>JAWQUT010000004.1:2626481-2644292 GCA_033807755.1 Ellobium chinense
GGTGGCGCGCCTGCAAGAGAGAAGATGATGTAAAAAATTTTTAAGATCCAAATATAGGATCTGTGGACATATTAATCAGGGGAAAACATGAAAGCATTTAATCATTACATCATGTATCAGAATTCACATGCACAGATCAAAATACAGAAGGGGGTAAAGCAAGGAGGAGTGTCTTTAATAGTTCTTTGTTCTTGAAAAATGGAAACAAGAAAGAAAAATATCCCTACAACTTAACATCTCTCTTCTGGCTTTTGTTGACACAATGTACTACAAAATCAGATCCAACTGTACATCAGTCCAAAATTATAGTTCCTGATGTACCATGTGCCACCGGCTATCAACTGGACATTTTATGCCTTGATACCTAGAATGGCTCTACCTGCAAGGGCATAAAAGAAAAAAAAATGGTCTAAATGTCCTGAGGAGGACACCAAAGGAACATGTCTACTACAATAACATGGTAATCAGTGTAACGAAAGAACGATCAGTGTAAAGTGTTTAACATGGCATAATGTATCTGACCACCATCACTGAAGTGTCATTTGAAGGAATAGCCCCCAACATGAAAAGGGCCTTGCCATAAAGCAAGACTGCCATGCCCTAATGCTTCGTAGCAACCTGCAACAAGCCATTCATCATTTTCTACTGCATTATCACCTGTAATATCTATTGCACTGCCTCAGGTTTCCCTCTCTCCATCATTTGGCACTGTTTGTTGAGCACCATTCCCACACAATTTGGCAAGTGTTTGTTCTAGTCTTTATACATGCCTTGCCCTTCTCCCCACTATACAAGTAAAAAAGAAATTTCCACATAGGAATATAACATCACACTCCTGTCAGTTGTGGATAAAGTTGTTGATGGTCTTTATTAAAAACCCTTCCCTCCACAGGTGTTCAGTTCAACACAGCCTTGTCTGTCTGACAAGACAATAATGACGCACCATGATCTGCCCTTTTCTGCCTAAATACATGGCCCTCTCATTCATTAGTCTATTTGTTATACTTTCCTTTGCAGTTTGCAGTCCAGTTGCAAAGTCTATCACACTAACGTCCAGGCAGTGATGTCTCTTTTTAATTCATCCAACCTCAGTGAGCTACAAATCTTAATAATAGTTCTTATGTCTAAATGTTGCTCAATTTCTTACCCCATTCATTCTGAAGTTTTGCTCTGTGCCCAAACACAATTTCTCTGCACTTTGGCTTAAAAAGAAATGAGGTCAGCTCAGTGACATATTGGACTTATTCCCTGAGATGTTGCTTAGGTTGAGGGGAACAAATAAATTGATCTGCCAAAGCCTATCTAACATTTTTTTCACCGGAATCTACTATATTCTCTGAATAGAAATGGTAGGTGTTCGAACAGATCAAATGGCACTGATGATTCATGATGTTTCTGATGTTATGTCCTTTCCATGAATAAAAATGATGTGTGCCTTATTCCTGACCTTATTGCATAATCACTTGAGAAGGGATATCAACACATAGCTGACTCTTGCTATTTCAAATTTGTTTTTACCAAACTATACCAGTAATACTTTAAAATGCACCATAAAGTCAACAAAATGTTATTGAATACAGTATATTATGGTATAGTGTGAAGGGGGGAAAGGGCTTGAGTTACACTTTCTACAGTGAGAGGAATGCATGAAAAAAACCAAGGATTGATACTGTACACAATTTAAACTCCTTGACAGATTCATAAAATGAGACACTGACTTGGAAGCTTCGCCCTGACCTCAGTCTATGGCATGCATGTTAGTAAGTAAAGTCTCTCGTATATTATTCTAATAAAATGCAATATTCAGTTCTGTACATCAAGCTAGGTGAAAACTGGCCCCAAACATCAAATAAAATTTTATAATAAACAGCTCTTTGGATTAAATTAACCCTGTCAGAGATAGTGGCTTCTCTGTTCAGTAAACAGGCATCAGCCAACCGAACAGTTGATCAGACTCACCCCAAAACCTACCACCAAAATAATGTAAGAATTTGTATATGCAGGGATAAAGCTAGGCAGTTGTTATGAAGACACAAAAGGAATGATAATCTGGAATTGCCTATATTTAATTATGGAAAAAGTCAGTGCGGACTGATTCTAGTTAAGTATCTTTCTAATCTCACGCTTGGGGGTAACTCTAGAGGATGAACAAAAACATCTGTAACAAAATTTTTACAAATCCATGAACGCTGTTGTTGTGGGCACTACTTCAGTTTCATGAAAAGCACATATAGTGTATGACAAGGGCAAAGTACTGCCTGTCTGAAGAGAGGCAAGACAATCGTACAATGTCTCACAAATATTTGCCAATGTCCTACAGTAAGCTGGCTTCACTTTTTGTAAATGGAACATTAGTTACACTATAGCGTCTGCGGCACAGTCGGACTTCTGGACGAAGACTTTAAGCATTTTTTAAAAAAAAGTTTAATATTTGCCCCTTGTCATTACTCATTCTGTACCTGTTGAGAAGAAGTATGATAGTTTCGTTTCATAATTTCTAATTTTCACCTCTATTTCTGAGTGAAATTTCAATTATTAGTCACTCCCATACTGTGGTAAATTTGCTAGTAAGCGTAAACT
This sequence comes from Ellobium chinense, assembly GCA_033807755.1. NCBI lineage: Eukaryota > Metazoa > Mollusca > Gastropoda > Ellobiida > Ellobiidae > Ellobium > Ellobium chinense. The sequence continues at coordinate 2,629,062 of JAWQUT010000004.1, forward strand.
GGTAGGCCAATATGATCCGGAGGGGATGTCCAGGCTGAAGTGACTTTACAGGACCTCTCTCATCTAGTCCTTTCCATTTCACGTATCAGAATCAACATGTCTGACCAACTGATACAATCTTGCTGCAAATGTGAATGTGACCGAACTTTTGCCATGTCTTTCAAAAGCAGGCAAATAAAAAAAGACTGACTGGATCAACCAGAACTGAAACAAAGCGATAATAAGTGGACAGGCACTACTTCTGCTTAGGTGTCCGAGGTATGCTGAAGACGCTCTCTGCTGAATTTTTGCTTATGACAATGTCTACAGTACATGGATGATTCCACTAAGGTGATGAACACCTAAAACAAAGTACTACCAGTGTTCAACATTGATTGTGCACAAATGACTAGTTTTTTCACATCACCGTACCATTGCTTTTCATGCCTTAACTGCCACTAACCACACTCTATCTGGAATGAAAGTCCCTGAAACATTTCAGAACTGTAAGATTGCAAGTATGATACATGAAACAAAAGCACAATGTTTTGAAATCATAGAAAGCTATTAAAATATCAGTGTCACTTCCTAACTATGCAGGACCTCATTCTCATCTAGTCCTTTGCATTTCACTACCATTCATTCTACTAATTACTGTATAGAAACTCACTACCTCGGTCATTCATTACTAATAAAAGGCAGTTGGAGCAATGAAACGTGAAAGAAACCAACTGTGATGAAAATACAAAGTGACACAAGGACATCATCCAAGATATGTCTTAGGTAACTTCCATCATTCCACCCTATTTCTCTTAATACTGTATTAATTATACATTATTCAAAGCAAATAAGCTGTCAGACTTTCATTCCTGGAGCAAACAAGCAAATGATGCAGTGGGCATGAGAGAATGGCAAACAATACAATAAATGCAAATGTGTTCAACACATCACAGAAGACTGCATTGTCCAGGCTGTTCAAAGACTTCCCATAAAATGTTTGTTCTTGGGAGTCACCACTCTTGCCTCACCAAGTCTATTCTTACACCTACTTCAAAATTCAAGCAACAGGAAAACTACATCTTTTCTTGCTGAAAATAACGTCAAAAATAAAGATTTCAGTCACCATAGTTCCATCAACTACACTTCTTACTTGCAGATGCTCATCTTAAACAGCAGACTACATTCATGCAACAGTCTCAGCTGTGTGGTGTTGCAGAAGCAAACAATGAGACACAGTGCTGTTATACAAATAAATCCTCACTGACCAAATCTCTCATTTTCTGCATTTACGATCCTAAAGAAGAAGAGTTTATGTGACTCATCTGATAGGTATTGAACAGGGATTGTCAGTTGTAAATCATGATGTGTGGGGAGGTTTGTTCATTTCAACAATATGGGCATCTCCTTTGGTAGTGCTAGAGTACTCAATCTAAAAAAAATACAACTGCTGAGAGCTCTTATGAAAACCTTTTCCTGATCACTGTCACATAACTTTCACTATCACAAGTATCCTACTTTTGGTAATGTAAGTCAATGCATTCCAGGTACAGTGACAGAGATATGGATAGTTTTTTTAATATGAAACAGAGATGAACTTAAATGCAGTGAATCTCCAATGGAACATCATCATACCCTGGATGCAATAATCATTTTAAAAAAATTGAACTGCAACACAGGAATAACACAAAGAAAACTTATAGAAACACAGGAGAAGAGGGAAAAGCTGAATTTAACCAAAGATAGGCTTTTAGATTAGTGTGGAAACACAAAGCAGAGTTGAACTTAACCAAAGACAGGTCTTTTAGGTCAGTAGTATAACCAGAAGCATTTACACCAGGTATATCCTTGCAACCAAGGAGGTAATAAATTAATAATGACAATATACATGATATAATGACAGACATTCGTTTACTTTACTATTAAGTACATCTCAAAGATTCATTACACAATAAACATACTATGAAAGGCTTTTTTGGGGGCATTTTTTGTTGGTCAGTTTTACTGCCTTTTAATACTGTTAACATGTGCAGTAAGCAGTTTATGATGGCTACAACACCATGATTTACTCACAGCCGACTTCGATGTATCAGCTTTCTCCCAGATTAGATTCATAATTCCATGGTTACACACATACACACAAAGGTACTTCCAAGACCAAATGTAACCTCGAAAGACCTGTAATCATTTATTTTCTGACAAGTCATGCTGAAATAAAAGAGTTTACTTCAGAATAAATAGATAAACACAAAACAATGAAGCCAAAGGCAAGATGAATGTTTTCAGAATGAAAGACTTGTGGTGAAATTCACCATTGTCAACCAGAGTTTGATTGGCCAGGCTGTTGCTGTGGTGTAGGCGTTTGCTGTACAGGAATGGGGTCTGCACTAGTGGCTGTCATGCTAGCAGGACCAGCGCTAGCACCACCGGGTGCAGCAGTGGACGGGGCTGCGGAAGCAGAGGCCGAAGGCTGACTGTTAGGAGCAGTGGCCACAGGCTGGCAGGTGCTGGCAGCAACATGTTGATTCCCAGTGCTGGAAATGCCTGGGGGAGGAATGCTGGAAGTGCCCGATGCTGATGCTGCTACTGTTGGTTTGGGAGCAGTGTGCCGTGTGGAATCCTGCATGGGCTGTTGCAGTGGAAATCCTGGCTGAATATTAAAAGCACCTGTGTTACCCATGAACTGACTAAAGGCTTGATTCATGCCAGCCTGCTGGTAGGCATTTTGCTGACTGGCTGTTGGGAATGTTTGGAAGCCACTAAATGGATTCAAAGCAAAAGGAAACTGATTCGTGTAGAAAGGGGGATATGCATGAGAGGACATCTGATGGGGGTGGGTTGCTTGCTGGGTCTGAAATGTGTTCTGTTGGCTTTGCTGTTGTTGAGACACATTTGGAACCTGTTGCTGACCAGCAGCTGCTTGATACTGCTGCTGTTGCTGTTGTTGTTGTTGTTGTTGTTGTTGTTGTTGTTGATAGTTGCGGTAAAGCTCAGGAAGCGAGTTATGAGATCCTGTCAAGTCTATGCTTGATTTTCGGCTGTTGCTGGCAGATGTGTCTCGTGTCAAGTCCAGATACTCGGTGCCCATGCTGCTGCCCATACCACTTGAACCAACACTATCGAAGTTATTATTCTCCCACCTTTCCTGTTCCAGACGCAGCTCATTCAAAGATTTCTTAATCTCAGCCTTGGCTGGTGCTGAGCTTGACTGTGCTGAGAAGTCAAGGTACTTCAAGAGGTCTTCAAAACCAGCTCTGTTCTTGCCTCGCATGACGGGTGATTTGGTAATAGCAGCAGCTGTTTCCGCATCAAAGGTTTGATCTCCTAATTGGAAAAGTGCAACTGGAGATCCACTTGCCTGATTGTTGAAGCTCTGAGACACCCTTAAGAAGGCAGGCGATCCAACAGTATCAGCCATTAATGGATGAGGCTGCCGCACTTTATGAACCTCAAAGTCAACAACTTCTTGGTCATATCCCTTGTTAGTCAAGTATTCTCTTCTCTCCTCAATTTGTCTACAAGGAAAGAAAAGAAAAAAATAAGACGTGAACATACAAATGTGAGACATAGTCGGGTTGTGTTCTTGTCACTTCAAAGAGTCTCATAAGATCCTAATTCCATTAATTGTGAGATTCTATTTCACTACTTACTTCACTAGTTAATGAGGAAGCGTAGATTGTAAACCAGCTCACTGTCTCTTAGGATTACAATTACACTTCAAATTACACAAACAAAATTTCCCACTACTGCATCTCTACATGGCCAAAGATTCCCAACATCCTTGAAGAGAACAGATGACACTAAACCATACAATTTCACGCAGGTCAGGCAGCAGCAACCTATTTTTAAGCAACCTTATTGTAATACAGCTACTTTTTATTTTGATTCTTAAATTTTGAATTGACATAACTTCCCTGAAAGCTGCACTGTCAATCTCGTTGTAGGATCAAACTAATCAGAAGTGTAAGATCATTTCAAATTGACTGAATGATAAATTAAAATTGAGCTTGAAGTGCCTCTTTCCATCAACTGGCTTTTTGCATCTATCGAAGCTGAGAATCAAGCTCTGTGTCCCAAATAAAAAATGTTGTTTACAAATACAAACAGACTTACTTTTCAAGAAGAGCTTGATAACTTGCATCCACTTCCAAGGTTGCAAATTCATTCTTTATCTTTTCGGGGTTAGACTTCTGATCAGGTGTTGTGGCTCGCTTTCCAGCCAGATTCTGCTTGAGTAAAACATTGGAATATTCCTTAAGCATTTCAAGCAAATAACTTAAATGTTCAATCAGAATGAAGCATAGCATGACCAGAATGGAAGTGCTATCTTTACAAACATTCCAACAGCTACTCCTGTTTGTATTGCTGCAGGTCTGCAATTTAACACAGGCACAACTTAACATTAGATGAAATGGTTAATAAAAAAATGACATTAACAGCAAGAAAAAGAGGTGGGGTAAATTCAAATAAAAATTATTGTAGGTGCTAACTCAACCAAAGTTCATATCTGGCCTTGTTGCGTGAGGAGATCTGGGAGTATAGGCTAAGAACTAAATAAAAAGACATTGAATTTTTTAAAAATTCAGATTTTAGGGCAGGTGTGAAGAAAGAAAATTTCCTCACTAACGTTGTGGAAAATCTGCTAAACTGAACTGTAAAAACTGGACAAATCTTTTTATATTATTCGATAAAAGTTTTCAGGACAAATCGGGATAAAGTATTAGATGCAGTTATGTTTCGTCAGTAAAACTGTTTGTCCGCAAAAAGAAAAGTTATCTTTAATTTGTTTTTGCTGTCATTTAAGTATGAAGAAACTATGCTACTGAGCGCCGAGTTACACTGTGCTGATACAACTGACTCTCAGGATATCACTGCTCGGGACTAACACTGTCATGAGTCCAGTTATAACTTGAAGGATTTAGGACAGTATTATCTGCAGGTAGGCTAATGAAATCATACAACTTCACCTATCTTTACCAAGATACCAATGAAATTTTACATCCAATATGCATGATATATCTTCTTCATACAAAATTCATATTTTAACCAAAAAAAACCCAACCTTCTTTTTAGTTTTAAGATCATCTGACAGCAACAAACGAATTTATTGTGGAGATATTGTACATGAAAAATGTTAGTACATCAAAAAAGTGAACCTCTAGGAAATGCTTTACTAAAGAGAAGAGGTCCTTCCACTCAGTGTCATTACTTGTGACTGAAGCATGTAACTCTCTCCAGTTTAAGTCTAGCCTATAAGTTCCATTATCTATGGCTTTTAAGTTTGTTTTTTTTATTCCTTCTTGCACTTCTTGTCTTTTAATCTGTTTCTGTATATCCCTTGACCAACGTTTTGCCCATTTATATCTGTTGCTAGGGTAAACACAATGCATTCACACTGACTCTGAGTAGCCTTGTACTCTTTTTTTTCCTTGCAATTCTTTTCCACAAACCTTTTAACAATACAGCAATGAATACAGACTCAAATGAAATAAGAACCAAATTATTGCTTTTTAGCCCTTCTAGGTTGCTAGGTTACCACTTGACTTAATAATTTGTCACTCCTACTATAAAGTAATGAAATGATACAGCTTTATAGAGGATGATAGTGTACTTTGCAGTGGGAAAGACAAGTTGCCACTCAGTAAATTCCAAATGTCTAAGTTGATTCTAAAATGGCAGAACCCACTATGCTGAACGTTGTAAATGTGTCAATTACTTCCACCATGTCTAAAGACTCCTAACAAACATAGCCCTATGTGCTGCTGGTTTAAAGTGCCAAAGGAATACACAGCATTCAGTGATTATACACGCTGTGACAGGTTCTATAGTGAGAGGATGTTGCACTGCTCAACAACCAATGCCACTGACAATGACTGCAGCTCTATTCTTACCTGGGAAATCTCCTTCTGCCCAAACATAGGAGGCCCATTCCACAGGCCAGGGGATGTCTGTGTAAAGTTGTCAGTAGCAAAGCAATGACACTCACCTAGCATGCATTTACTGTTTGGTTGCCATGCAGGTACATGACAAGCACTTGATTGTACAGTTTTGTAACCATGCAGCCCTTCACCAATATATGGCAACCTCTGATATGACCGGCTTGATTCTAAAATTTCAGGGAGCTTTTTGAGACTGTAGAGCTGATCTAATGATACAGACCTGCTTCTCCTGGGAGGATTACAAGTATATGAAGGAGTCATGCTATGCCTTTGAGTACAAAAGCCAGTTTGTTCTAGTGTATCAAACTTGCTATTGTTTAGGTCAACAGTACTGCCATTAACCTGAAGTACAATATTACTTACATTAAGTAATTTAGCATCATCAGAAGCACCTTCACCCTCAGTATAGGAATTAGTAGTGGGCTCTACTGTGTCATTCTTAACAATAGACTGTTCAGTAATAGAGGGGTTAGTATCGCCAGTACTGGACGCCGTGTCCCCTGTGGCAGTTCCCCCTGGTTTGGCAGACAACTTTGTAATTTGAAATCTGCCCCTTTGCTCAGTCTTTTTCTCAGATTTCTCATCAGCCTTGGAATCTTCTCCCTCTGTTGACTTTTCATCATCTTTCTGTGGCAACAGTGGATCATCCTTCACAGTTTCTACTTTGAAGCGGGAAACTGCTTTCACTTTAGGGCCTGATAAGTCTGGTTCAGACTTTGTTTCTGTTGGGAAAGGAGGTGAGGAGTCTGGCAGGGTTCCTCTCTCTGTCACCACTTTCTCCTCCGTATTTTTAACCCTCTCTGGTTGCTCAGCATGTGGCTCTGCAGGCTTGGTTTCACAGGGAATTTCATGCAAGTTGGTACTACTAGAGGTAGGAGTGGGATTGGGCTGGTGGGGGTGGTTCTGTCTGCCCATAGTTTTCTGTAGAGCCTGATCCAGTTCGTTTATGTCGGCTTTTGGCATCGACCTGCCCACCATACTCAGATTTTCTACAGATGCATATGGAGATTGAACAGCAACATCTGAGGGTAAAGTTCTCCGCTGAGACGTAGGAGATCGTGGAGGTGATGCAGCTGTGGGACCTGAGGCATTCTCTGGAGGGTGGGAGGAAGACTGGGGGGGAAGACTGACCGAGGATGGGTAACCCCAGCCCTGGTACTGGGAGAATGGATAATTCATATGGACTGGATGCGGGTGTTGGCCACCATGTTGCTGTTGATACTGCTGTATCTGGTGCATCATATGAGACATCTGCATCATGGATTGCATGTAGGGGGTCATATGTGCGTAGTAACTTGGCTGATGATAACTATATGGTGACATGTGCATCATGTGCTGCATCATGCCAATCATCTGCTGCATTTGATGGATCTGGGTGGGGTTTGGAGCATGGGGATGCATTCCGTAAGCCATGTGGCCTGGAGCATTGAAACCTGTGGGAAGACCTGCAGCTTTAGCTGAAGGATCTTGGGGTGAAACACCTGGTGGTACACTATGGGGAGGGACTGAAGATGTTGGAATTGTCTGACCAATTGCATCTGTGGCAGGATGCTCTTGACCAGAGACGTGTTGCTGAGATGGCACTGGGTACTGTGTCTGTTGAGAAGTGGGAACTCCTTGAGGAACAGGCTGCTGAGTAGGGACAGGCTGGGGAGCTTGCGGTTGTTGTTGTTGTTGTTGTTGTTCTTGTGGCTGGCCAGCAAAAGCTTGAGTTGAATGAACTTGTGTTCTTGGTGAGACATGTGCATCCTTCTGGGGCGGCATTACATGATCTTTGGATGGTTGCTGTACCTGCTGAACAACTGCAGGCTGTCCACTGACTAAAGGCTGGCCTGCAGGCTGGGAGGAGGGAATATTTTGAGTATTGGCTGGGGCAGGATGAGTGGGCTGAGTCTGCCCTTGGCCTTGAGGTGGAACAACACCTTGAGATGGTTGAGGTACTGCCTGGCCTGGCTGTCCATCTGCCGCCTTCAACGGAGCTGTCTGGGTCTCAAAAGGTGTGGCAGGGGGCATGCTACCTGCAGCTCCTGCTCCTGCTCCAGGTTTTTGTGGGTATATAGACTTCAGTTTCTCAGAAAGCTCATTGATGTTGATTGGCACACTCTCCCTGGAGGTGGTAGACTTCCAAGACTTCTGTTCAAAGTCCTGACTGGCCACAGATCCATGTGTCTGAGTATTGTTACTTTCAGGATTGTTCTCAGGTGATGTGGTAGGTTCTTCCTGTTCATCTTCTACAATTTTACTGGGATTGGTGGATTTCTGTGTTACTACTAGACCACTCTTATTGGAGGGCTTTCTTGGCTCCTGAGCCTGACTTCCATCAGATATTTGCTGTGAACAGACAACAGATTTTGTTATGTCCAGCTACAGAATCACTAATCAGAGTCATAGTGAATATAATAAAAGGCTACGTGAAGAAAAAGCTAATTACACCGACTTAATTAAACGACAAGCAAAATAAAAGTTCTACATAATGTAATGTTGGATCCATAGTTGAAAATGCAGCAAAATAAATAGGAAATATTCTACTAGATTCTTAATAATAAAAAATTAACTTAAGTTTCCATGTTATCAAGAATGCCAAAGTAAGTATTGATTCTAATGATTTATACAAGAGTATGAAACATTACTGAACTATTCAAAATGTAATGATTACATGGAGGACAAATTTTATAAGAGATATCATAGTAAGGATTACAAATACTACTATGAACACATCATGAGAAAATTACAAGTGAGTCCACCTAATTTGAACTCATATTAGTTGAATTTCTCAAATCGACGGGAAATGACTTTATAGATTTCTATTCTTCTTTGCATATAGTAAAAGTATCCCTGTTATTCAACCTCTGCATTGTGGGTTATCTTTAATTTGAACAGACTGAGGCCATCACATCCGCAAATTTTCCTTCGTTGTTCTTCCCCTTGTGCAAATTCACAGTAAACGGGTGTGAAACAAAGAAGTTAGTGCCTGAGAAGGCAGGAGTAAGTAGGTAGGTAAGGGTGTGCACTGTATGGCATTATTCCATGAATGATTAAGGGAGATGTCCAGTATGAGGACAGGGCTAAAAAAATCTATCAATAATCACGCACTCTGTGACACTGCACTACATGATGTACTCACACAAATTAATATTACCGGTTATGTACATGTCCTACTGTTAAATAACAAATGGTTTTCTAGACCTAGGCCTATGATTGCGCATTAGAGAAAACGTGTGTCTGAGACATAACCTAGAAGACCATCTAGACTCTTATCATTTATTCCTTGCAGACCACAAACAGATTGCACAAGCAACACTAATCTTGCCTTATAGCAGAGTAAAAGCAAGGGAAAACTTTTCATGATGAATAAACTTTGACAGAGTAAATAGTAACGGATCTCTACTGGGTAGGCTGTATCAAGCTTTGAAATACTGAAATGACGAAAAACCCCAAAAGCATGCACCAAACTATCAAAACAAATGCTCTGTAGGAAATCAAATTTGAGAGAGAAAGAGGGCAGTAAACAACCCACACAAGTCTTTATTCAAAACATTTGCGATTTTCTTCTTTCTGAACTCTCCCAGATTTACCGGTGACCTAGAGTGAGCAATGCTCATGCTCAGCTCAGTGGCACAGGATTGGGGGGTGGGGGTGGTGTTACTCAAGAGAGCGACAAAATGACCATACAACATGTTTTTTCCTAACAGGCCTCCTCATGGATACCGCTCCTCAAACACCTCAAGCCACACAATTGCAAATTTTTTTTAAAAAAAAAAAGCAAGGTGGATGAGAGTGACCATATTAAATTTTACCCTGCTATGGAGATGCTGTAACCATAAATCAAAATACTATGGCTATACGAGTACTTTCCTACTAGAATCATAAATCAAAATTCTGATAATTCAAACCCCCTATAACGACCCCAGCGATTTCGACTTAAGCGGACTCCACTGTATCTTTTTTTTTCCACAATGTTGTGGATTTACCTACAAGTAGTGCAAACTTCAAGAATATCTAATAAGAGTTCTCGTACTTTATCACAGAGAATGTACAGAAATGTGCAGACAACAAGCTTACCTGTTTATTCTCAATACTGATCTTGAACTTGCGATCTGATGTAGGACTTGCGGATGGCGACATAGTAAGAGCCTGACCAACTGATTTCTTGCCTTCTTGTGTGACAATATGTATCACCTGAGACAGCAGCCCAGTTACACCTTCTATCTGCACTTTGCTCACATCAGGAAGCTGAAGAGTTAACAGATGAATGTTGGAAATGATGTTAACAGACAATGATGACAGCAGCCAATGGCAAAGGTTTCAGAAACCAAGATCAACATAAGGGTCTGTGTTCAATGTAGAAGTTGCTGTGTCATTTATTCTTCTTTGCGTTTTTTTTTTTTTGTGACCACACCTGGTTTTTTCAGATCTGATTTTTGGTCTTCCAAAAATGTTCTGCATTCTACCATCCCTGTAACAGATTTAAGATCTCAGGACATTAGGACTTAATCTTAGACATTTTACTGCAGTTGTTATGGGATAGAATCAAAACCCTCATGTGTATTAACTAAAAAGAATTGGGACAAGTCGAAGCTAGAAAAAAATCATGGTAATATTAGATGATAGAATAAAAAGTTATTGAAGATAATCTGCTTGGCAGAAATCTCTAACAGAAACTCTGCAATACTCCCAGCATAATAAATACTGATGCTAAATGTCACCATGCACTCTGAATGTTATTCCCTCACCCCCTCCAGATTCAAAGAAAGATGATGACACTTGCATAGCAGCTCAGCTTACCAAATCTTCCTCAACTTCCTCTGATCTTGGAACAGACTCTCTGGAAAACTTGAAAGTCAAAGAGTTGTTTGCCACCTCGAGAAGAACCTCCACCTCATCAGATACTTCATCATAAGAGATGATAGTCACTTTTGGGGGCTGTTTATCCAGTGTCTTCTTGCGGCGGCGTGTTTTCTTCCTTGACTTTTCTTGGCCAAGTTCAGTTTCACTGTTTAGAAACAAACAGATGATGACATAGATGAGGCTGCACAAGTATCATCTTAATGAATTTACAATGGCATAATAATAAACAAGTACATTCTTTCCCTGTTTTTACTACCAACATTCACTGTGTACCTGAAATATGAAAGAGTGAGAAGCTGATAGCAACAGAACAAGCTCAGAAACAGCAAACATATAAAAGCAGTGTTAAGTAGAGGGAGTACTTCAAACTGACTTGTAAGTACCAAAGAATGCACTTGTATGATTAATAAGGGCCTCTTAGCTGCCCCACTAACTCCAGTTGACTTGTCCAAACTATGTTCTTGAAAATCCTGAATATTGCTAAGGTCTCATGAAATCAGCAAATCCACACGTTGTTCCCTTTCCTTCTACAGTCGTTAAGATGATGGGAGAGAAAAAAAAGCAGAAATGCCAACTAACCTATCTCTATTAGAGTGTGAGGATTCATCATTCAGATAGCTACCAGAGACACTGGCTGTAAGGCCACTAGCACTAGGTGTGGCCATTGGCTGGTGACTAGAAGTGCCTGATGTCACTTGGTTACCCTGCTGCTGCTGGGAGGTCTGCTGCTGGTACTGCTGGGCAGCATTCATATCAAGGTGGCTGAGGTTTGCGGCCTAGGTATAAGAGAAAACAGAAATAGGTGAGTAACTTGAAAAGAAATGGCATGTGGTTAGGATGTTAATACTTGATAACAAACATTTGACCATTTCAGCAAACCCATTAAATGGGAACTTAATTCAGAAATAAATGACCAAAACAAAGCCAAAGCAACAACAGAGGTGGTTTTTTTCGTTAAATTAGTAGGATAGTGGTAGCAGGTGAGTAAACTGTGCTCAGATGAGGTTCTACACTGCTGACTTTATAAATGAAATACTGATACAAGCATGCATCCGTGTAAATTTGTATCTCTGAATTCTGGGCAATATTACCTCATTTTAACTCTTAATACCATAAAAGAGGGTGTAACATATGACATGTGAAAAAAGGGTGAAAAGAAAAACTGTTTACATATGTGCATCAATCATTCACCACTACTAGTACACTCAAATAGACTGACAGGACAATACAGTTAATGAGAAAATATTAAACTGATAAAGAACACTAATGAAATGAGGAAGGTAGGTTTCTGTGGGAATACTATTTCAACAAGATGCACAAATCTAAATTTGAGGTGACTTATTAATTGCAATACAGTAGAAAAACGTTGCAACCATGTGGATTTATATACAGATGCCAACTCTGGATTCCATCCAACAGGAGACTTGCCATGCGATTAAACACAAAGCTCTACCGAGACGCAGTTATGACGGTAATAGTTCTAACCAACAGTCAAGTGACAATAACTGAGACAGGAAATGTTGACAATTGGAAGACTTCTTGGTGTACCTTCAAGCCGAGACATTTTGTAGGATCTTACTACTGTATACACTTCTAACACACTTGACTTTTGGGGCAAAGAAGCATACCCACACCCATTTATCAATATTCCCTGAGGCAGAGGCATCTCTGAAAAATGCATACGACAAAAACGCCATTCCTCATGTCTTATTTATAAACAGCAAATGTGTGTATACAATGGTGCAAACCTACGATTACATAATACTACCCAATACCACAGTAAACTTTATTATCTAAATTTGCATGCAGATTAGTTTCAAAGCACAGCATACATAATTTGTTGACATGGTAAGTTTCCTCCATGAAAAATGTTTTTTTTTTAGTGGAGTTAAAAGGTGACTGTTATTTTCTCAGTCAGAGAGAAAAAGTTACTAGAAACAGTATCAAGACAATGTTAATGTTTTCAAAGGCCTGATCAAGAAAACTACAGTAACAACTGAACCTGACCGAAGATGTCAAAGATGTAGAAAGTGTAAAATAAATACTGGAGTGACAAAAATAAGGTTAATAAACCTGTCCAGAATTCTCTCACTCGCATGTTTTTAAATCATCCCAAAACACCATGGATGCACTAAAAGAAAAAACAAACTTCAGGTTCTCTGTACAAATACACCAATGTGTTTTTCAAGCATACATAAATAAATACAGAAAATTTGCCTATCTACAAGCTATCACCCATATTTTCAGAAAGGATGAAACAAAAAAAATTACAGGAGATAGAAAAAGAGAACAAAACAAAACAAAAATTTTCCTGTACCAGAGATTCTTATTGTTCTAAAAGATGACTCTCAAGATATCACAGGCTAAACTTACAAGTCATTTTCACATGTTGCATTACACAAGCACACTAGTGGACACTGGAAATTACATGTTATGTGGGCCCATTGTTACCCAGTGAAGAGGACATAATAAAAGATGGAAGAACATAAAAGCAAGGCAGTAATTGAAAGTATCCGACATAACATTGCACAAAATAAAATGGAATGCTAAAAGCAGTCTACTCAATCTTGTGTTCACTACCCATGAGAAAAAAACAGAAGGAAGCAGGCCTTTAAAAACAACACCATGCCACACCAGCGAAAATATCTTAACACACCTTTTCTCGTAACCTGCATTTTACTCTCAGCTGTGGAAAGCAAGTTTGGGGCGTTAATGTTGATTTTCTTGTGTATTACCAACTGCTCTCCACTAAGCTGTTAAGTACAATAGCCCTCTCTTACCCCCTCTCCCCACCCCCCACATTCAATCCAGAGTCAAATGACTCACTGGACCGACTAGTCTATTTCTCTACATCATCCAAGATTCCTACTTGGAAATAAAAAAAAAACCTAGACAATGAGAAGAACTATAATTCTGATTAAAGGGATATCTATGTTAAATAACAAACACACAAATGCTTGCACATTAGTTGGACACAATTTTTTACACTCAAAAAAAAATTAAATAACTTTCACTATGTGACTTTTAATGCTGAATGTAGTGTGACAATGTGGGAGATCAGAGCAGTCTAACAAAAGCACTCTCAAACGGACAGCTTCATTATGACTATAAGCACACTAACTGAAAGGGATTTTAGTGGTCTTGAAAATATTTCACATCATGCCACTTCTACCACGATATGTTTTGAAATAAATGACACTCCTGAATAAAGACAACTTCAGATACAGAAACTCAAAAGATTAAAAGGGATGTTAATGTGTTAAGTAATTTTTTGTTGAATGTGTGAGGTAATGTGTCATCATCTAGTTCAGTTTACAGCCAATAATGCTCATAAATTTGACATGAATTTCTGATTGTACATACAGTGGCAAGGTTGGTGGATATTTATTGATTATCTGACTTTAGTCACAAACTCATTACATTTGTGTTTTTCCATTTCTGTAACATTTCTGTTTGATCTCATCAAGCAATGCAATGAAAGGGTCAGTAATTAAACTTGTCTTACTTTCATTCATTTCTCACACAATAAATAATCACCATAAGCTTTAAAGCTCCATATAAAGAAAACCAATTGTTAACTAAAGAAATAGTAAAATCAAAGCAGCAGAAATGTTATGGCATGCTTTTATTTTACCTGATGTGAAGCTGCATGATCCCCAACCTGGGCAACATTGCTTGTTGATGATGCAGTTGACAGCTGATCAGAAAGAAGTGCAACATTTACATTACCAAAATCCCCAACTGTAATAAATTGCAAGCTTCACATGCCAGCCACATTGCAGAGTGAAAGAGAGTAAACAGTATTATACACCCACCAAAGACTTTGATAGATTTCCTATCACAGAACTGATCATTGTGGGTGATGCTGACAGATGTTTGGGTAGGTCTAGTGCAGAGGGTATGTCTGCCTATCCTTGTGTGCTGTGGGGTACGTTTTCTTTTACACATAAACTGCAACGCATGCTATAAAATGGGTGACAGTGTATTTGATTGACAATACTCCAAGAATGTACAATACTGAATGATAAAGAGGTTCTAGTATACAGCGTGTATTATTAAGAGTCATGCAAATCTAAAGCAATGTTATATGGGCTAATCACAGAAACAGACCCAATAATGTGGTGCCAGGTAAGCGTCAAAGCACCCCATCAAACAGAGATATCACTTTACCAATACCATGTCTTACACACACAAACAAAACTAATACTGCTTGCTACACAATTAACAACAATTATCCTCTTCGCTTGCCATGAGGGAAGACGGTTATTAAATCATTTCTAAGATATGTTAGAAATTATGTTTACAACCCTACAAAAACTTTTACTCAACATATCAGGATATGCTCAGAAATTTAGGGCAAAATGCATCCTTTATGCACATTAAGCTCCCAGTGTCACAGCCCATTACTGCTTACACTTTTATTCACAGTCCTATGTTTACGATAAGGAGACCTCCACCCCCCCCCCCC
>JAWQUT010000004.1:2644299-2667105 GCA_033807755.1 Ellobium chinense
AAAGTATTCTGAAGAAATAAGGAAACTGAAATAGCAAGTAAAGCAACCCGCGACGCTTTAAGTCAAGAATTTTCAAAAATGTAACTGTGGTACATTTTTCATTTATTTAACAAAATTATTGTAACCTTGCAAATTTGCGTTTCTGGTAATCAAAGTATAAGCTGTGGTTTTCTGAATCTTGCAGCACTGCCAGTGAAGTTTAAAAGGCCAGAATTTGAAATAACATTTCACAAAAGATGACTTCTGTATTACAGCATGCTCTATACAGAGTGTCCTCTGCAATAAAACAATTATGCGGCACCAATTTATAAACTAACCTGAGAGCCACTGTGAGTGATATTGATATCACTAAGACAAGACCCTGTATCTCCTGTCTTCTCACTTGAAACTGTAGAAACAGAAATGTAAAGCAATTATGAGTTTACTAAATGCTGCAAGCCTGTTACATATTCAATCCTGATTTCTTTAAAATTGAAAAAAAAAAGGTAAGATGAAAAACAAACACCTGGTAGCAAGCAGGCAAAGTTGTCATAAACAAGTTAACCTATTTTGTCATTTATTCTTCTGAAAAGTGAAAAACATAGACAGGTGGTCACTTTACACAGGTTTTTGATTTTAGTCAAGATATAGACAAAAACTCTCTCATTATCATTCACTGGTCACAGGCTTGGAGTTGAATATAACATTATAGAAAAGCAAATTGTACAGTCAACTACAAAGATACCCTTGTTAACTTATAATAGCCTGGAAATCAACTGAATAGGCCTTGCTGGGTTTCAGATTAACCAAGTGATGGTGGCTTTACACACAAATTTTCCCGGTTTTGCACTATTTGGGACCAAAGAAAGAGTAGTCACAGTGATAACCATGTAGTGATTAAATACATGGGAAATATGAACAATCATCAAAACCTGGTTGCCATAGAAAGTGACAGCAATAATAGAGGTGGTCACCAGCCCGCTTGGACTGTTGATGGGAAGAAATACATACCATGCTCATCACCACCCGCAGTCTGTGTCTGCTGAGGATTGGCAGGTGTCGGTGATCCTTGCACACTGGCATAACCAGCTGCTGTGGGTGCCACTGCTGTCTGCTGCTGGTTAACTACTACCTGTTGGTTGCCAGCTGACTGGGACGGCATCTGGGTGACAAAATTAAGAGAAACAGATTATGTGACCCATTTTCAAAGTGCAGCATGAAAACTGCTTTTGCAACAATCTTGCAAACTGTAAAATTTCAACATTATAAATATAGCTAACCAAGCGGTCACTTACTTAGAAATTCTTGGAAATTATTAAGCTCTTAACAAAACTGTATGATACTGCCTTGCACTGTAATGCACTTTCTCCCAGCTATGATATACCACCAGTACAGCCTTAGGCTGAAATGCTCAACAGGTTAAAACATAATGCTTGCATTTAACTGACTCTCTCATTCTTAATCAGTGCACAAGTTTTACTTCACTTCATGACTAAAAACAATTCTCCTGAACAATTATTTATGATGAATTTCACATGGAATGACAAAATGATTACCTTGACAGGAACAGAAAATATGCTTCCATAGGGTTTACGAAAGTCAAACAGTTAATTAGACTAATTGATATAATTTGGTTAAAAGTGCATAAGAACTACACATCAACTGTGCCATATTATATTCCTCACCAGTAATGAAAAAACACATGGAAAAGAAGACAGGCTCTGACATTAACTTCTGGTGTCAATACCACCCACTATACCCATAATTTCTACTTCGACATTCACAGACAAAGTGATAGGCCACAAAATATCATTTACATTTATAAAGGTGGACTTTGAAGATGTACTTTCTCTACTCCTCTTTTGACATGGGTTGTGGAATAATCAAGATTTTCAAGATAAGTTATAGACCATCCTGCCAATGTTTAGTGAGGTACAATGGGCAAAATACACATGCTCTTATTTTTCTGACATTTATTGATTACTTCAGGATAGGATGAGGTATCTCCAATAACCCTCCTCAATCAACCTTTTTAATGATGCTGCCAAGGTGTCTGAGGCATTCGTTTATGGTGCGTTTCAGTGCACTAGGTATCCTAATGTCTCGTTCGCTTTCATGATGGCACCAAGAAGTCTATGTCCTGTGAAATTCATCTCTTAGCCATGCTGAACCCCTTCCTAACATGGGGAATTTGTTCAGGATACATATTAAGCTTGATGTTTACCCTGGTATATTCCATTTGTTCCTTCTCAGAAACACAGGTATTCTACTGAATTTTACATTCTTCCTACATATGGGAACTAAAGCGCAGAAATCAGTTAACAGAAAACATTTAAAAAACTAATCATAAGAAATGAAAATGAGGATGTCTATAATATACTGAAACTGAAAATGCACAGAAACATTGCTTTAAAAAAAAAAAAAAAAAGGAGTGAAGAGAGAGAAATGATATAAAAACTGAAAATTAGAAGCTACAGATATGCAACCAAAGTAACAATCAACAAAGTATAGAGTAAACACAAAATGCCCACTACCCAATGACATCCTCCAAGACCCCTGGGGAAATTAATGCTTCCCAACCAAAGACAACACCCATGCTACATCAATAATATCACTACCCACAATTCTGAGCTTTTCCATGGTTTGCTGCTGTAGTTCACAGGGCCCAACAAACTGGGACAAATTTTTCCTACTTAAAAAGGGGTTTCAATTTTGACATGTAGAAATCAGCAATCATGACCAAATTCTACTGACTAGAATTACATCATGCATATGTTTGGCACAAACTGACAATTTATCATCTGCAATGTTCAAATGTAAATCTTCTACACGGAGAAGGGTTTGGCAATTTGTTGAACTATATGCAGTGTCTCTCTTCATGCATTATTCAGTTCAAAAGAAGTGCAGCAAGTCCAGATGCATACTTCTAGCAATTAAACACCCTTTTCTAAAACATCTGTCTAAACACACTCAAAAATCCAATTGTTTGCTGCATTAGTGTAGCTCATTTCAACTCAAGTAGCATATTTGCATTTACATTATTCTTATAAAGATAAGAAATTTAAATTCCTCTTCCTATCAGTATGGGAAAAATGGTTTACGAAGTAAAAAACCAGCCATCTCCTGTAGGATAATGCAGTTTCATTTAACTGCTTGGTTTTAAGTCAGGACCATGGTATCTGATGTAATACTCTAAACTTCATCATTTCAAGAATTAAATAGGGACTTAAAAGACTTAGAAAACCCAGCGGCACGCTTTGAAAAATATATTTCCATGAAATCCCACTAAGAGTTCTCAGATTTAGCTGAACCTATTAGCCTTAGTCACAACCACTGTTGTTGAGCCCTAGCAGTGCTCCCATTTTGTTTTGATTTCAAAAATAATTTCCAAACAAGGAAAAATAGGTATGATTACATCCATAAAACACTCAAAATTAAGGTGCACAAGACTGATTCAGACAGAAATAAAAGTAAGGTACATTCTACCATCACCTAGCTCTAGTAACAATAAAAGCAGTGGCAAGCACAGAAACAGTGCAGATTATGCACAGGAACCAGCCAATGATTGGCATATACCTGGGATTGGGCTGGCTGAGATGAACCCGCATTAACGTTAGGAGAACCCTGTGCCATTCCCACATCTTTTGCCTGCGCATGAGCCACCACTGGGTTAGGAAACTGCTGGACCGGGGACTGGCCCTGTGCAACTATACTTGGAGAATTAGAAATGACATTTTGTGCACTCATACTACTGACATTAGCCATCTGGCCTGGTGGCATTTGGACAGGCACAGCTCCTGATCGCTGTGAACCAAGGCCTTGAGGCAAACCCATTCCTTTATTCACACTTAACACCTGAGCATTTGAACCTGGAACAGGGGGTCCCTCTTGAGGAGGTACAACCTGGACTTGGGGTGGGGGCACTAAATTAATATTCTGACTCTGGCAGGGGGTGACAATGGGTTGGACTGGAATTTGGGGAGAAACTAAATTAGGAGCAGAAGCTTGCGATTGGGGCTGAGGGGTTTGGGGTATACTGGAAACTTGCAGGTGCTGGAGCCCAGGCGGGGCAGCTTGCTGTGCAAAGCCATGGCCAATACTTTCAGGCGTAAAAGACTGGCGAAGTTGTGTAGGTACCTGAGATGGTTGAAGCTGAGGCTGTACATTTGCACTGGATGCAGGCGGCACTGCATGGAGACTTGCTGGCTGTCCAGCAACCTGAGAGGACTGAGAGCCTTGTGTTGCCTGAGCATCCGCCTGCAGAATAAAAAATGCTTATTTCACTCTCATAGCGCGAGGCATCTCAGGTCCAGGTTCCAGCTGGTTGCATGACCACTGTTATGGATAATGACCACTGCACTTTGTCTGCCAGCTGGCCAGCTAACAATGACCTTCAAAATTCTGCCATTGCACCCAACAATTGGCAAGGAGATGCATATCTTTTGCTGCATTTAAAAGTAGCAAACAGATGGTAAAATTAATTATTTCACTGCATCACGAGAGTTAAAAGTAATGCTCAGCAGATTTTAAAAAATGGGCAGTTTTATTAAGGAATGGGGGGGTGATGGCTTTAAATGGGTTGGAACTTAGAAAATTTTGATTTTGGATTGTAATCAAATAGTCAACATCCTTGATCTCTGTTATGCCCGTTGTCACTAAAATTAATGATTTAGACTAAGTTACTCTTACCGTTTCTATGGTAATAACTGAGGTTTTTTCATTGTTTTGTTTTTTTTTCAAATTTTCCTTTATACCATACTTTTTAATCTTCTTAGATTTTACATCACCAAAGTTTATCACACATTTCCTTGCCATCTGGAGAATTGTTTGCTGTGTTTAAAAATTTTGTGATGATTTTAATTATATTTTCATTTGTTTTGTTTTCAAAGAGTTATATGGATCAGAATTTGGTAAAACGGTAATAGAGTGCCATGGTGATAGTAACAAAAAAATTGTTTTAACCAAAAAAACCTTTGAAAGACATCAAAACTTTCAAAATTTTGTTTTGTTTGATACAGAATGAGGGTTGTTTGTATGAAATATGAAACACATCTGGTGACAAATAATGTCATAACTATGGAAAATAATGAATATTATATAACAAATTCCAATGTGACCACCATTACTATGACAACTGATATCTTTTTTTTTAAATTATAGTGTGTTTGAAAACAGGTTTTGATGCTTGTTATGTCTGTGTAATATCATTAGAATTGATCAATAACTCAAAGAAATAGTGTCCCATCCTTGGTAACAATAAGTAATTCATTGCACATAAAATATTACTCTCATCCTAAAACCTCTTCATTATTTGAGAGCTCCTGAATTTCATCATATTATTAAATACTTAAACTTAGTAACACACAAAATGACCACAGAATTTCAGTAACTTGCCTCAGTCTGTTTTTTCTCCCGTTCCTTCTTAACCTGGGCCACACGATCACGAATCTGTTTGGCCACTATCCTCTTGTCATCTTCCAACAAAAAGCCAGATTTTACCTGAGAAAAAAATCACAATACCTACTATTTAAACAGTTTACGGTACTAGCTTTCTGCCATAAAATGCTCCCATTTGTATTAGAGAAAGCACACAACACGCACTAAATTAGAGAAATGTAAGCAGCACTGTTTCCTGCTCTCTTCTATGACATAAGTATGACACAACTCTGAAAGAAACCTCCTCCGTGAAAACATTTACACCAAGTTCACCTAAAAGGATAAAGCTTTATTTGAAATCTGGGTTAACCTAAACAAAAAGACAATCCTCATCCATAGTTAAATGCCTCCAGTAATCCGATAATGAGTTTCAAAGAATCTAAAGTAACACAAAAACTACTGGGACCAGGAGAGAAAAAATGATTGCCATCACAATTTTCCCTCCCATTGCCCACTGGTGCTCTGGTGTTATCTAAAAACCATCTCACCTGCATTAGACCCATACACAATCCTTGATTGATTCTATTCATGTTACATATGACAGATATGTTGTGCTATGACTGTTAAGGTGTATCAAGTTAGTGGCTTTCTCCAGATTTTCTGGACTCCAAATTCTCACAACCCACTGATCATTCTTTCCATTTTCTTTGACACTTTGCCTTCTCAGCAGGCACTATAAAATGCAACCACTAAAAGAAATTGATAGGAAAACATGCTTGAAAGTACAACATACCATTGCATTGAACACACAGTGAAAGACATAACACCAAGACCTACCAGATCTGAGGCTATTTCTTCAGCCTGATCCTGTCCTAAGTCAAAGTCAAACTGGATAGCTTCATTTTCTTTGTGTGTGTCTCTTCTCTTCTTTGGGTCAACAACACGCAGCCGCATTGGTATCACCTGGGCATCTGTCAGCTCATCTTCATTTCTGATCAGTTCCACTAACAGACCTGTGTCTTCCAAGAAAAAGTCGTGAGCCAGAAGATCTTTGACAGTAAGTCTGTGGGATGCAAAACAATCAATACCAAAATGAATTGAAGCTCATATCTGTAGCTTCCTCTGATGTGGTACAAGTGCTTTTCTATCACATTAAAAAATGAAAGGTTCTCCTACATCAGGAGATGTCGTTACACAAAAACTGAAGTTAGTCATTCGGCATGATTTGTAGTGATATATGAAATTTTAACAAGGCAGATAATGAAGAATGGTTTGCTGTATTAAATAACTGTCTCTTGAGAGAGATCCTGCCAATTATTCATTTTGTGAACTACAAATGAAGCCAGTAGCACCGTCTATGATGTCTGGTCCTACTCAATTAATTACTTTGGAAAATTCAATTCATTTTTACAGTGCTTTTATTGTCATTTATGTTATACTGCTAGATCTAACATTCATTTTGGGCACTAAGAGGGAAATGAAAGTGATCAGTGTAGGACAATGCATCAAGAAACAGACTTTGGCATTCCTAAAAAAAATTTGTGAGACAATCCAAATTTTATTTAAAACAACAAACCATTCTTCATTATCTGTCTTGTTAAAATTTCATACATCACTACAAATCACGCCGAAGCTGCCCATATTTATGTTAATGTTCATGAATTGAAACTCTGTTAATAATATACTGTATGTTAACAAGTAGCGCTGCCCCCTTTCGTGTGCTGAAGTAAAAAAAAAAAAGGAAATTATGATCTGCAGATTTTTGATAATTCTTTTTGTAACCACTCTGGCTTTGTGGGATGACTAAAGCTTACCAGATGAGGGAAGGCCCTAATTTTTATCCATTCTGTCTTTCCTAAGCAGTATCTTAGCTTTACCTGTCCTCCTTTTTGGTCTGTATGCAGCCCTCAATAATACTCCGGATCTCAGGGTCACGGACTTTTTCTAATGCCTCTGGATGCACTCCCTAGGTTCGGCAAATTAAAAAAAAAAAAAAAAGAAACCATAATTTAGGTATGAAAATGAAAAAAAACATTTTGAAACATCAAGGCAATGCAAACCAAAAGCCATAACAAACAAAACACAACAAGAAAATCTTACATGTTATGAATGGCTATTACCTTCTGAAGCTTTGGGATAACATTTGTCCTAGCTGAGAAGTAAAACTGCTCAAGTTTTGGGGGAAAGTGAAAAAATATTAGCTGGATGAAAAAGAAAAGCATCTCAATCTCAGACAGAAAACATAAAGCCCTTACAGTAGTCACTTTGCGATAGATCTGACCAGGGTTGTGACACTCCTTGTAGGGGTACTCAGATGATGCCATCTCCAGCATGCACATCCCGAAGGCATACACATCCACAGCCTCATCATAGTGCTCTTCATACATCTCAGGGGCCATGAACTCCGGTGTACCTTAAAGAATACAAAGGACGCCTTGTACTCTCCCTCTGCCTTAGAAGTGGAAAGAGAAAGAGTGGATGCCTAAGGTTAGTTGCAACTGAACACCAGGCTGCTTCCGCTGAAAATTGTTAAGCAAATATGGTCATTACAAAGACATCCAAACGTTCACAAAACATGTTTGGGAAAAGGTGACCTACCTTGGTGTCCAGTGCACTACCGTTAAATCAAGAAATTCTCCCAAGATAAAGATGCTATAAGGCAGATGGGAAAGATAGGGGAAGGAGAAAAAAAATACATGTCAATTACAGAATGACTGATGCTGTATATGCATTCTCATCTGCAAGTGGCACAAGATCCACGGGAGGCTATGTTGTTGCTGGTATAAACAATGATATCATTAAAAAAAAAGTTGCGAGAATATGCTGCATTGCTGAAAGTGCCGAACAATACTTCAACGAGTCTGTGTGTGTGTGTGTGTGTGTGGGTTTGTGTTTTCTTTCTTAAAATTACATGTGGCACCTTAATTTAAATTGNTGTGGCACCTTAATTGTTCACAAATCAAGAACTGAACAGTCTAACCTATCTCTAAAAAACATCTGTCTCTGTCATATTAAAAATGGGCTGAACCTACTGCTATCAGTCAAGGCATAACTAAGTCATTCTGTCATAAAACTAAGAGCTTTCATTTTCCATAAAAACAAATCTAGATAAAAGTTATAATTTAAGTAAAGGTGCAGAGGTATGAAACAGTTAATTTTCACTTTTCACTTCAAAATGAAATAGAAAAGTCACTTACCCAATTAGCTTCATGAAAAAACATGATTAAAATGGTGCATATATATATTTCCTTTGTGTGGGGGAAAGATGGGCAAAGACAACATCCATTCTTTTCTTATAAGAACACGACAACTCTTAAGAGAAGAAAAATCATTATTAAATAAAAAGACATTCAAAATGGATCACCATACATGTAAAAGATTCAAAAAGATATCAAGGCAAATCAATGAACATTTGAATAATGGAATACACACTTACGCATCCTACTTACCGATAACACTTTTCGCAAAGGAATTGCTCTTAAGTGTAGCCAACCCCATGTCACCAATTTTCACAGAACCAGTAGTCCCCGTGATAAAGATGTTGTCACATTTCAGGTCTCTATGGATGATTGGAGGTGTCCTTGTGTGGAGGTACTGTAGTCCCTTAAGTATCTGTCTACACCAGTTTTTCAGAACTTTTAAATTTAGTTTCTTGAAACGCCCAAGATACCTATTAGAATGAAAACACAAATAATGTTATTCATGATGAAAATGAAAGGCATCCAAATTATCATGTCAATGACAAATGAAAAAAGCTATCTGAAGCTTCTCCCTATATCTTACCCTCTTCCCAAAATCATTCCAAATTCTTGCACTGGTATAACTTGTGACAAGCAATATAGTGAATAATACTGCAATCATGAAAATATGTTTTTAAAAATCCATCAAAAATAAACTTCTGATATTAAATGGACTGTCAGAAAGAAGTGGCAGATCTTAATATTCTAGCCACAGGATCAGTTCTCTTACTACCTCCTGGAATGGCACTAGCATTAATCAGTATGCTACCACTTGTAAAAGATCAATACATTAGAAAGACTTTAATGCCTGACAGAATCATGTCATACAATTCTCTTCTTCTGGAACAACAGCTGGCTGTATTCACTGATGTGAAACAAGACTATATAGACAAGATCAACTCTGCTACAGTACAACTTCAGCATGTCTGAACATTTTTCAGGAAAAGATATTTGTCTAAATAAAAAGTCACCTGATTGTGCAACTGTCTTCAAATAATTGCTGCATTGCAACATCTCAAGTACCATAAATGCAGAGTGTTAAAAAAATTAGGTAAAAATGTTACAGATCACTGAAACCACATGAAGGAAAGGAGCAAAGGCAGACCTAGTCAACAGTGTAGTCATAGGACAGCTGAACCCTATCCAGGTACCTAGAGACTTCAAATTACTTATTTTAACACCTTGTTCTTAACAACTTCAAAACAGAGAAGGATTTTCTTTAGTTCTTACTGAGTGGTACAGTGTCATGTTTCATAACACACATTCAGTGATCAATTCATTACATAAAAATTTTTATTGACCAAGCCAAACATTAAAGGAAGAAGTGTACAGAGTAATGGGAGATGGGTTGTGTAGATATTGTCAGTGCCATTGGTATCAAATGGGTGTCAATTGTATGATACTGTGAAGCATCAGTCTCATGATCTGAAGAACTCCATGTCCCCAGTCCCCTCCCAGTAACAAGAAATGGTCCAAAACATCAGTTTTATTCGCATTGCTCTCTGTGATTCTGCAGAAGTGCAATGAAGCAGAAGCTGAGTCAAATCTATTCTGAACAGATGACAATAATAGTACAAAAGGAAAACATTGGCAGATTCTTTATGTTACTAGACTTTAAATTCTGTCAGGTTCTATTTGATCAAGCTTACAGTGTTTCATGCTTACGTTTTCAGAGTTCCAGATGTCATGAGCTCAGTAATAAGAACGATGATCTTCTGTCTATGGGGTCCCTCTTCCTCCCAGTAGTCGAAAAATCTCAGAATGTTAGGATGTTGAAGCTCTTTTAACATCTCTGCCTCCTCTTTAAATCGTTTTCTATCACTCTTACTCCACCGTTTATCCTGAAAAACAAATATTTACAAATCCATATTTTAAATGTTACAAAAGAAAACACCAAAAACACAACAAAAAACAGCCGCTTTGCTGTTTCAGGTTCATGCAGCAGACTTAATAAAAAATAACCTACACATTTCTGAAAAAAAAAAGGACTTAAGAGACAGTATGAAAAATCAGAAAGACACAGATCCAAACACAACCCTGTGTTCATTCATTACTTCAAAATCATTTCTGAACTGTGAACATGTTGCTTTGGGCTTCTTACAATGAATGATTTGAAATTATATTGTGGTGTTCGACTGATTTCACATTTGGTGAGAAAGGATTAGCTTACTTTCATTAGGCTGAAACTGAAAGAGATAAAAAGCATTTTGGTAATAAAAGATATACTTTGGTATTTTATAGGCTACTTGATTTGTGACAAATTAATATATATGCATATATATTCATAAAGAAGTTTCCAGAACACTCCCAGAATAGGACAGATTTGTGATTAATCTTCCAACTAAATAGTAAATGAACTGTATCAGTATCACAGTGGTACTGTGTCAGGAAATTTCCAGCTTTGCAATTTAGCATGCTATTCTCTCAGTGTTTTTTTTAAACCCTGGCATCGCATGAGCCACCCCTTAATTTCAAAATCTCCACCAACAATACACTGAATGTGTCTTAATACTCTCTTCTTTCCTGCACTCCAAAGTCTGCATTAAGTTAAAAAAAAACAAAAACTCTAAAACTTTACAAACCCCACCCACCCTATTTAAGACATGGAGGGGAATGTCTTTCCAATACTCTAATGAACTGGAGAAATCACTGCTCTCTAAGCAAGCTGCCCCTAAAACACATGATTTGATTCAGTCTCCACAGTATATCACTTTACTCACAGCTGTTAGACAGCGTACGCTTCAAATGTTGTCCCTCATTACAGATTATATCCAACACAGCAGGTTTACAATAAATAATTCAGACCACGGAATCATCCACAGATCAACACAAATGAGACAAACTTTATAGTTACCTGCAGCTCACACCAAGCTACATGCACACCCGTATCAATTTCCAAGCCCTTGTGGACCGTTTTAAAGGACCCTCTGCCAACCTCCTCATCCAGCTTCATAAAGCGATGGTCTGGAGACATCCGTGGCTGTTTTACATCTTCTTCTTTTTTCTTGGGCTTTGACTCGTGGTCTGATTCTCCTTCAGTTTTTGCAGGTGCAGCAAAAGTTACAGATGGCTTCCTCTCTCTACCCTTTGTAGCTTCAGACCCTTCCTCTTCATTCCCAGCTTGGGTCTTGCTGGCTTCTCCTTTCGCTTCTATTGCATTTTCACCCTTCACATGTTTATCATCTACTTTTATCACAGAATCAGTATCATCCTTTTTACTTACAGTTGAATTGCACTCTTTTTTTGTCTGAGGGGATACATGTTTTTTACTATTTACTGAATTAATTTCTGTAGGTTTAGTCACTGTAAATCTTGATGGTATATTTCCTTTTGCATTACTAACATCGCTTGTTTGGGCCTGAAGTGCAGGTCCATCACTTTTGTTTTCTTGCATAGTCCGTTTTGAAGCTTCAGCCTTTCTGTGTGGAGATCTCGAATTTTTGCCAGTTTTTCCTGGAGACTTACGATCCAAGTGAGAATTATCACCAATTCCTAATTTTGTATCCTTATCAAGTTTAGTCTTGTCCTCTATATTGGCCCTAATGGAAGAGACGCTCTGTCTAGATGGAATTGGACTGTGTACTAATGGAGTTAATTTGTAACTGGGTTTTCCAGCAGACTTTTTAGTGGTAGTAGAATGAAGTTCTAGTTCTGAATTCTCTGCGCTCACCGAAATACTGTCTGAAATGCACTTTCTTGAAGTTGTTGAACGAGGACGAAGCAAAGAACTTGACAGTTCTTCATTCAGCTGTTCATTGACAATTTGCTTTTTGCTTTTGTCAACGATCACATCTGGCTTTTCAGGTTTGTCTGACTTTTTAAGTATGACACCTGCTTCAGAATCTTGATGATGGTGGTGATTGAAAGGCTGGCGTTTTGAACGTGCAGGAGACTTCTTACGTTCATCGGGAAGATCGCCATTTACAGCCTTCTTCACAAATGACTTATTCATTGTAAAATTTCCTGTGCCGTGTTAAATATGACTTTATAACACGACATTAATAACATAAATGTTGATTAATTTGTAGTAATGTTGCGAAGGTCTAGATTTAAATCTAGAATGAGTTTTAAGTCAAGACACCATCATCGCCGGTTAAGCGTGTGCTATACAGCGTGAAGTTCACAGTCAGAACACACAGTCAAAACAAGCCGTGCCGACAGCCTTAGTCCCCACACTGGTCTTGTTTTCTTTTCCCACTCCATTTAGATCAGAGGATGATGGGAAAACAGTGTTGTATCCACGGCTGTAATCCAGAGAGAACATAAATATGAATAAAATAGTCCAAAAAAAAGAAAACTGCTTCACAAACATGTATCACATCTTCTCTGTTCAACACTACCAGCCACAGTGGACTATGGCGGCTCCTTCCAGCAAGGCAGTTTAAAAGTAGTTCCAACAGAACAATAAGATAAAGTTTAATGGGCTTCAAAATGTTTAGTATACATAAAACACCTAATATAAATTTAAAAAAGAATTATTTCAGTAAACAGAATACATCTGGAGTAATAATATCTGCAACAAAACGATTTAATTGTGAATTAAATTATGACGCGTAGTAATATTTCTTGCGACACCTGCGTAACGCGTCGGATATCCGTCTGCGAAAAGAGTAGGCCTAAGAGTTGACCTATTTTTCGGGTTCAGCGTGTTCCAGGTCACAATTTAACGTGATGAGTGAGACCTGGCCAATTCCGTGGCCCTTGCTAGATCTGCGCGTGAGAGAGGGAAGTGAAAACAATATGCATGCAAACAGCGAGTAAAGATTCGTGAAAGATATCGTAAACGGTTAAAAAAAAAAGAAACAAACATCAATGGATAGTCTATATCTCCATTTTTAAAAGGATAGGTTAGCCTGAATCTGCCAAGAAGTTTCATTTCTCATTCATCACAATCAATCATATTTCACACCTTAATGTTTCATGAAAACTAGTAAAGCCTACTCACTCTTTGATAGAACACTGATAGTACATGCACCCCTCTGACAAAATATTTTAGTGTATAATTATTATCAGATGGATGTGTTTTTTCAGCTTGCTTTTTATAAGAAACACAACAGTTGAGATTTTTTTAATGGGTGTGTGTTAAGGAGTAGACTGTGGTTGTCTTAACAAAGTATCACTGTATTTTGTAATTTGATATGGTATTATCATAAACCAGAGCTCTTATCTTTTTTTCTTGCGAAACTTGTGCCATAAGCAGTCTCTTTCATGCCTGTTGCTGTAGGGACCAAGCCCTTTCATTCTCTCCACCTTCCATCCCCTCCCCCTCCTCTCCCCCTCNAAAACTGTTTCATCTCCCTCCATAGAGGCGAGCCTGTCGAAGCCGATGGGTACAACTACTACGAAACAGCAAAACAGACTGAAAAGTGAAAGAAAGCCTTCCTTTGCCTCGCTGCTACTTCCCTCAGACCAGTCTTTACAAAAGCGGTGAACCGTTACTCCAGACTTCTAGGCCACACGCACTTCACATTCCAGTGATGTATGATACTGAACAATGAGTGTAGGATGGTGTCAGGGTGTGTTGCACTCAGACAGGGGGCACGGCGCAATGCAAATAGTCAGTTTACAGTAGTCTAGGCCTGTTGAAGTTGATGTTATGAGTGAAGGCTAGCCTATTATTTAAACTCCAGTTAGCACACCCGCTCAAATGGGGCTATAAAAGAAAGGAGTTATAGCTATTAACTGCCAGACTATATTAAATTTTGCAGAAATATGGAACTGGTTTTAGTTTTAATACTTTTTGTCAAGGAAAACTTTCATGCACCAAGCAGTTATTTTCACAAGGTTTGATAACGTTATATCAAACAAACAAACAAACAAACAAACAGAAAATATACTTTTTTTCGGGAATCGGGAAGAAATAAGCTTCCGCCTCACAATATTCTTTCTCTTTCAATCTCATTTTCGTATTTATTGTTACAGTTCTTAATGTTTCAAGGACAGAATCGATCAAGGCATCGGTGTGACAACTTATAATCGAATAGCAGAGGGGGCGTTTACTATGGATGAGAGACTAGGAGGAATGGGGCACATCGAAGTAGAGTGACTCTAAGTAGTGTTTACTGTCTATACCTAATGTGACACCAGGCACAGTGCCAACCTATTGACCGACTTCGGGTAGCGCAGACCGATGCATACCCTAAAGTAATATTGAATTCCATTGGTCACGATACCGTTAGAGAAAGGAGGAGCTAAACGAAATTTGGAGAGAACAAGAGAGACATGAGATGAAATGGAAGCGATAGTTTTGCGGGGTGGGGGTAGGAGGCGAACTAGGTGGTTTACGCTCTGAAAGTATAACTATCACCTTCCTGAACATCTCCCCTGAATAACACCTAGCCCTGCCAGTACATCCATGCTGGTCCAGTATGGACTGCCAGATGGGAGGCCATGTGGGTTTGCTCACGGGTTCATGGGCGAATGGCGTCTTTTGTTCTTACGGTTTCTTTTTCTTTTGTGAGTGTATTTGTTTCATTTGTATAGCGTAAAATAGCTGCAATTCCTAATGTATAAACAACTCCGACAATCGTGAGTTGCTTGAGGAAAGGCAAAGGAGCTTAAGAGCACTTTAAAATTTCATAGTTTGAAGTAGGCCCCTAGCAGATCAGTGAGAATACAGACAAGACATAATGTGTACGATATTAAGACTATTTAGATCTAGCCTAAAATGTATTTCAAAATCTTGTCTGTCGTAGTAAAGGTCACCAATTTCGGTGTTACAAAAAACACACACACAAAGCCATTGCTGAACGTGCATGTGTAAGCGTATATCAATAAAACCAACGAGAATATAAACATACAAAATACTGAACCTTGGATATATTTTTTTTTCGCATGATTTTACGTGTAAACGCGCACAGCGCAAAACTCAATATTCAGCATGTTTCAGCAGGTGGCTGAAGCCTGGCCACAAGACGCCACGGTATCGACTTGGAGGGCGTTCGTTCAGCCGCAATCATGTTGTATCGATTATGACGTCAGCGGCAATGCGATCACATGCCTGCTTGCTAGGCCTATTGCTAAGGACAAAAAGGAGGCCTCAGTTTGTGGTGCGCACGAATTTGTTTAGTTTAAGTCGTGAATGTGTAGACTATTTTGTGTGTGAGTGTCAGTATTTTATGTTTGAGTGTCTGTCAGTATTTTTGTGCGCTCTCTGTTATGACCGTAGGAACATGTTGCGTGGAGTCTATCGTGTGGTAGAAAAGGTCGCAGCGCAGTATGCATATATGCGCGTAAACCTTCAAACATATTTAAGGCGACAGATGAGCCGGCTGAGCACGTAGCCTGACAAATAGCGTCGATTTATTTTTGTTCAGACTTTTTCCGTCCCGATATCCGCCCCTCAATATGTTTCCAATATACCAACTGCGTCAAAAGAAAATACTCTTCCTCCTTCCCTCTAATATTCATATCCCAGCTACTTTCTTCCATACCCTACTCTGTATCTGCACGCCCTAATACTGTAAGCCATAGAATTTGATTGGCAAGGGATGGGCACTTCATTCAGTGTGGTTAAATTCATTGAAATACTGGAACTAAGTTTTGTTGTATTGGAGTTAAAGCAAAACGAACAGAAGTGAGTGAATATCTTATCTGATTTTTTATGTCTGTGCAATAAACAAAGGCGAACAAAAATCTACCCCCCCAAAAAATCATAATTTTTTTTTTTTTTTTTGGGGGGNGGGGGGGGGGGGGGGAGACAGGGAAAATAAAAAAGAGTTAGTGAGTACAAGCTGGTTGGATGAAAGAGTAACAGCAATGACTGAGTACTGAGTTTTTGGGGTTTTTTTTGCGCAGAAGAGCCAGTGGATTGATCTGTCTAGCGGTAACTTCATTGACTGTGCAAGTCAGATTGGAATAAGGGGCAAAGTGATATTTAAATACTATGCTATACTGTAAATCTATATCTGTGTCATAATAAATGCTGGACCGTCTTCAGTAATTTATAAATGTCTACTTATGTACCAATGACAGCAACTGTGGTGTTTGGTTTTTCTGTAATAATAATAAATAATAAAATAGCAACAACAAGCTTTGTCTCGGTTTGTCTCTATCCACTGTGTCTCTCTGCGTTTGTTTTCAGTCTTTCATTCTGACTCTACCTCTTTCCGCCTTCTCACGTTCTCTCACTCGTGCTCTCCCTCCCCTTCCCTCATCTCCTCTGTTTCTTGCTGTCACTGCTCGCTTGCATTCCTGCTGGTTTATTTAATTTTTCACTCCGCCGCTCCAAATGTAAACTTCAAGTGGTTAGACCGACTCACACGGCACGGTGTGCGTCAAGAAGGAAACTGAGGTGTGACGGGACGACCTCGCATTTCCGCCATTTGTTCAGGGTTGTTTTTCATTTCTCATGAACTATAACTTTAGCACTCTTCCTTACCCCTACCCAGTTCCCGCTGCTTACTCAAAACTAACCCTTCCCTGCTCTGCTATTCGAAGGACTTATAGAAACCCACAGGAAACACCAGGCCCTGTCCACTTCTATTGTTCACTCAAGACTTTGCTGTGAGAAAGCCATGTGCAACCCCTCCCCCCCCCCCCCCCCCCCCCNCACTCACCAGAAGCCTCAATTTAAAATGAAAGCGCGTATAATATGCCATAAGATTTGATCTCTCTTTTACCCCCTCCTCCAACACAAACGTTTCCAAACATATACAGTAAGTCACGACGATTCTGGATCATAGTATTCGCAAAAACTAAACGATCCGAAACAGTGTGTGTCTACGAGAGAGAGAAAGAGAGAGAGAGAGAGAGAGAGAGAGAGAGAGAGAGAGAGAGAGAGAGAGAGAGAGNGAGAGAGAGAGAGAGAGAGAGAATGTAACGTTATGGGTGGATTTGGTGAGGGGGGAGGTGGGAGGAGGTCGGGGGAACGTGACTAAGTTATTACCCGGTGTGAACTTCAGGCAAATGATAACTTTTAATACGTCTCTAATTTTTTTTTTCTTACACGGCGCTCCCATTACTATTAACCCTCCATCTTTCAGAAAAGACACGACTGACCAATGCGAGCATAGTATTATTAGTAGCTCGCTTTCCTCTCCTCTTCCCTACACTTTCAACACGTTTTCGCCATCAGTTTTTATCCTTTCTGTACCTACCAATAACCATTGTCAAGCTTGGCCAACGCTGACCACAGTGTACAAAGGCGTGTTCTCTTCTCTATGGCCCTGACGCTGATCAAGGTGAAGGAAAGGCAGAGCCCAGCCTTGTACTGAACTTAGAAAATTGCATAAACTCTCTTTCGCCTGACACACCTCACCCTCTGGATAACGTTACGGCACGGCCACTAAATCACAAAGGGGAACTTGGACCTTGAGAGTGTAACAATGGTAGAATTACACTGTCCAGCCAGGTAATATTACTTATTATTAGCCCGTCCGTCGCACCCACACTGACCACACCTGCGATCGTCAATATATTGAGGGGTAAACAATAGGGAACGAGTAGAAGTAGAAGTATGCGGCCGATTACTACAATACTACAAAGAGCCTTCCCGAAAATAGGTCAGTGCGCCCAAGGGACAAACAATGGGGCAAGCATTCTCATTCATTGTTAAGTTTATGGTCATGTAGGGACTTCTACATAACACTCAGTCACACAGTATTATGAAAATAATGAATGGAGACTTTATTATTATTATGCTGTGTTATTTGTTCAATAATCAGAATGCTGTTACCCTACAAGATGCACTGTTAAAGCATGAGTCTGAGGAGGATCTCTGACCTCGAACCTCGGGTACTCAAAAAACACGCTGCCTTATCTGTTTGCCCCTAAATAGGAAACTTTCCGTACTCTTCCGTTAATTCTGACTGAGTGGCTTTCAGATTCCATGTGTAGCCGTCGCATAAAATCTACGAGAAGTGAAGAGATTATAGAGTCTTTCTTTGAAGCAACAACTTTGGATTTTCATCGGCTGCTGAGGTCGCCTTTTTAATAGTGCCTGGACCGTTCATGTGCATTGCGATTGATTGCAAGCTCGGCTCTAGATACATATTGCTCTTTGTAGCTGTCACTACCAACTTACATTAAACCTAAACTGTTTTTGGATTGTTATTCTTAGACGCTCACCCATGCTGGCAATGCAGTTTCCTATTTGAAAGTGTACTCACGAAGTCGATCGCTGCAGAGGGCACCAGGTGGTAAGTATCGTTGTAAAACATTCAAGAATAGCAGTGAAAGCACCTGTAAAGAAGATTAGTGGGGCATAAAGGACAAACCCATGCCAGTATTATTTTCAGCTCAACTCCCTGTATGATGACCAGTCCCTTCCTTGCTGGCCAACCCACTAATCCAAAGGACTGGGCTATTGTGGGCAGTGGCTATTATTGCCTATTGTATGCATGGAGACCTTGCTACTCCTACGAGCTCGGACGCTAATAATGGGATAAATTACAGTTTGTAATGTATAAGGCCAAACGACCCTGACCTCCTCTCCCTCGTCAGGAGCGTGCGTGCCAGTACAGTCAAACTTATAAAACTATAGGCCTACCAGCTCCAGACTTCTTCGCACCGGTGCGCTTTTGACGGATGACTAATGAAAAGAACATCATCGTAATGAGAGCATGAAATAAGTGAAACGTGAATAAAGAACTTCAGAAGAGAACTTACATGTTTCGACAAACCCTGAGGCCCAGTAGGGTCGTAACCACCTCGTCTGGGGTCCTACCTCCCTCGTCTCTTCTCGTCTCTTCCCTTCTTTTTATCCCGTTTTCTCCTCCTTTCTCTGGACCCCCTCCCCCCCCCCCCCCCCCCCCCCCNCCACAATATCGGGGTTGTGAGGTCTGGATACGGCTCTGAATCTAGTCAGCAGTCTCCACCCATCTCGATCATCCCATCCAAAGGTTTGCGAGTCTGGTGCGTGACTCTCTGCAATGGATTTGTTTTTCATGGCCACATATTGGCTGATACAAGGTCACGGAATATC
This sequence comes from Ellobium chinense, assembly GCA_033807755.1. Taxonomy (NCBI): domain Eukaryota; kingdom Metazoa; phylum Mollusca; class Gastropoda; order Ellobiida; family Ellobiidae; genus Ellobium; species Ellobium chinense. The sequence goes on from JAWQUT010000004.1 coordinate 2,663,818, forward strand.
TAGAGTACTGTTACGTGACTTTACATCAGTATTATCGTGAAACCTTATCTGTATTAAATCTAGACTAGACCGTATCTATTTATGACAATACGCGTATTTTACTGTTTGTGTGCTGTTTGCCCCTAAATTTCGAGGACTATAAATAACAGAATACATCTTCTTCACAAAGTTTTATAATTATCAATTACGCCGGTTACGTTACTATTTAACTTTGGCCCTCTATTTTATTTCGTGATGCTTTCATCGTCATCTGGGTCATTAAGGAGGGTGACATAATGTCGTTACATGAACGGCACACCTAGAAAATAGAAAAAATTCGCGCCGCTTAGGAACTGGCCAATGAAAGACGAGTATCGTGTAACCTTGTTTAGGCCTGGCCTACTTTTAGTGAATGTGAATAAATAATGAGTCACCTTCTAGAATAGACTACCAGTGATGACACGTGAATTTAACGCTGGATTGTCGTGACTGTTCTGTGTTGCAACAGATTGGGTAACAAGTCAGTGCCGCGTGTTCGGTTTGTAAGATCCGCGTATAGCAAGAAGGAAATGATGGGAAGAAAGGAAAAGTTGTGATTATCACTACTGTAAAGCTAAGGGTGGCTAAGGATTGCAGAAGCTTCATGTGGAAGCCTGTCTGAATGTAACTTCATGATATCCCGATATGTCGCGGGTACAATACACTAGACTCTTGATCAGATCTGAATAGTTCTACCGCGATGTAGATTCGGAGCCGTTTATTACGAAATTGTACCAGGGCCTTTACAAAAATTACTATGCTTAAAATGAAACTGTTCAGAGCGTCCGCGTCCTTTGTGTGTTTCAGTGTAATCGTACTTTCATATTAGAGATATTTTAAACTTGACTTATGTTGATTAATCTTTCCCGTCGATCGGCAGACAGTCTGCATTTCTTTCGGACATGAGCTGAGAGATCACATTTTACTTTGAGTCTTCATTATTTAGTTTAATCAAGCGATTTGAAGAGAACACCTAACACAGCTGAATTGTAACGAAAATTAAACAATTTTTGTCTTTTCAAAACTACTGAACGAAGGTATAATTTCATGATCTGATACCCAGAATTTTCCGAGAAATTTTGATTGGAAGTATTGGAAGTTATGAAAGTATATGAAGTGAGTATCGAAAGCATCGGAAACACTGAAAGTATCGGAGAAGTCAAGAGTTTCGAAGATTGTAATGAAGGTATTCAAAAACCTGCTGCTCGGCACCAGTTATCAGAATCGAAATTTAAAAAAAAATGATCCACACTTCGATACCTAGATCCTGACTGCTGAGTATTGCGATACTTGAAAATTATTGAACTATATGAACTGCATCATTAAATCTGACGTATATTAACCGAATTTTAACATTTCCAACACCCGAATTGTAACTGCATATGTTCACATTATTTTTTGTAAATATATGGCGCTTGGCATTGGCCTTGCATGTTGGTTAAGTTATTGAGACCATCGTATCTGTTGCCTGTGTTTCCCACATGTCACTGACTGAACCGCATATGCCGATCTGAAGAAATTTAACCAAGTTATATGCGTACCTCCATATCTGGAAGATGTTGCCCGAATTGACCATTTATTTTTGTACTTGTTTCGTTTCACTTCTGGAAAATCTTAACCGAATTTAGACTGTTCCTTGTTTGCGTACTTGAAAACGTGTAGTAAATTTTCTGCGACCGTTCAGACAAGTACTTTGACCCCCGCCCTCACCAAATGCAAACCATCAAGGTTGTCTTCTTTACATGCAGTAACTTCTCCTCCCACCTTGCTGCTCTCTTCTTCTGTGCAGGAAGTGCAAGTATGGTGTCTTCATTGATACCTGCTCTGTGATGATGTATAGGTTTGGCCTATGGTGTTTTCGACGCCCAACATATGGCACCACAATCATTCTAGTTTTCAAGGTGTCAATGGAAGAAATAAGACCAGGGTCCGATCCTCTGGCCTTGATATGTTACTTGAGAGAAAGAGAGAGAGAGAGAGAGAGAGCGTGTGTGAGGGCAAGAGAGAGAGAGAAAGAAAGAAGTGGAAGATTTAAAAAACAAAAAAGGAAGAGTCCTCTTGCAGTTGTTTCTTTTTAACCGACTTCAAATAAAGTGTTTTATTGTTGTTGTTGTTGTTGTTGTATTGTTTCTATGTGTTAAAATGTATTAACCCATTTCTAACATCTGATATCGAACCATCATTTCTTTTGTCCGGATAGGTCATAATGTTTTGACATCGCATATGTTCGACAGTGTCGGGCATACATATGGTGCTTTTGACGCAAATCCCTTATTGCATGCAGGGCGGGCGGAAAAAAACACACCCTTCCGTGCCATGTTCACATCAGGAGAAAAGATCTGATCCACCCAGCGGCAAGAAAAAAAGAATCAGAGAGATGAGGGAAAAAAAAGGGTGGATTGTCCCAACCCAAATGGAGAAAGGGTGGAAGGGATTTGAAGATAAACAAAAACACAGACTCAAAGGCCTTGTTTTCAGACATGGCGACCCCTAGACAACATACAAAGGGTGTGAGCGTGTGAAGGAATAGGTGGGATGGGTTAAACCATCGCTCTCTAGACTGCGGAGTCAGCATGATCAAGTATCACTATGTCCATCTAGCTGTGACTATCACTATGTCCATCTAGCTGTGACCAAGTAAAAGTCAACCTGCGGTAAGATTGTATAGCAGAGCTGCCAAATGCGCAAATTCAGATTCTTGAATTCTCTCTGAGAAAAAAAAAAAATACAGGGGTCACCGCTAGGTGTCGCCAACGCCCTTATAAAGTTATAATGTCAGAATGTAAAAGACCGAAATACAGTATCTGCATGACGGGTAAAAGCTATCTTACACAGCAGTGAGGCTGTTCTGTTATTATGTACTCCGCATCTGAGAGTTCCTTGTCTTGAAAACAGCACTGACTGTCTTCAACATGCGAGTCCTATGCTTGCACCGATGCCAGGAATCCAGTGTCTTGTACACTCATTTTTTTTCACCGACTTTTCTTGTACTAGATGTACAGTATTTACGTTTTGAATTCTCTCTGTCTGGCCTGAGTGTCTCCTTTTAGAATGGTTGTTAGAACCATCGACTAAGGGCACGTAAGCGTGGTCTCTTAGGTCTTATGGACTGAACAAACATGATATCAGTTTGGGTCCTTTGGCAAGTCTTCCTATTTTCTCATCAACTGTTCTCACAAACTTCTGACATAATAATGGTTTTATGAGTGGGTGCGTTTTATCTCCCTACTTAACTCTTTGTAATAAAATGGGGCAGTAAGGGGTGGGGGG
>JAWQUT010000004.1:2667110-2684625 GCA_033807755.1 Ellobium chinense
AGGAGGAGGGGGGCACTACAAGTCTATCGAGGCTGCACGCTGTAGATCTCTTCGAATGGGAACTTTTGAACGGGAACACTATGTAAATTCTAATCTTCTTGTGCAATGTCTTTAGCTTTATGGTCGATAAAGTGCCGTGTACTTTAATCGCAGTTACTCTTTTCTTTTAATAAAAAACAGTTACTGAAATTGAAACCAACAGTGTCGCTTCACTGCAACAATTCCATGCTGTCCTGGAGTTGCGCCTGTGCAATTCAGTTCTGTCGTCTTATGACAAAAGGGCACATAATGCAATACAATTTCTATTGCATATTATGTGCCTCTTTGTCAAAAGACGGCAGAATTGTAGTAAACCAGCCTACATACCGTGAGTCGACCACGAAGCACGGTTTAGTTGGGAAACATTGTACAAACGGGAAGCCAACATTTTCCGTTCCAACCCGCTTTGCATTCTACAAAATTGCGATAACAGAGGCTTCTTTCTCTCTACTCTTCTTTTTTGTTCCTATCTGCTGGCTGGGTTTGTAAGAGATGTCAAGCGGCAGCGGCCGACAGATTGAGGCTTGGGTGAGATAAAAACGCCAGTTCAAGTGGAGTGGAAGGGACAGCTAACATTCTGAACAGGCCCGGGGTACCGGTCGGTCGAGAACGTCACTGGCGAAATAAGCCACGGAGCTGAATCAGCTTTGGCTAGATCTGACATTACCATGAACCTCCAGAAAGTCTAGGCCGTTCCTATTAGACAAGGGACACCTCTGCTTTCCGGACATTTGCGACAGCCAGCTCACCGTGAAAGTTTTATACACTTCTTTCACAAATGACCACCTCCTCTTTCCGGGCTTATACGATACCATGTGCGTGAACAATCCCAACGCACCGTGAATGCTCCATGACCCCTGAACCATTGGTCACTTCGCCTTAAGGGATATTCGCGATGCTATACATAATAATATTGTCAAATCGAACTCTGTTGACAAACCAAAAAAAAAACACAAAAAACTCTGAAAATACAGTATGCTATGATTCCGCTTAGTGACATTTAAACCTTCCGTGTATGTGCGTTTGTGAGTGAATATTATATATGCGTGCAGGAAGATAGGCTAGGCGGGAATAAAAAAACGCGGAGTAAAAATAAAAATGTGCAGCAGCAGATGTCCTTCTGAGAAAAAGCTATACGCAGAATATCGAGTAAGTTTGTATGAACGGCAATTAGACAACCAGCCATTACACTGTTCACATGCAGCGGACGGGCCATAATCCTTTCACGATCATCAGGAAGTCTTGTCTCAAAGCGTGTGAGCCAAACAGGGGCATATTAATTTACGAGAGATTCTATCTGGACGTGAGCTTGGGACTTAAATGATGGGCTGACTGATGCCTTGATCCTTCCCCATCCCTTCTCTTATTCTCTTCCTATTCTTTCCCTTTCTCTTGCTTCCACTTTTAGCCACAGTCTCGACAAATTTCAGTAGAATCCCAAGCGCCTTTTGACGGTATGCCCACTAGCCTCTTTGTTTCTGATACCACGCGCATCAGCAGTCTCCACAGCTCAAGCACTACTGGTTAATGCCCAGTGGACTCAACATGAAGACTAGCCTATCCCGCACTGATAATAAGTTAAGCTAGTTTTAACTGCAGCCTCGGCCTCGCTCACCCTCATTATCCTTCATTACTGATGATATTTTCATTAAATCCCGTTATGTAATCACCCCAACCGGCTAAACGAGTTTCCAGCATTCTCTGTTCGAGCTTTGCGTGTCTAACATACTGTATTACTGCGGTGGTTTATATAATATTATGTGCAAGGATATTAAATGGAACCCCATGACCTCGATCCATATGTAGGCTACTGTTTAAAAAAAACAAAAAAGGTTCTTCTTAACTGACAGTGGCGCCCGTTTTAACGCATCGGGACTAAATCACCTAATTTCTCTCTATTGCATTTTACTCACGAATTTGATCGCCTAACAGACAAAATTATGGACTTCGAGTTCTTGAGGCTCGGCTGACTATAATACTGAATGTCGGGGGATGAGTCTGGCTTGCAGCAAGAAGCCATCTCGACGTCTCCCATTCTAACTTTCATCCACTCTCAACCAACCTAGCTGTCTTTATTTCTGTCAATCATTCTTTTCTTTTTCTCTTTCCTCCCTTTCTCTCTCTGCCCTCACTCTCTCTCTCTCTCTCTGTCTGTGTTCTCTCCTCTCCTCTCAATCAATCAATCAATCAATCAATCAATCAATCAATCAATCAATCAATCAATCAATCAATCAATCAATCAATCAATCAATCAATCAATCAATCAATCAATTCCTCTCTCTCTCTCTCTCTCTCTCACTCTCTCTCTCTCTCTCTTGCAACCAAACCAAAATTATTCCGTTTCCTGACAACTTTCCTGAAACTTGGAGCGGACATACAGTGGAAAGGGGATGCACATTTTGTCACCACAACTATATACATGTACTTCCATTCCGCCTCTCTCAGGCCTTTGTATCGGGCATAACGTCTCAAGCAAGAGTAATTTTTTTTTTTTTTAGTGTTATCTAGACCCACTGTACAGTACAAATCTGGCAAAATGCCCACCCAGCTAGCAGACAATAGACACATTCCTTTGATGAGACAACGAGCGATAGGGGGGAAAAGCTGCTACTAAGCTGACAAAACCTGACGTGGCTTCTACTTCTCTCTCAACGCGATCCTGACCTCTCTGTCCTCCCTGTCCCCCCCCCCCCCCCCNTTCTCAGCCAGATCTTTGACCCGTGCCCTTGCCTGCGCCTCCTCTCTCCCTACCCCGAGGGGGTAAGAGTCATTAAAGAATTAGTTTTGCGGTCGAACCAAGCTGCCCACCATTTTCTCAGAGGAAGGAGAAGAAACACATCAGAGAAGTAAGCAGGATATTATTATGACGTCATTTCGACCGCCATATTTTCAGTGGAGCATAGAATAACGATGACGTCATTACCACAGCCATTTTGTCAGAGGAGCATAGGAAAATAATGACGTCATTACGACCGTCATTTTGTCAGAGGAGCATAGAATAATGATGTCGTCATTACGACCGCCATTTTGTCAGATGAGCAAATCTATATACTGTGTGTAGACTGAAACTGATAGTTTAAGCTATCCATAATCCTGTCATTCCAACCATAGTGCTGCCGTCAAGCAATAAAGATACGAACCCCCCCCCCATCCCCCCCACTGTCTCGGATCGTTAAAATGCACTTCTGAATCTTGCTGTCCGCAGGTATTTTCTGGGCTGGCAGACAGGAAAGCTTGCTCGCAAGCACTGAAGCAGGATAAAGATGGAGAAGGAAAGACAAAAAACGAGAGATGGGCGAGGGCTCAATTCCATGCATATTTACTCAATCGTGTATATATCATTTTACACAAGCACTCACCCGTCTAGCTAGCAGGCTAAAGGGCGCTGCAGGATTACGTTGCAGGGCGCGTGAGAAATCTAACCCCAGACACACTTACAGAACTCTAGAACCTTGATGGACATTAATTATTATTTTGGCATTTCCCAGACTCTCAGCCAGTGCTATAAGTAGGTCTACCAGTGATCATGTATCTACTCACGAGCTATGCATACACTGCGCACGGTCGACGGAGCATGCATGTGTGCGGCCGGCTGGACATAACGAAAATAGTATCAGCGGAAGAAATGAAGGACCAGCTCACCCCAGACGGTAATCTAAAGCTACATTTGGATCGTTCCATGGAAACGTGTGCTGTCAGTCATCATGAAAACAAAGCTGCAACCTTATCTGCACATCACGTGTAGGTTTGTGTGGAATTTGGCCCAGTCTATATCCCATGTGTTAATTCTTTGGGTTGAAACTACAATTCCATAATGTGAAAGAGTGTATTTGACGTAGCTTTTCTGGGAGTTACTCATATGGCACTCCTCCGTGGAATGGGCCGTTTCGTGAGTCAGACAGCACTCAGCTTGGAGAAAAGAGGGGAGAAAGGGAGAAAAGGAGAAGGGAGGTGGGAGTGAGTAAGGCTCGGGATGGGAGGCGCACAGACGAGGAGGATGGGGCGAGGGTGAGTAAGGCAGACTGAGGAATGTCAGAGAGGTTTTGCTCCCAGCTTTCTAGGTATCGATTAACTATCGATCTGCTAAGATCATTAATTATTGGGCAAGACCAAGTACCAGTGCGGGGGGGCAAGCAACAACGACTAATCCAATCATTCACACTGAGCTCTTCACTATTGATTCTCTTCAGAACCTGTCAAAAAAGTTTCTTCGCTTCAGCTCATTATGACTGGCGCATCATACTTTCTATTTCTTTACGCTTTTCTTGATCACTCACTCACTCGCTCGCTCGCTCGCTCACTCACTCACTCACTCACTCACTCACTCACTCACTCACTCACTCACTCACTCACTCACTCACTCACTCACTCGCCCCCATGCTTGCAGGATTCATTTTCTCATTCACTTACTCACTTACCCACTATATCACTCATTCATATATATTTTCACGTATCAGTTGCAATCTCTCCCAACCGCAACATGAAGAATAATGAGCAACAATTTTAAAGCATGCAATCCCGCAGACAGAGCGACAAGCGAAAAAGAAAACAGGTGGACGAACAGAAAAACAGACACAACATCAGTAAACAGGCCTCATTCCACAACCCCAAAGTATGCATACACACAGACGAACCAACCGTCAGAAAACTTACAAAGAAAGTTGACTGAACAAAGAGCAGCAGGGATCTACAAAAATCCTAAGTATGCAGTTTTGCATTGCTGTGAATCATACCCAGATTTTTAACTTCACCCTCACCACGTTATCAGGTTCCCCAGATTGGCCAAGCATGGCACCCTTCTTCTGTGTTCTATCTTATCGTTTCGCTCTCGAAACTTATCCAGGCGTGGACCAGCGTATACACCCGCCTTTCCAAGCAAATATATACCATTATGTATCTCATCCCTGCCTGTCTATGGATTTTTTTTTTTGGAGCGCTAAAAAAAACCACCAAAAAACGTAGCAATGCCACGCGAATGTGACTTCAGCACACGTGAGACCGTGCTTTTTCATCAAACAAAGGCAGGAATAACAGGTAAAGAAAAAGAAATCTGTGGTGAAGACATCCATGCCTATTTTCGTTCCACGTCGCCAAAAGCTTTGTTTTAGCCAAACGGAGCTGTCTGCCCCTGCAGGCGGGGACACTTAGACTGTAGATCTAGTCTTTGCACCTGTGGCGAAGAGGTGCGTCGTTATAGATATTTTTTACCAGTGGAAGCCCCTGGGGTAACGACCATTACCACGATGAGAACTCACAATGAATGAAGAGAAAACTTGATGCACCTGTCCGTACGCAAACTTTTCTGGTTTCTACCTGTGTGCTTGGCTCACACTAGCGATAGATAATGTTTCTTTAAGGAGGTACATGAGTCTTTTGCTCCGGCTAATAAGGCACGTAATATCTGGAAGGTTCGCCGCCTTCGATATTTTGTTACGAGTTTGAGATACACCCAGAGATAGAGAACAAGAGGGGTCACACACACACTCTACTCGTCTAGAGGTCTATGAGCAATTTCGTCAGCAGGAATACTAGCAACGAAAACGACAACATCAACAACAATGAGTGTGGCAAGATGTACATTGTATTGCATTGCACTCCGCTTAAGTGCAAGAACTTATCGCTTATTCACAATACCTTTCTAGACAACAGAATACTCTTATTTTCTTTGTAAAAGTCTCTTGTGAAACATGACTATTCTGAACAGAACTTCTTTTTAATGTCCCTGATGAGTTGCAATTATGCGGGAGTGACATCATAGAGAGCAGAGTTCAGTCCTCATGGCAAGATGAATTCTATAAAGAGTGATGCCTAATAAAAGTGGCAGCGGCATCAGCAAGGCCGCAGCCCTGCTTCTCCTCCCCCTCTCTTCCACTCTAGTCTATTGTATGGCAAGAGCTTAGCGCGGCTGGTTGTCAGGTGGTATTTATAGTGCCCCTTGAGTGGTTGCCCTGTTCGCAGACTTCCATACAGCCGAAAAAAATAATTTCCCTAGAGATGAAGAATAATAGTGGGGGATGAGCGACTTGCAGTTGTAGCGCTTAAAACACAAGAACATTTGTTCACACTTCAATGCTGTTTTTATTATTATTATTATTATTATTATTCTCACACACACAGACTTCAGTATTGCTTTCCATTCCTAGGCTAGGAAGTCCCTGACAGGGAATGCAGAGTATTGTAGGAAGTTATTTGCAGACCCTGGACTTCTTTAGCAGCAATGGACCTGCTGGACCCTAGCTACCGCCACAATGCCCCCGTCTCCCATCAAACCGTCATTTCCTACGTAGTTTTTAATATTGTTCTTTCCATTTTTCCTCTTTCCCTATCTCGTTTTCTGAAATTTGCGGATCCATCATCGGGCTTATTAATATTTTTATCGCGGGCTTGAAGTTGCAGCTCTGTTGTATAACAACGAGCCTTTTAAGCCCTCAACTTCCTTCCCCTCTCCCACCCCAATAAAATATCGGCACTGAGGGGTGGGTAGCTACGACTCTGAATATTAACAGTGTCAGTAGCAGCAAGAGCAGAGCAGGGCTCGGGTTCAGCTGGGATGGCCTGTGTCTACTGCAAGTGCTAGACTGACTACCCGGCGTCTCGGAATAGAAAAAAAAAATATGTGATGGAGCTGGGTGAGTCATGGCGAAAAATCGCCAGTTGTGAAGATATTAACGTGGGGGAAACGCGAGGACGGACTCAGCGAATGGAGTTGGAAGGGGCGTGGGTGAGTGAGTGAGTGAGTGAGTGAGTGAGTGAGTGAGTGAGTGAATGAGTGAGTGAGCGAGTGAGCGAGTGAGTGAGTGGGACGATAAAGCTTACACAGTAAGGATGATGGATCCCCTTTGCATGTCTTCCTTTTTCTGCATCTCTTTCTCTCTCTTCTTCCTATTTACACGAAGGAATGTGCTCTCTTAAGCGTTGAGGCGGAGACCAAAAAAAACAAAACCCAAAAACCTGCATTGGAGATCTGGGGCGGGGCAAGGGAAGGAATTCAGAAAAGCAAACAAATGGTCTCAGAGACAAGTTTGAAACTAGGTGACGGGACAGGAATAAATACAGTAAATACTCTTCTGTTACCCGCATATATAATACTCTGTGATTAAGCGAATGTTGCGATTATGTTACCCTCAAAAACAATATTATGTGATTAAGCAGAAGCTGCTATAAGCGGAGTTGACTGTACCAGCACGAGCCAAGGTTAGACAAAAAAAAAAAATTGAAAAACCCACACAGTGGCACCTGTGTGTCGTACGCCCTACCGTCTGCATGTTTAACATCACCAAGCAAAAAAAAAAAAAAAGNAAAAAAAAAAAAAAAAGTCTCTATTTTGCAGCCTCAGCACTCGGCAGCTGTGATATGATCCGTCGCTCTCCTAACACACTGCGCTCTTTATACTGTATATATATATAATTACCGCGCTTCTATCGCTCCAACCTGAGCTGTCAACATGGGTGATAATACTTATATGCTGACTGTATAATTCTAGACATGCAACTCAACCCTGACTGGTGCCATGTCTGTGATGCCTGTGAGTGACCGGACAATACCCTATCGATTTCCAGTAGTATTTACCCAGTGGCGTAGATGCAGTATAGGTGTTTTATTTTGTTTTATTTTCGCGGGGATATCGACAGTTTCGCGAACTGAGCAATTATTCCGTTCAGAAATTCTCAAAGGGCTTTACTACTTGTAAAATATTTGTATAGGAAGCAACACCCCTCAAGGGAAACACCAATGTTAATACTTCTAGTTACAGCTCCTCGTCATCTGGACATTATCGATTATAGTATGTTTCTCTGTCAAAAACGAAGAAGGACTGCCAAATATGTTTTAAAGGCATTCCTATATACTTATTTAAGCTTACTCCAAAATTATGCCTGCATACACACACGAGAAAACAGAGGCTGGTCTCGCGAAAATTAGGTCCTTACGAAAAGAAAACAAACAAAAAAAAAACCCCAACAAATAACAACTTATATAGTAATTAAGAGACGAGGCAGTGGGGGTGGAAAGGGGATTGTGCCTACCACNCCCCCCCCAACTACAAAAGGCCCTCATCATATATATTTTATATCTAAAAGAAGGGGAGCATCGTCTGCCGTCTCCCATTCCTTGTAAAACTTTTTATTACGCCATTGGGTTTTCTTGACGTCACTAGCCAGCATAGCCAAGTTTTGCAGCAGTCATCATCTCCCCCTGTTTACACTCATCGTTTGCTTTATTGTTTTGCGACAGAAAATAACACAAATTTCGGCATAAGAAGTAAAAAAAAAAAAAGGTTCCCATCAAACGTTTCTTTTACTTCGTTTGCCATTCACCGGACGTAGCTTCAGAGCTAATCTCAACCCCTTCTTCGCCATCGCTTTAAATTTCAGGTTTAGATGGAATCTCAACTTCGAACATAGAGTTTAGATATGTTATAAAATCTGTGGAACTTTCCAAAGAACTCAGACTCGTTTCTTCTGAGAAATTTCCATCCCTTCCACACCCCTCTGTCCCATTCCAAATTCATTCGACGCCCATGAATTTTTCTTGCAGTGCATGTATGTACTAACACGACTGCCACAGTACCGTGGCAAGAGCCTTTGCTGAGACTACGGCTGTTACCGTCTAGTCAACGCAGCTTTCTCCACAGGAGGAAATACCCATGGGATTCCAGATCCACCATCTCTCTCCGGTTTCGTTTCAATCGTTCACTGCCATGCATAGGCGGCGGAATCATGGGTAAGGGGGCGGAAAAAGAAGACTTTATAGTATTGTAGACTTTTTGTGCAACCGTTTATTAGCGAAGGATAATTTGCCCTGCTTGAAAACGAGAAATGAAAGAGAAAATGATGCGCTCTCTCTCTCTCTCTCTCTCTCATTCTCTCTCTCTCTCTCACACACACACACACACACACACACACACACACAGTGGAGAGAGAGAGAGAGTGAGAGAGAGAGAGAGAGAGAGAGAGAGAGAGAGAGAGAGAGAGAGAGAGAGAGAGATGAGAAAAACAGAGGCAGAGACAGAAAGGGAGAGAGAAACTGGCTGTGTTCAACCCCACCCGCCACTGCAGCTGTCTGTGGACTTTTTGAAAGATCGATGCGACAGAGGACATCCAGTTACGTCGCACAGAATCGCTAATATTCCTGGCTGAAAATATCTCTTTACAAAGTATTCTGTATTCGATTTTTTTTCTGTCTACAAAGGCGTCTCGTTTGGTAATCGTATATAGATGTCAGATCTTTCAGGCTCAAGACCAATGAATAGCAAAACAAAAGCCGAAGACTCGGCTTCAAAGTTATCCCATCTCAAATACGATCTTATCCCTTAACAACCCTAACGCGATTAAGTGTATTAATATATTATACACGCGTATCCTATAATCTTGCAATACAGAGTGTTGGCGGGGTTTTTCAATGTTTTCAGGAAAGTTGCGCGCATCTGCATCTCTTTTCCAGCAATTAATTTTACGCACCAGAAAAGTTTTCATTCGATACACCCAGATGACAAAGACAATGAAGACCATTTTATGCGTAGAAGCTGCGTTTTCAGAAACGCTGGGTGCCCTGCTCCCTGTTGCTGGACCACGACATATCAAAAATATTATGATAAAACAATACATATTTTTTTTTATAAATGTCTTTAGGGATTTTCAATCCCAAACGTTTCCGTATATTTCCAGGGACAACACGCCCTACATTTGGAGATTTTCGAGAACACGAGTGAGAGAAGGAGGGACATTCTTGTGTATTAAGTCCCCTTTACATATGTAGATAATCGATATTATCCTCGCATCGACTTCCATTCTTTGAACAAGAGCGTGGATGACGAAAATGCCAATTCAATAATGCTTTAACATTCGTATATAACAACGTAATTATAACTTTTGTTGAAAAAAAAAAAACAGAAGCGGCTTTCCCGTTCTGAAAAGTTCAGTCATAGTCGCAAAAAAAAAAAATGACGTTTTTATTTTGCCTTTACTCCATTAGCATCGATGTTGAATGCACGCTCTATTTTGTTCAAGAAATTTAGCAGTTGGCAAATCAAGAGAATAAAAGTGAATAGTCTACCTTCTTTAAAGATTGCAATTATGCACACGAAACCTGGAAAAACATATTATGTTTTTGGGTACAAAATTTCATCGGTGTGTGTACCTCCATTTTTTAACGACATAACCTCGGACGGTTCAAAACCACCGGCTTCATATAATGTGACATGATTATCTGTCTCTAGATATGAATTTCGTATAAGCTACGTCCAGTAAGGCTGGAGATGACATACATATTAAACTACAAGCCCACATTTTTAATGGTTTTTCTTACGTCACGAGCGATATTAATTACCAAACATGGCGTCAGTAATGCCAGTCTTCTTAGGAACTGTCGTTTGTCTGCATAATATTTGATTACACGTGCCACTGTGTCACTAGGACAGGTTCATTTATAGGGCCTGGAATTTTATAACATTTCAACTGAGCTGTCAGCGCAAGTGAAACGAATCCACCGCATGACGTAATAACACCACTATCATGTGAAGTATGACTGAAGATAAGGGCACAATACCCTTCATTGATTGGAGTGCCAGTCCGTCCTGGTTGAGAACTGGAGCAATCTTTATTATATAACATTATTATACGGAAGAATGCTTTTTTATACGAACTTCAGTTTTTCTTATTAGGGTAAACTTCTAAACGGTAAACGTAAAGTTATAGCAATATCCACCGCTTTATGGTTCTGTCAAAGTCATTTCAATGTAAAGGTAAACAGTTGAAACAGAAAAGGGAAAGCCGACTGCTGCAGCTGGTCTTTTAATCCATATTCTGATACCAGCGTCACGACTATGAAGCGACGCTGTAAAGCTCAAAGACATGTAAACCCTTATAAAAATATCATACGCAAGCTCCTAATCTGAAACATGTGTCTAGGTGGGTGAAAAGAATAGTTCCCTTCAACGGGGCCATTCTTTCAAGAACTCCAGAAGAGGTCACCTTCCGTGCACAAAACTTGGCACATTTTCAATGAATAAGCGTTGAATGCGATTGCTCAATGAATAGGCTATACAAACATAACAGAATACATTAAAACGTTTTGCTCCATTAAACGAACGACCGTGAAGGCATCACGTAACTTATTGGGGGCATGCCACTTTTGATTATCTGGGGCACCGCCCCTCTTTGGGATACCTTTGCTCCTGCGTAATTACAGTGCAGTAGTTTCCGGGTAAGATCCCGCCGCATAACATCCCGGTTCGGACAAGATCCCACTCTTTCCGTGAAACAGAATTTTCTGCCTATAAATTAATCCAGCACCTGTAATCCCCGTTTTGCTAGCAGTGAGAATATTTCTTCCCTTCCTTTCGATGGCATTCCTCAATTAAAGTGACACAACATGGGCCCAGTTGCGATTCTCATAGTATCAATTTGCCATACTGTAACATAGCACAACCCACACCCGACAACACACGGCCTTTTCCACAGGCGGAATGATGTTTGATCAGCGACGGCATAATTAAAATAATAATTTTTAATTTCCATACTTTTCTTCCCTCTTTATCCTGGTTAGTTAGCTAAAATCCCGCTCCAGCTAAGATCCTGTTTTTCTCATCTCTACCGGGATGTTAGCCAGAGATTACTGTATAGTCGTCTGCCATTCGAGCAAATTATTATGTCTCATCATTAGCACATCATGATGTGACAGCAAATCATTCTTAAGGCCCACAGTTTGAGGTTTAACGAGGTTTAACAAGCTTTTTTAGGTTACAAGAAAAAAAGCCCGAACTACAAAGTGGTATATGGGCGTACATTATAACCAATGAGAGTACTTCATAAATGAGTGAAGCAAGGAATCATTCAGCCAGTCAACACATCGGTCAATCGATCAAGCAATCAATCAATCATTTTATTTATCTATCAGTTAATCAGTCCATTCTATCTATCACTCAGATCCAATATTTACAGTACAGCGCACACACATGAACTAATAAAAATAAATTATATTATTTTGTGTCAGGAAATTAGATGAATAGAAGAAATCAACTGAAGTCCAAACCTAAATGACTTCCAAATGGTTTTCTCCAGAGGGTATTCCATCATCAGTTAAAAAAAAAAAAGCTAAATAAATGTAGTTTGGTACTGAAACTAAAGTTTTTGAATTCCTATCGGGAATACTCCGTGTATCTTTAACGCATTCCAGTAGAAAAATAAATCGGAAGTTAGTGCCTATATATGGAATGTCATTATTTATTTTCGAAAGTTTATGGTGTCTCGAATGCCACCTAATACCAACTGGGGAAAAATAAGGGGCATGTTAAGAATGATTACGAAAGTCTAAATTTCCAGAAGTTTTCTTGGGAATACCCAGTACGATTTCGGTATCGTACCAAGAAATCGAAATTAATTTTTTTCTATGGCGGATGAATTTCCAATGGATAATTTAGATCTAGATCTAGACCACGACTGGGATGATAATTATAATCATTAAAAAAGGCAAACTCTGTGCGACGATCGATTAGCAATTCTTGGTAATGTCGCGTAGGACTCCAAGGCTATTTGTGATTCACTCACACAGTAAGTCGAAATCACGCTCTTAGAATTCAGACTGCCAAAACTTTTCGCTTTTGCATCGTCTACAATGCCAGTATATGACAAAAAGCAGGTGAAGGTAGGAGTCTATACTGTAATCCGTCCAACAGTGAACAAATGAATTAATGGGGGCCAGTCGTATATTACTATGTCCAGCAGTGAACGAATGGGTCAGTAAGGGTCAAACTAGTATGGGTCATCAAGTATCAGTTATATGGGTCAGACGAATCGTGGACAAGCAAACAGTTGCGGATCAGCCTTATTTTCAAGTCATGCTTAAACTTTCTTCCTTACTCTGCAATCTGCAAGGATTTATACCGACCTTTGGCATCGGGCCATTGTTGGCGAAGACATAACTATCGTGACGTTTCACTGTGGAATGATCTTACTCTGCATTAAAACTTTTCGATTACGCTGCTGTCAATAGTAATCGCTGTTCATTGTTTTGTTTTGCGATCTTAGTACCAATCGATTCCAAGTACTTTGGACCCCGGAATCAGGGTCGAATGCGATTCCAAATACTCGCTAGAGTTGGCGAGTTACAAATAAAATTGTGAGGTAGGGGCGCTAGATTATAAATGTGGGATTTATGAATAACGTGACAGGGGCTTGGTGAACAGGAAAATTTTGCTTCATAACTACATTGTATTTTTAAAAATACTAGCTGACATAAAAACTAACGGAATCGAGACGGTTAAAGCTGGCAGCCACTGCTTGATAGAAATAATAGGCTATGTAAAAATTTGATACGCGAGTCGAGTCGCACTGAAATAGAATATACATTGCCTAGTAACGTCGGTGTGAGGAGCTGAACATTTTAACGATCATGTGATTATTGTCAAAATCTGTCAAATATTTAAGTTTTTTTAAAGATAATTACTAGGATTCAGTGAAATACAGAAGCACTTGGAATCGAGTTAGATTCCAGTGTTGGAATTTATCAGATTCCAGTGTTTGGAATTGTTTCTAATCGAGTGCTGACGTGGATTTCGTACATTGAGTACTGGAACCAGAATCGGCCTATCCCTACTGCCAAGATGATTAAGCGCTGAAACAGCCAGACGCCGCAGTCGATATGAAGTTGTTCCCATGTCGACGCAACATTTCGATCCGTCCTTCGGGTATTGAGAAACATGTCTAGTCGGCCCTCGGACGGTTGGTGCGTAAACTGTCTGCAGACAGCGAATGTGTTAGCGGCCGCCGACGGGTTATGTCGTTTTCTCAGGACCAGAGAGGTTCAGAGGCGTGGGGAGATGATAAGTATGTATTGGCTAGCCGACGGTATGGAATGGTGACAGACAGAGAGACAGACAGATGAATATGAAATCCGTTGAAGGAGGGAAGCACTAGAAGGAGACCAGTCCCTCGCAGCAACGGAGATCCTCCGACACCAGAAAGAGCAGGATCACAATAATATTCGAAGCTTCACAAGGGCATGTCCACAGAAAATCCCAGATCTCTATCTTCAGGGCTAGTCTCCGAACAGGACTCTCTGTGCAGGACTCTCTCAGAAGCAGCCAAAAAAAGAATTTAACAGTTATGGCATTATTATTATAAGGTGATGGAGCATGAGGTGGAAGAGGATGAGGAGGAGGAGGAGGAGGCAGAGGAGAAGAAGAAGAAGAAGAAGAAGAAGAAGAAGAAGAAGAAGAAGAAAGATGCAAAACAATTATTGGTCGATAGAACCTTGCAAAGCTCAGGCACCAGTGTCATAGAGATTGGAAAATGGGACTGCCAGAGAGGGCACTGAGAAACGAAACACCAGGGGTACTAAGCCTTTTCAGAAGGGGGGAAGGGGCGTCAGTCTTGTATTTCAGCCATCTTCCATAGGCCATATTACATAATATATAAATGCATTAGAACGCGTGACAGTAACATGCAGGCCACATTTTATACTCTTGAGGGCCGCATTTTGGTCTGCGGACCAGCGGTTGGGCATCTTAGTAACGCTAACACACTGTCATGTGTTTCCAATATTGATGACATCTTCGATTTTATATGTCACCGTGACATTCAAGGTCCGATTCACGATTCGCACTGTGGCGGCCAAGCGCTCTCAGACGATACCCTTCATATACTGTAGACTTCTGATCTAAACTCGTCCAAAGTTCAGAACATCACGTGTAGGCCTAAATGTAATGGTGTTAAGTGTAACGACTGCAGAGGTGACCTAACCAAAGTGTCGAAATCTAGCACAGCAGCCAAATACTAAATTACATACAAAAAAACCCAACACTTGCTTCTTTCGTGTTGCTACTTTTTATTCACCCTTCCACGAGATAACAACAGTATTCGTGAAGGGCACAATCCCAGCTAGTCTAGACCAAATCATTTAATAATTTTCAATGTTAATGTCAGATTACAGTCATCCCTGCTTAATCGCAACTCCTCAGGAGCTACGATTACACAGAGGCTTTTATTGAAAAAAAAATACAGCATTTTGTTACTTGGAGAGTGCTGTGATTAAGCGAATTTGCTATTACCCGGATTGTGATTAATGGAGTCAACCATACTTGCATTGGCTCGAGGTTGGAGGTACCCCGCATGTTCCAGCGAAGTCAAAAGCACTGACTGATACCCGTCTGATCTCTGATAACACCTGGGTAAGAATGAGCCATGAACTAAACAGGGTCGACTAGGCCATGAACCAACCTAGATAACACATACTGGATATAATTAAAGCAGGTCTTAAAAATCTCGCTGGATCGACAGGGTAGCCCACTTAAGCCCTCAGCATTGTTACTTATCTACTTACGTTTCTGTGTAGTAGGCACATTTATTGGATTGCATAATACTGCACATACAGTCTGAGCCAAACAAATATACGTTCTTGTCGTTTCCTTATCATTTCGACTGCCGGTAACCTTAGGTGTTGCAGAGGTCGATCACGTAATATGGCACTTTATTATCTCCAGTACACTTATGTTAGAGACGGTTTAAAATAGCCGTTGAACGTCACTCATTACTCGTCACGCAGTAGCATAATCTAGATTTTCCGATTCTGGAATTCAAAATGCTTGGAATCGACTGATATATCGAGAAAGCAGAGCAAAGGAAATAAAAAAAAAACAACGATTACTTTTAAAGGCTGCGTAATCAGAACGTTTTCAATACAGAATAAGATCATATGACAGTGGTAATGTGGTAAACAATGCCCTCCTCTCTGTTCCATTACCAATTTCTTTTTTGCCCTTCACCGCTGTTGTTCTTTTAACATCGTATACTAAAGTGCGATGTCATAAACATCACAACGTGAGACAGTCTATAAATAGCCAAACTAACGGGACACAACCTAGTGGTCTACTTTCGTGACTAATTTATTTTTGACTACGAGAACATCATTTGTCATCAGAAATGTAGAGCAGACTCGCATGCAGCTGTCCTAGTTACCTTAAAGAACATTTTGCCATACGTACAATAATTAATTATATTAGTTAACGCACTGCGGTGAAACTCCGAAGACATCAGTAGAGTTCACTGCGGTTAACGCAATACAGTACATTAATTAACGTAAGGAGTATGTATACAGCCAAAATTTTGAGTACAATCCGTTTTTCAACGTGTTCTACCTTTAAGTGCATATCAAATTCGGACATCTCAGATACTTGGCACGGTTATACCACATCACAGCGCCACTCCAATTTGTATTGTTCCAGAGAATCGAAAGGTTTTTCGAAGGTAGATTAAGATTGTCACTCTGGTGGAACCGCGCATCACCACCGCTGCTTCATTTTGGGGTCGTACTGTGGACAGCGTTACACTTCGAAGTTTTGGCCACTTTGAGGAAAATTTAATATCTGGGCATTTTGCAAAGGGTTCGGCAGAGAGGCAAGCTCATTTCATTTAGAAATCATTTCTATCTGCGTTTCAAGATTTAGGAACCGCTACAACGATCAACCTCGACATGGCCGTTCCTATTCCACAAAAATGATCCACAGAAAGTGAGTTCAAAATGGAAGATATGTCACAAGATAAAACAAGTTTGCCAGCATTCTATCTATGAATGCCGGTCTCTTGATGTTCCCAATATTTCGCACAAAAATTAGAGCCGATCACGTGTCGAAGGTAATAGTATAGCGCTGTTACGCGTATTCCTTTCTCCATGGAGCAAATCACAGGAAGCTGTCTGTTGGCGGATGGCGTTGTGACATGGTGAAACATTATAGTGCAATCAGGGTAAATGGCGCCATTGCACGGTGTTTCCCTTAGCAAGAGCATCAATAAATGCAGGGATGCCACTCTTTAGAGAATTCTCTGAAATCAGAGAATGTTGACGTCTTTCAGAGATTGTTGTTTGACACCAGTCTGGGAAACAACTTGCACGGAAAAATCAAGGATCTCTACCCCACCAAAAAAAATTCATTATTTTTTACTTGTCTCTTTTTTTTTTTTTGTTTGCCTAGAGAGATTTTGTGTCTAGGTTGTAGTGACTGATTGGACTGAGTTATACAGAAGTTATTTGTGCACTGAAGATCTATCTTTGAGCAATGTAACTCACTGCTAATGATGATATATTTAGGCAGGCTGTGAAGCTGAAGAAAGTTCAGAGAATATTATGAACAGCAAGTTGCGTCTCTGTAAATGACATCATTCGAACGCCTAATAATAAATTATAATTCATGGACTGCTGTCCTAGATTTCCAATTCATAAACTCCATCTGGATTCCCTTAACCTTTCAGTCAATACAGAAACCTTATTTTACCAGTGAAGTCCGAAACAAGGAGTTCCCTCTTTCAGCCCTCATAATATGAGGACAATTTCAGAATCATAATCACTGGCATGCTTAGGAGGCAGTGGAAAGTTTGTGCTAAACAAACTGTCTTAGAGGATGCTTGAGTAATGTCAAGTTGGCAGTACAAGGGATTGCCTCACCAGCCCAGTTCTCGACCTCTTTCTAACTCCAGATCTGTCC
>JAWQUT010000004.1:2685376-2707501 GCA_033807755.1 Ellobium chinense
GGACACACTCGATAACGCACTCACGAACACACAATGCATCCCATTTGCCATCCGGGCCTGTCTCACTGTCACAATGCAATGTGTCACCACTGATAGAGAGGTATGCCACACAGTCCATGTTGTGGTGGGCACGTAATATCCGAGCATACGATATTTTGGCACGGATAGAAAATACTCGATTTCTTAACACATAAGTATCGATGTTTTCAACAAGCTGAACAGTTTTTTTTTTCTTCATTCTTATACTTAGGTTAATATATTGGCTAAGCTTCGCATCCACTAAGCTGCACTTAGTATCATCAAGAAAAGAAGGCAAAGACCAGAGCTCGTTTCTGAGCCTGATTCTCGGCCGTGTAAATACAAATAATATAAAACCTAGTGGTAACGTATGAAAAGCAGTTTAGAATAGCATAAAAAAAAAAATCGAAATAAGGTAAAGTATCGATACTAATAAATAATACTTCCTGCAAAAGTAATGGTATCGATATCTGGTTTCAAGGTGTTGCCCATCACCATCGCTTAGGGAAACCATACAGGCGCCACCGGTTAACATTGCACCAGTCGATAAGGTTATCGCAAAGCTTAAACAATGCGTGCACACATCTTTGGGAAATGCAAGGAATGCGACTGATCGGTCTGACTGTTCTTGTCTCGGGGGGTCACAGTAACTTGGTACGAAATTACACACAAAGCTAAAGCGGGCAAAAGGCAAAAATAACCCCTGCGTCAGTCTGATGTTGTGCAACGTTTTTAACCATTATCTCTGGCCGGTGGAAAAGTACAGCCGTCCTTCTTTATATTTTTCCACATAATTTATCAATACTGTTGACAGGGATACTTTTTTTCTACAGAGGGAAAACTGTGTAATGACTTGAAAGAAGTGTATCTCTCTTCCTGCAGGGAAAATACTAAATAGCAAAACAAATTTTACAATGGCTTGAAAATACACAACGACAGGGTTGTGAACGGCTGTGTGACCTGGGTCAAGGATGATTTGATTTCTCTGCAAACTAAGTGAACAAAAAGAACTGAGATTTCGCCTGTCATATGGGTCCATATTATATATATCTGAGAGAATGGAGTACTCTGAAAACATGAATTTGTAGGAAATTTGGACATGTCTGACAGCTCTGTGTAGATGTAGATATCAACTAAATGGTAAACGAAGTAGAGGAAGAGAAAAATAGGAAAATCTGAGTGGGCTGGCCAGTTGGGCGGTTGCACTGGAAAATTACTAAGATGGATAGCTTTTAGACAGAAGTGAAGATATATGATTGCATCTACCAGACGGCAAGGTCTGTGAAGAAAGAGACAAAGAAGAAATAGACAAAGAAGAAGAAGAAGAAGAAAGTGCTGTTCATATCAACCTGAGGTGAAGCGGGTGAAGCCTATTTTTATAAAATCATCTCCACATAATAATAATTCTCGAAAAATTCTCCGGCGTCCAGAAACTGCAGCGATTAGGCCAAAGCAAAACTGGGGACTGGGCCATGACACCGGTTTCCTCTTTTGTCTCATGGGTGAAACTCCTTGTGTAGCTGGCTCTCTCAAATTTCCTTCCTGTTCTCATCCTGTCTAAGACATGTGAAGATAACACTACTTCCCAGTCGATACCACACTATTTCAGTACCTCGAGAATCACTCATCTTTAAGGGCTTGACAAACATAGACATTTATAACCAGTTTTCCTGTTTGCAATATAACAACCGCCGGGACAGAAATATTCCCCGCCACCGGAATTTCCATATATTACCTCACTTGAACGCAGCTGGTCGTTTTTCCAATCATCATTTTAGATCAACACATGTATTCAGCCACCGCTGGGTACTATCCATTGAATCGCAGCAGTGAATCATTGCACGCTAAAAAATTAAGAAATAAAAGTGAGCGAGTTAAGTAGGCCTAATTCGTAAACGTTAAAGAGTTTGCGTGGTTAAAAAGAAATTAGTCCATGTAGAGCTTGGCCAAACAGTTCGCATTCAACAACTGGTGAATCACCGTCAAATTCTGATTCTTCCCTAGATCTAGAAGTCTCCAGTCTTGCCAGTGACGCCAATGCCACATCTTTCAAAATTTCAAATACATGTACAGCAAAGTTCACACCATTCTATTTATTCCTTTCAAACGGAGGCTGACTGAATCATCCATGGTGGATAGAGCCAGTGGTTCTCAAACTTCCGTATATGGTCTACAGGACAGGAGAGTCATGGGATCAGCTTCATTACACTCTTCATCCATGGTGGATAGAGCCAACGGTTCTTAAACTTCCGTATATGGCCTACATGATAGTCAAGGAACCAGTTTCATTACACACGTCATCCATGGTGAATAGAGCTATTGGTTTTCAAACTTCGAGGTATAGTCTCCAGTAGATCTAAAGGTTCAGCTGTATACCAAGGAGAAATTACACACTTGAGCTCACTGACATGTTAGTTTAGACATTGTATTTACAGGCTATGGAAGACATGACTGCCAGTGCGTGGTTCTGAAGGTTCACATAATGGACATAGTCGTAATTTAAAAGGTGGTTTGTGATAAAAGTTATGAATTATAGGAAAATACCTACGACACTTCCGTCTGAAGCCCACCCATGTCTGAGAATTAAGTCAACCATGCCTAGATGTTATCTAGTCTAACAGCAGAAATTGTATTTATAACCTGTATTGTTAAATTGTATTTAGAACTATTTATAACTACGGCTCCACATCAAGAAAGGTGCACAGTGCTATGCATTCTATATTATGTATTTCTAGAAAGTCGATACATTTTTTTTTTCAAAACGGCCGTTTAGATGCATCTTTCGCTCACATCTGAACTTTATCCAAGGTCAAAGAATTGCAGTTAAACGGAGCTGACTGCTCCCTCTAATCAGTATCCTTTTATCATATAATTATTTGAAATTGTCCATCTTCAACATAACCTAAATACAGAGGTTTTTTGGATTTTTTTCAAGTTAGAAGGGAGCATTAACGATGGAGTCAGGTGTCAATAACAGCCATGAAAATTCGAAAACCGCTGATTATGGGGAGCGCGTGAGAGACACATTGCTTTTACCGACTGAATCATCGCTACCATTCAGATGGAAATGCAATGTAATCATAGGCATAGTCACATGTCCAGTCCCGTAATAGCAGGACGCAATCTCGTAATAACAGAACGCAGGGGCCAGGGAAGATGGATGCCATCACTACATCGCTGAAAAGAGTCTGGGGGGAGCCGCAGGGTAATCAAAGTCGACGTCGCATGCTATGGGCGCCCTGTATATGATTACTCATCTGTCGCGTAACATTGTATCATCAGTAATGAGCAATGTGGATGCATAAAAAATCATGGTGGGTTAGAAATGTATGTATATATATGTTTTGTAATTTTATAAGGACATGGAGACAGACAGACAGACAGACAGACAGTAAGACATAAAAGACAGACAGACACATAGACAGACAGACAACACCAGCTGCCGCTAATAATATCTCAGACCTCTCATAATATCGACGAATTGCAGCGACGTAACCAGTGCTGGACTAAGGGAACAGCTACCGTTGTTGTTTTTTTTTCTGCTTGATTCGCTATGACAGTTTCCTTGTTTTTCTCCATTTTGCTTGACTTTCAGTTCTTGAGGACCTTGTACTACATACATTGGAGAAAGGGAAAAGGAGGGTTGTGGGNGGGGAAAGGGGGAAGGAGAGAGAAGACAAAGAGAAATGCCTTCATCACAACCGTTTAAAACGCATTTCTTCGCTTGAATGGCAACACCCCCAAATCCATAATTTATTGGAGCAGCAAGAAACTGTCTCATTTTTCCAAAGTTGCACCTAGCAAAGCGATTCCTGGGAGTGAGCTGTGATGGTGATTATAGTCTAATGTAGAAAATTATTTCAGTCTGTTGAGTTAGAACTAACCGAACAACAGCCAAAAATTGAGAGTAACATTAGTAACATTTTATGAAATGCCTGAACAAGTGTGTGCAATATTTCGATTCACTCCTATCGGTAGATAATAACACAACGAAGAATTTTACAATTACTTCTACTGAAGCTAGAGGTCGGAGATTTTATACTGACAAACTATGCGGGACGTTAAAGGCAGTCCAAAAGCGTCAAAAACGCGACTTTCACTTCAGTCAGGGTAGGCGTTTTTAGGAAGTGTTGCATCGAAGCAACGAAAGAGTCCATTAACAATATAGAGCCGACAAAAGCGTGGAAACGAGGAGAATACAGGTCAAGTATTTTTTTTATAAGCTGTGCAGTGGATCAATATTTCCATCGCGCACGATGGAAGTGCTGAAAGGTTATCTCAACCGGATTCGGCTGCCTCTTTAAGTTAAAAACTTTCTTTTGATCTCAGTCTATATCGGAAGTACAGGGCATAACAGGGAAAAAAGAAGAAGAAGAGAACGAAAGAGCAAAGGGAAGATAGCATCCTTTTTGACTGAATGTTATTGTTGCTAGACTAGTTTTCTTTTTCTTCTTTTTCGTTATCTCTGGAAGAATGAACAACATAAGGGAGAAAAAGAAGAAGGACGAAAGTGGAAAGAATAAGATGATAAATTAATGAGAGGAAAAGAAAGAAAGAAAGAAAGAAAGAAAGAAAAAGAAAGAAGATGGAAGATTTATGAATGGATGACCTACATCCGCACATACAGTTCATGTGTACACACAGGCAGTTCCTGAACCAGGTCAGTATGTCATTACTGGTTATCTTAAGTTAACCTTGCGAACCTGGTCGTCCGCCAGCCTCTCATTGGCCCCTCCGATAACCCCCGAAAACACGTGAATGACTAAGTGTCGCGAGACCAACACGAGATTGAACGGCCTGTTGTATTTGTTGTACGCAAGCCAAATTATAATTACGACACCTCATTGGCATCCCTGTTAAATGAGTCTTTCATTAACAGCAAAGCAAATATTATACAACCTCACTAAGTCCCCAGATTTAGCGCGATGAATAATAAATATGGGCACAAAATGAGATGATTTATGTACACGTACTTTAAAGGGCCATTAACTGTGGTTTGGATTTAGAACCGTACAGTCGATATGAACTCGCGTTTGTTTGTAAAACAATATGAGTCAGCTGACTGAAATAGCCTTTTGTTTTGACATTGGTCCGCGGGTCCGCTGATCGTCGGCAGTCAACTGTGACGCCCACTCCCATTCCTCACCGATCATTCTTTTACACATGTAAGTTTTTTTCATTTAGGTACCCCTGCCCTCACACACACACACACACATCCACACTCACCCACCCACAAAATTGACAGTTTGCCGCAAAATAAAACAATCTTCGTCACTTTTTACGACTGAACTAAATTACATATATTTTCAAGAGGTCTCACATTTTCTCGAAATCTGAGAAATTCAGCAGTGGAGAAACACAGAAGTATTGTAAATGATCGAAGCTGACACCATAGAAATCGATCGCAATTTTGCTGGGCTCATATACGCAGTCTCTAAGTTTAGCGAGTTACAGAAATTCATGCAGCACGAAAGGCTCCCATCAAGGAGATTAACAAGAGGGACGTTAATTTGATGGCATCGAGTGCAATGCTTTATAATGTGGTGCAAATTCGATGCCAAGCGTCTGCGTAATATCTTGGGAACAGGTCTTAAACTCTGCAAATGGGTGAAGATTTCTCATTCTGTCCCAGCTTTCAACCCCCTTGTAGTGCTGGGTCGATCTCACGTTTTGGAAAGTCGGATCGAGTGGAACTTTTCTTCGCTCGGATCGATCTTGACTCAAGCTAGAGCTTTCTCAATCGCCGTAACGTATAGAGGACTAAGGATTGCTGCTCGATTCTTTTCTTTCTTCACCCCTTCTCCTGTTCTTTGGCCTCGTGCGGCAGATAGGCTTGTAGTAAGGCCACTCTTTTCTTTTCAGCCTCCTAGGATCTTTTTATAAACAATAAAATTATCTTCATCAACACCAAAGCAAACTTTCCACAAGTCCCTGCAGCACATCACTGCCTGTAATCTAGCAATAACAGCTTAACTGATGCTATCCGTTTGTACAGGTGCTGTGGGAATGAATTTTCGTGGATACTCTGTTAACGCCGAGACACAATCGACTGTTAGGTAGTTAAGCCAGAACTTGGAAATAAGAATCGATCCTGAACTCGATCCTCAAAACTCGCGTCGATTAATAACGAGCCAGAGGAACAGAACGGCTCGGCTCGATCTTTAGAGTTGAGCTGTCCAGCCTTATCCCATAGACATTCCTGAACTCGGGATACATCCAGGATGAAATGAGGAAATAACTCTAACGATTATTTCTTTGGAACTCTTTCTTTGGCACTTCCGCGCGCATTACTGATATCGCGTCTGTTCCCAAATGTGAAAGAACGTGATGTTAACGTCTCTGGTCTTGTAAAACTTCATAAACCCGAATTAAAGGCGACCAATCCTCAAGAAAATGTTAATTTTGCAAGACGTTTGATGTAGGTAAATCTGATATCGGGAGGCCAAAAATAATAACAACAAAACGTTTTTATTTACTTTCAAAACTGAATAAATTCAACACTTCAAATCGTTTGTAACTAAAATTTGTTATAAATTAGCAAATGAATATTGTCTGTGAATGCTGCACATTTCAAGTTTCTACGGGCTGTGGTTAGTCACAGCTTAAAAGCTTAAAAGCCTACATGTGTGTCTCATTAAAGTACGATAACTACGCGTCAGAAACATTGGTCTAGCACTCCAACTGTGAGAATGAGATATAAATATTATTAGTAATATTAGTCTCGGCCCTTTGGTTTCTAACATGTGTTTCACTGCTCTCCACTGCATCCAGATCATCTGCAGAGGAGACTTAGGGAGTAAATCTAACCGAATAGAAAGAACTGAAGTTTGAAAGACAGATTGATCTGCAAAACAATTAAGAAAGAAAGTATGAAGAGCTCGTTAGGAAAAAGAGGTACTTCCCATGAAGGCAAAGAAGCTTTTGAGGGAAAACGTAGAAAAGAGAGATGAATCTTATTATGACAACCAAGACTTCTTACAACGCAGGGATGCTTGGCAGTGATCAGGAGAGAACGGTAGCGTAGATAATGCCAAAATGTAAGATGGACAGACAACGAAACCCTAGGACACTACGGTACCGAAACTGGGACATTTTGTGTATTAATGTGATTCTATCAAGGGAAACCGAGGAAGAATGACAGGGGAGGTGACAAAAAACGGAGGTGGAAGACGAGTACAAAATATTGTACAGTACATGTAATAGCCCAATGCCATAGTAACGAGGAGAGCAAGGAAAAGACATGAGTGGTTGTAAGACGAGGCAAGAAAAACAGAACGAGTGAAAAGGATAGTTAGATTGAACATGAGAGAAAGAAAGAAGGAGAAAGATACGAAGACAAGCGAGGATATGGGGAGCGGAAGAACTGAAAGAAGAAACGTCACCAGTCCTAGTAAGAGAGAGAAAGAGAGAGAGAGAGAGAGAGAGAGAGAGAGAGAGAGAGAGNGAAAGATACGAAGACAAGCGAGGATATGGGGAGCGGAAGAACTGAAAGAAGAAACGTCACCAGTCCTAGTGAGTGAGAGAGAGAGAGAGAGAGAGAGAGAGAGAGAGAGAGAGAGAGAGAGAAGAGAGAGAGAGAGAGAGAGAGAGAGAGAGAGAGAGAAACACACAGAGAATATATGAGTTGTAAAGAAAGCCAGTCAAATCGAGACAGTGATAAATATCAACAGAATAAATCTGACACACTACGAAATACCTCAGAATGAATCATGTATTCTGTAAGTAGACGTAGATTGTAGCTCCGTTTTAAATTCACAAGTCTTTGCCAAGTACGAACAACTTTCTCCCACTCACTCACAC
The DNA here is from genome assembly GCA_033807755.1 of Ellobium chinense. Classification (NCBI taxonomy): domain Eukaryota; kingdom Metazoa; phylum Mollusca; class Gastropoda; order Ellobiida; family Ellobiidae; genus Ellobium; species Ellobium chinense. The sequence continues at coordinate 2,693,195 of JAWQUT010000004.1, forward strand.
TACTCTCATTTGAAGTTTAAAATGACTAAGTCGAAACCGGTCGATCAGTTAGCTGATATTCTGAATTACCAATAACCACGTTATCTTATTTTGCGTAATTTCGAAATTACAAAACACACTGAACGGAAATTCCTGAATCTCGAAAACATTTTTAAAAAAGAAAACAAAACACGCAGAACCCACATACCTGAGTGGAGGTGAAGTCAGAACGCAACGGGGGGTTAAAGCCCTTGAGGCGTATAATATATGTTATGTACCCACCCTTTCATTCATAACTTCTTCCCGTCACAGAAACGCCTACGCCAGGATTTAACAGTGAGAGCTGGTTCACCTTGAGATTTTTGGGTTCCTCAAGTGCGTACGATAGGGTGTACCCGCGTGGCGAAGTAAATCATGTCATGCTTTAAATTTAGACACGCTTAGCAAAGTGAAATCAAAAGCTTTACGTGCTTTTTCATTTTCAGTTTTTAAGTAACTAACATTAATAAAATCAAATTTAAGTCTAAATGAAGACATTTATTTTCATTCATCTAAGAACATTTTTCCTGACGAAAAGAGTGCTGGTAATTTCAAACTTAAAATATTTTTCAAACTTAATGACTAACATTAGCGAATAAAGTGTGGAAAAAAAAAATCAAAGATACTTACTCCTCATCTGTGATTCGTGGTTGAATATTATCCTGTATGAAGAGAGGCTTGAGTAAATTTACACACAAAATTTTAATGGCCTGGAAGATTGTTCTCCGATATCTCTGTGTGGTGCAGACACTCGTATTACGAACAGAGACCAAGTGTGTGCTCCGCGCGTAAGAGACGTTGTCACACTGCCAATTCTCGACAAGCACTGAGAGCTTTGTACATAACGCGAGCTGTTCTATATGTATGGGTTGTGGCTTATGACGTAGACCACGTCACACCTGAAAAACCCAGACCAGAGAGAGTCAGTCAAGCAGTCAGTCAGTCAATCGAGAGGGCCGGGAAGTCGGGGAGTCGAGACTCCTCGAGTTGTGTGCCCCGTGTGTCTTGGGACTACTTTCAACATGACATATTAAAGGACAAAAGTAAATCCCAGACGCTTGCTTCACCCCCTTTTTTCCCTCTTCCTTTCTTTCTGCACCACTCGCGCCCCGTCTCGATGTCAATAGCGAAAGGTCAACAGGAACGGGCAAATGCACCAGGCATGGGGGAAAGACATGTGACTGAGGAGGTGTGGCTCATAAGGAGGTCGCTGTATTATGACCTTCACCTTTCCATTTAAAAAAAAACAACAAAAACTGGAGATAGCACATTTTGCTGACTGCAGGGCCGGATTAACAAAGTGCAGAGCCCTGTGGGAAAGACATGACAAAAAAATGACATAAAGCCCATTTAAATAAGCCTAGGTCTTTGAGAGGAGAAGGGCTCTTAGGGTCATTTGGAGGTATAGGACCTAGAATGATTGCCCCATTTGCTCCATGGCAAAGACGATAAATTAGTGACTTCATATAACCTTTACCTATGATAAATCTGTCTATGGCTAAGTGTGTTCCCTTGTTCTTTCAAGCTTAAGATGATGTACAGACTAGCTCGAAAAGGACTTGAACTCAGTCTTTGTCAGCACTAGCATTTTTCTTATTTCCTTCAATATCTTTTACATTTTGATTTTCACATCAGTTGTGTATTTCCGATTATAACTGGGAGAAGGCATGGCTGATAGAAATACAAAATGTAGAGTAAAAATAGACAGGAAGGAAATAAATGGACTTAAACTCAATATTATGTCAGCACTGGCCATTTTCTTATTTCCTTCAGTATCTTTTACATTTTGATTTTCACATCAGTTGTGTGTTTCCGATCATAACTGAGGGAAAAGCGTCAGTGCTAGAAATACAAAATGTAGAGTGAAAATAGACAGGAAGGAAATAAAGGGACTTAAACTCAATATTATGTCAGCACTAGCAATTTTTATTCTACATATCTTTTCTATTATGAATTTCACTTCAGGTTTGTTTTTTGTTGTTTTTTTTTTGATTTGTTCCCTTTAATAATTGGGAGGAGCTGAAACAGAGCTGGAAATACAAAGTGTAGAGAGAAAATAAATAGGAAGGAAACCAAGGGACTCCACCTCAATACTATGTCCATACTGGCCACTTTCTTATCTGAAGAATTCTATAAATACTATTCCACACTGACTTGTATAAGAGTGGTGTAAATGACTTCTACTGTTTACAGGGGAAAACCTGTGTCTACCCAGTTTAGTGGAAATTTAACCATTTGAAATGTGACAAATAAATCATTACATGTTTTGTTAATGATAAGTTGAGTGGAGGCCATGTATCATTAGTCTTGTCTCACTTCCGGAAAAGTATAAGCCAATGAGGTAAAACATCCCTACCATTTGTGTTTTTCATTTTTTTTTCTTTCAGGGATTGTCCGTGTGGTTTGATGCCTATTATTTTCTTCGAGTGGGTCTTCATCTTCGAAGCACAGTGATAATACCATAACAACAACGATAATAATAACATAACCAGTGGTTTGGATGAAAGATGAAAGCCCAGATTGTTGTTGATGATGTTGTTGTTGTTATTATTGTTGTTGTTGTTTATGTCTCTGTTTTTATTGTTGCCAGAGAGACTGTCGGCCTATCCCCTCAACAGTTCCAGAAAAACCCACTTCATAACTGTCTAACAGCCAGTCAAAATGAAGATTATGTCACGGAACAAGGAAGTGAAATGTCAGGCTCTGATGATGACATGGACCATCCAATGTCCAATTTTTGTTTTTTTGCAGAAATCGAAAGTAAATTCATTTTTGTGCACAAAACTGCTTATTCTATGGATCATTGGTAACTACTTGTAGTTAAATATGAGTGTTTGTGAAGTAGAATAGATTACCTTTGTGATGAAAAATTATTCCTCTATTACGATTGTCTCAGAATATTTTCCGTTGTATGGGGTAGGTCCTCTGCTACTTCAAAGAACTTTAACTCGGGCTAGATATTGCTGAGTCTAAAGATTTTTTTCGCGCTATGAAAGTACACGTACTACGTTTCATGTCATAGCGATAATCTGTCAAAAAGCGACTTACACCTCATACTTACAGATTGTAAGATAGCTGCCCTTCCAATCCACTATTTCAATGCCAAGTGGCTGGTGCAGACCTCCCCTTTAACAAACTACGTAATTCCATCCTAATCCCCTAAAAATATGCCACCGGGTATACCAAACTCACAATCTTCATGAATATTGAATATATAATATTAAATATTGGCATCCTTATCTCCAAACTGTCTAAGTTCACCTAAGCTATTGTACAACATTCAAATACTGTCTCAGCTGATATGAGGGCCAACACCCTTGTAGTGTAAGGTCATATTCCACATGTCTGTGTGACGTCCTAGATCAACATGGCCGAAGTCTCACTAGATCTAAACCTTAGCCCTAATTCAAATTAACATCCCCACTAGCTCGAATTTTTTTTTATTTCTTTATTCAATCTGTTCTTGTCTTTCGTACATTTTCTTTCATTCTACTTCATATCTCCGCACGAAAGTAAACATTGTCGCAAGTCCTTAAAATAATTTAAGGACTGGCAACAGTAATTCTTCCGGGCAGCGATATGAGCTTTTCTTAGAGTTTGGTTATTCCCTACTTCAGTTCAAGAACTCTTTTTCCAATTTGTATTAGACCTATTATTGTCTTCTTATCAGGGTCAAGGAAACAAGTCAATACCTTGCGCAGGTATGTCCCAGCGCCTGTCAGCCACCTCCTTCCAAAACTTCCTCGCCTTCTTTTTCCGTAAGAAAAAAGCAATATGAAGAAGGGTAAGGCGACACGGAAACAAACGACAGCAGCCGGTAGAGACCCATGTTATTGCTTTTAAGACCAAATATCGAAGGACTGGTCGGGCAGACCTTGTATGCTTGTAGCGCAGTGGCGTATCTTCGGAAAAAAAGCGTCTATGACAATCATAAATATTACGCCCCTGTCCAATATCTGACACACAGCTTTTAGATGGCTTTACCATAATATAATTTAAAATATGTAGATCAAGTTCATTAATCTTTTAATTAAAAAAAAAAAAAGACGCTACACGAAAATTACAACTGTCCCGTCCTTGCTTTAAGAGGAAGGCTAAATATACCCAACTAAGATTGCAAGACCTGAGCGAAAGTAGCAGGACCTAATATCGAAAGTAGAACAGAAACTAACATCGACAGGAGAAGAGACATAATATCGAAAGTAGAACAGGACCTTACATCGAAAGTAGAATAGGACCTTATACAGAAAGTCGAATAGGACCTAATATCGAATGCAGAATAGGACCCAATATCGAAAGTAGAATAGGACCTAATCTCGAAAGTAGAATAGGACATTCTATCGCAATAGAATTATAGATCTGGACTTACAGAACAGACTCGCTCAAAAATGGTTACTCTGTGGGAGCCAGAGAATCATAAAATCCGAAGTTTCAGCACTATAACATTGTCTTAGTGCTGGTTGTCCTGACCAGTGGTACTGTGAGGTACGGTCTATGTGATCATTGTAGTTTTATGTGATAAGTTTATAAAAGCGGTTTAACAATCTAGCCATCCTGATGCTGATAACCCATGGCAATCAAATACAGATCATACAACTGAAGAATAAAAAAAAATGAACTAACCTAGGATTCCGTGCATGGCTTCCATTGGTTATTAGTGCCCCTATATAAATGGCGCCTAGGGTACGTGCCATAACTGCCATACCCTGGAATACGCCACTGCTGCAGCGAACAATTAATTAAATGAAATTTGCTGCCGGGCACAGCCACGAAATGAGAAAACAGGCGGCCTGGCCAGACTGAGAGTTAACTGAGCATTATCGAGTCCTCCTGTTAAGCAGACATATTGAATCTGCACGTACACACACATACACTTCTCTCCCTTTTTCCAGAACTCTACTCAACACACACAATTATTAAGGGAGCATGCGTATGTTCCTACAGCCCTTTATTCACTTTATATGAAAATTTCTCCCCCATAGGCACGCTGCATGAGCAGTCACTTGCTTAAGAAGTTGAAACAGCCTATCATGACTCTGATAGCAACAGTCGAGTGATTAGTCTCCGACTTGATGAACTGGATAATGTTGGGCTGAGCTGTAATAATAATAATAATAATAATAGTAATAATAATAATAATAATAATAATAATAATAATAATAATAATAATAATAATACGGTTTACAAGTCTCGTATCCAGGCTGATGCCGGCTCATGCGACTTCACACTTTTATTACCTAGCAGGCCAGGTCACACTAGGAGTTTTATCAACTCCTTTCGGAGTATACGGTGCGGCTGCCATTTACAGGCGCTGATCATTAGCATTCTGACAATATCATTCACTATCTTTAGCCAGGTACCCATTTCATAAACGGGTGGACATTTGAAAATGTGAATGAAATGTTTTTCCAAGGCACTTGCAACAAGATCGTGGTTGGGAATCGAACCCACGAGCTTTAGATCTTGAAGCTAGCACCACAACCATTCGGCCATGAAATGGAAAGACCAGGGATGCACACGATTATACTCGAGTCAAGACATGACCGATGAAGAGTGTATAACAGGATCCATGAAATCACTTAGAAGAGTGTCTTTTATTGTTCAAGGTGATGATTTATGATGACGATTGCCCCAAAGGGCAATATCCAAGGCCATCAGGCCATGGGAACACGGGGTTGTGGGAAAATAGGGCGAACTTCCTCACTTGATTAGAGAGTTGCTTTAGCACACTGCAAGCTATTTTTTTCCGCCAATCAGCGCGCCTAAATTCCGAAGAGTGTGTCAGCCTCTCGACTTTTTTAACGAAATTTGCCGGACTTCCGGGTCTCCATCCCCTTTCCCTAAACATCAGCATAGGGTATTGGGAGAATCCTATGATACTGCTCTTAAATTATGCATTAACCTTAATATTAACCAAGCATAACTGAGTTGCCTTTCACCGCATACATTAATGTATCGGGGCTGAATGCACTCTCAGTAGCGTTCAACATGCAGAGTTAATGTAATTCTTACACTGGTATAAGAAATCCCATCGTTAATGCCCAAACTCTCAAGTGTCGCGCAACCACATTTCAGCCTACCTACTATTATTAGCATACAGTGAACAGTAGCGGGATGAGGGAAGGGGGGGNGGGGGGGGGGGAGTATAGGGAATGGGGATATGGTGCAATTTCAGAGGCCAGGAGAGGGGGGGAGGGAAGAAGAAACGCAAAGAGCCAGAAGATGGGGTTTAGAGAAAAATATGGATTTCAAAGCGAAAAAAATTGAAAGTGGACATTCTGTCATTGAACAGAAGAAAGTGTGTGTGTGTGTGTGTGTGTGTGTGTGTGTGTGTGTGTGTGTGTGTGTGTGAGTGGAGGTGGGGGAGGAGAAGGAGGGGGATTCTGGGAATCTAGATACAAAGAGAGGGAGGGAAGCAGGAAATTTTACTTCGTCTCTGGGCTGGATACAAAACACACCTATCCAGAGACGTCCAGCCGAAATAAATCCTTATTATGTCAAAATGTGTTTCATAATAATCCCCGGCTGGTCGGTGTCAGTAGGCTAAAAATTACTAACTATTTCAGTCAATACCCAGGCATAACAATAGCACCCTAATAGGATTGGGTCCATTGATGTAACATTAGGTGCAAGCCTTTTGGTCTCACTGCTTGGGTGATTTAACTACGTTTATAGTGTAAGTGGCTTTGCCAGTAGCAAACTAGCATGACGTGTATGAGACACAAAGACAGTGTTAACGAGAGCATTGAAACGTCCGTTCGTTTTATTAATTCAGTCGTTTGTTCGCTTGTTCCCAGTTTGGGTGGTTAGATGGCTGGTTGTTTGGCTGGCTGGCTGGCTGGTTTGCCTCCTCTGTCATCTGTTGTTTGTTTCTCTTATTCATTCATTTATTTATTTGTCCATCCATGTCTCCATCCATCTGTTCAGAGCTCTTGATCATGGGCAGACTCGACAGAAATACACATTGTCTTTTTTTTTGTGGTGCATCTGCAAAGGGTTATGGTTCCTGTGTTTATATGAGGATTCGCGAGGCGATGACGTCACTCTATCCTTAGTCATGTTACAACACGGTGTAAATGAACGCAAAGCAGCGCAGCGTCTTGCACACACCAGTTTATAAAACAGACTCTCACAATACACTGATGCGTTTATTGGACGCCATCCATCCATCCATCCATCCATCCATCCATCCATCCATCCATCTCCCACTCGCACTAACTTCCATTCAGTCTGTTTTTGTTTTTCGACAGATGTCTCAACCTTTAGGGCATCAGACTATGAAGCCTACAATATTTATCTTATCTCACTTGGTTTTCCCGGTTCTTTTGGCGTTTTTACCTAAATAAGCCTCGGACTTCCCAACCACAGACAGAATGCACTTACTGACCCTATTAAACATCCGGTTAGGATAAGGCAGAGATCAAGCATTTACCAGCAAAGCCGGCCTAAGAGGTAATAATTTGTTTCGTTTTACATTGAAACAGGTGTATCCAGCTTTTGAAGGAAATTGGAGAAAGTACTTCATTTACTTAACAATCGATATTGCACTTTGTGTGGAGAACGAAATGAGGGGAAATAGGGTCTAGTCCATTTACTGGTAGTTAGTTGAAATTCTGTGAAATCACAGAGAATGTGCGGTTAAGCGGAAATTAAATTTCACGCTGTTATTAAATTTCTAGAAGTTTTTTTTTCTTTTTTTTTGTTCCAGCATNTGGGTAATCTGGCTGACTGCTGCGATTAAATAAAACGTTTGATTAAGCTGATTGTGATTATATCGAGACACGCAATCGGTTTCCACAATTACCGCTTCATTTTTTTCTTTAACCTTTTTTTTATCTTTGTATTGCCTTGTATTTGCTTAGCCTGCGTTCAAAACTGAGGCGACGCTCGAAACTACCTTGGTATTTTGGTACATCACGTTTGCATCCATTATTAGGTCGGTCAAGCGGAACTTGCGTCATCAGCCTCTGGCAGACGCGCACCTGGCCAGATAATGAGACTTTCCCAGTAAGCTGCTAGTAGCATTAAGGCTTCAATAACCCGGATTGCCATTCGCATTATCAAAGGAACTTTTAGCAGTTTGTTTAGCTCGTATAACGTTGGTCAATATTTTCAGACTAGATGTGGAAAGTCTGTGGTTGTTTCGTCATCAGTGAATTAGATAATTAGATCATTGGTTCTCAAACCATATCACCTGGGTCCCATGGACTCCAGCATTGCTCTACTGGAGTCCATCACACGTTAGCATTCCTTCGAGGGTACATTCATTCCAGCTTAAGCAACAAACAAACAAACAAACAAACAAACAAACAAACAAACAAACAAACAAATAAACAATTGTACTGATGCTGCCATGGGTTTAGCGAGAAATTAATATTTCAAAAGGGTCCTACGACAGAATAAGATGAGAACACCGATGAGTTACAACGGATCTGTGTGCGTTGCATATTATAGCAGAGAAAGCAAAGCCCTCTAGGCATGACAGTTTACGCGTAGAAGGGTGGGAACAGAAAATGCTGACGCAAACTTTCACAACAGATGCCTAGAATGACAGGTTACGCATCATACAATATACAGTAGTTATTGAGACTCAGTTAATGAGAGCCACAAAATAGGTCTAGATCTACTAGAAAATGCGAGACAAGAGAAGGCTAAGTCTTAATGTATGCTACAGTTATTAAAAAAGTAATACTGTTATATCAGTGATTTTGTGTTGATAAGGCCTACGCATAATTCTTTCTTTCTTTCTTTCTTTCTTTCTTTCTTTCTTTCTTTCTTTCTTTCTTTCTTCTGCCTTTTCGTCCCATGTCTTGAGCCATCTCATCCATGTTTCTCCTTTGCTCAATCTCTAATCTCCGTTTACGGAAAAAGATCGTATCCGCCAGATTAACAATTTTACAGGAGAAATACAAATACCATTTGCGTTATCCCTCTATTTATCAAGTAATCATTGGCGCACATGGCTTGCTATCTGTGAACTATAAAAGCTATCACAGAATACCCCAGGTGGAAAGATACAATATATCAGACTGTATACACAGGTGCCAAAAGTCGAAACTGACCAAATTTAAGGTTTACTCCTTTTTGGTAAAACGACAGAGTTAATCACCTGGCGCCTACTCACCGGAAGTTACACGTTGCAGTTTATACTGGCAAGGGAGATTATCCTTTTCACATGATAACTCGTCGATAGCCCCAGGCGTTAGGCTAACAAAGGTGGAAATAAAATCGTCACTCACAGGAAATTTAGGCCAACAAGTCCGAATACAAAGCAGAGCCTGCTCGTCTTGTTAAAGGGTCCTAAGTGTCGTAGCATGTGTTTCGACTTACGACTGTTATTCCCGAAAAGCCAATGTGTCAGGTGTAGCCAAAAGATCGCACCTGGCCTTGTGGCATGTTTAAGATAACAAAGATCTCCTTGGGTGCAGTCAATTTCTGTAATCGTTTAAGCTAAAACGTTGTGACTTTGTGGCTTTGTTGTTGTAGTATTTAGGCTGAAGTGCTTTAAGGCAACACACGCCAGGCAAGAAGACAGAAGCTCTACGCTGGCGATGGGTCAGTGTAACCTTATTACGATAGAGCACAGCTGATCCTACTTAATCTTGTCTCCTTAGAAGCAAAGGGAAAATGTTGATTAACACGAGCTGCGATTATATGGTCTTTCATAGATTACATACTATGAAACACACTTAACAAAGACACGCCAAGTACGTAAACACGGATACAAAGAACAACATTTTTGGTCCAGATTTTTCTTCTCTTTGTACTCTATCTTCGGCTAATCCTACATGCTAACACGTACAAATGCTTAATAAGGACAGTGTTTTCATTCCATTTGTTTTAAGCGCGAATTCCCCAGTATCTGATATCCCGAAAAATATTTCCATTAAAGAAACCCCAGGATTGAGCGGAGTTGATTGTATGCAGGCTTTTAAGAGCGAAGGGTGTTTGGGGCAGGAGGACGTAAGGCGGAGGGCAATTATTTTAAGGAAAAAACAACGAGAAAGAAAAAGTGCGAAAAAGTTCAAGGAAGAAAGGTGCATTTAAGATAACGATATTAGCCTTTTAGACATTTGACTTCATTACAGTGGGACAGAAATCGTGACAAAGTCAGTGCTGATTTTTATAGATTTTGAAAATCCCTGTTCCTTGTTGAGAGAGGTGGTGCGCAGATTTACAAGGTCTCTGCATTTTCATAATGCTCTGTTTTATGGAACTGGCCTAAATGACAATAAATATTGAAATTGGAATTGCACTTGAATTGAATACAAACCACTCCACTTAACGGTCATCCGCGTAATAGTAACCTCTGAATAATCACAACATTTTCCAGAATACAGAATACTGTATTTTCTATTTAAAGTTATTAGATAATCGCAGCTTCTTATGATAGCAGCTGTAGAACGCATGCGTAGCGTCACAAGAAATGGTGCCACACGAAAATCACTTGGTCTGTTGAGATCCTTCATAATCACGTACAATTACATCACACCTGGTCTTAATATTCGCTGATGCTATCTTTCTCTTTCTTCATGATTTGGCTAACTGGATGTTAATGGTAATTCCCAGACAGATAGAAGTACTTAAAAATGGATAAGTTATCTTTTTTTTTTTGCTTTGTTAACTTCGCATGCACATCTACCATTCAAATAGAAGTATTTAAACGTGAATAATTTATCTTATCTTTTTCTTTAATAACTTCACATGCACAGCTACCATTCTGATAGAAGTATTTAAAAGTGAATAATTTTTTAAAAAAATAACTTCACATGCACATCTACCATTCCAGCCACCGACTCTACACCTGCAGCCACCAACTAGTCTTTGATTCCTCGGTTGTAACCATTATCACACGATTACAACAATCACACCTGGTTCTCTTTTTTCAGTCAGTTCTTTTCCTCATGAGAAAACGCCAACGGGATTACGCCCGGAGACCTGCAGAAGGTTTTCTTCTTACCTACTGGTTCAAGCTGCTGCCCAGTTTTCAGAGATTACTGTGGACTCAGGTAATATTACCCAGTCGCCTTAACATTTACCTGGCTCGGCCGAAAAGAACAGCCGCGAGTGAGAAACAAGGTGTATTTTGACTGGGTTTGAGCTGCTTAGATAGTCTGGGTTCACTTGCAGTCGGTGCTGTGTTTGATCATTCGGTAATGACGTCAGTAGCTTGGACATGGGCGGCACAAGCAGAGGGGAGGGGTCCAAGACTTTCATTAATAGAAGTAGAACCTCGATATGCAATTCGCCCTTGGTGCATGGAAAAAGTATTGTTAACACTGAGGTATACATAATGTCAAGGTCTTATCAATAATGAAGTGATAAAAATAGTGGAACCGCACGTGTGAAATTCAGACTTAATAGTAAGATATAATTATGTGAGCAGTCGGGAAGTGTGTCAAGGTCACGGGCGAACACTAGGCTCACACGTGAAAGTTAGGGACCGATTCAGGCAGTTGGTAGGTATTTAAAAATTAAATTACTGTGAAGTAAGCGTCGCTGTGGTGTAGTGGTAGCACGTTCATTCTTGGAAGCTGAGAGTGGGGTTTTTTTCGGCCAATCTTCTCAAAATGTATTCTTCACAGTAATTTGGTAAAATCCCTGGTGACACACTTCCCTAGAGATAATCATGTAATATCTTCAAGAAAATTATCAGACTGGGTTCACATTCCTCCCCTTTAATATAATAGAATAGAATATACCTTGCCATCCGGTCACATGTACTTATTAAATGTGTACTTAACATAGAGATTCCATTTGTACCACGCAGAGATTCCACTGTACCTATTTCTGTGCGTCGAAACCATTGCCCATGGTCCGTTGTTTCTTCAGATTTGTTTTTTTTTAATTTGAGGATGGAGGATCAGGAATCCAGTGTTGTGACATTGTTTATGTGTAATTGGAAGTAGGGTGAAGTGACGTTGTAGGTGTGAGTAATTGGGAAGTGTGTCAGGGTCACAGGTGAACACCAGACTCACACATGGAGGTCAGAGAACAATTCACGTGATAGGAACATAAAAATGAAATTGCTGTAAAGTTAACGTGGTGTGGTGGTAGCACGCTCAACTTAAGTTGCAAGCTAATGACCCTGGGTTCGATTCCTGATAGGAATAAGACATTCAGATTTTTTAATGTTTGGTGAATTTCGGATTTTCTTCCCAAAAGCTGATATTTCGTAGCAAGTGCTCTAAACTCCCTAGTTTCACACTTTCCGGGTAAGATCAATTCGGTCTCATTCCTCCCCCTTAATGATTGAAACAGAATGTGCCCTCCCGTCTGGCTACAATATGATGGGTGCTATCAAAGCAATCTTCAATTTTTCTACTTCTACACTCATACCTCTGACAACATGGCGAACAGAGTAACTTCGTCAACTCCCTTTTTATTCAAACTTACTCCTCTCTCATGCGAAGTTAAGAAAGAGGAGAACCCTAGCATTTTTTTCTTTTTTTGGCTGAGGAGCTGTGAGGCACCAAGCAAGTCTCAATAATCGATGTCTTCCGTCTCTCACGTTAAGACGCTCTTCCTCCATAATTTGGCTCACTGAGAGATTAAACTGCTTTTCATACGAACCCGCCCCGCTTTCCCCTACTCCCCCCGCTCCCCACCAAAAAAAGTACAGAACATCTAGCAAATCTCAAAGAGTGGTGCTAATCCTTCATAATTTGGTTCATTGAATTTTGAAAATGGTTTTCATACAAATAAGAAAAAAAAAAGAGAGAGAAGATATGGGAAATTGGTTTTGACGTATGTACCTGCACTTTTAAGCCCGTATCTCCGCTCATGTGGTAAACGTATAAATAAGGTGCTCATTGCTCTTAAGTATGTAGACCTATAGTAATTTAAAAGATGTAAGTACCTAGAAAGAGGTCATGAGGTTAGAGAAGAAGGTCATGAGACAAGTTGATTCTGGACTTCTGACGCATATCATGGCAATTGCCAATTCAGATCAGCAAAGTAAAAAAACATAGCAAGCAAGCAAGCAAGCAAGCAAGCAAGCAAGCAAGCAAGCAAGCAACCAGGCCAGCAAGGAAGCCAGCCAGCCAGCCAGCCAGCCAGCCAGCCAGCCAGCTAGCAAGCCAGCAAGCCAGCAAGCAAGCAAGCAAAGAACAAACGAACACGCAAGCAAACGAAACAAACCACACAACAAAGCAACAGGTGGCCGCTAAACAGACTGATAACCCATACCTGCTTAGAAAACAAACAATGGCATCCTCTACGTCACAGACTACGTCATTCGAACAGGAGTATTCGAGCCAACTCCGTTTAACTGCAGTTGTACGGCACCAGGAAAACTACTGCGATTAAGCAGAGAGGACAAACTGAGCGGTGCTATTTATACCTGGATATTCATTTTCTGACGTAATTGTACTAGATATTGCAATTAAGCGAACCGCGCAATTAAGTGTATTGCAATTAAGTGAACTCGACTGAAATTGATTAGCCAGCCAGTGAGGGGGCAGAAAGACAAGATAGTAGGGTGAAGAATATGGAGGGGAATGGAGGGATGAAGACGGAATTGGTAGGAAAGGGCGTGGGGAAGGAGAGGGGGCTGGCAGTGCCCCAAATTCATGTGCGTATTTACCTAGGGCAAAATCTTAGATCAGGTCGTATCTGCGTATATGTGTAGTTTTTGTATTTCTTTTGGGAAAGGTGTTTGTTGGGGGTGGAGGGGGTGGGGTGGGGGTGGAGTCGTGGAAAATGGTAGGGATTGAAACTATGGTGGAAGAATTCAGCCGACTTTGCTAAATTGCAATCCGGATAATAGCAACTTCCTCTTGATCGCAACACTTTCTACATAACGAGATGCCATATATTTCTCTATAAAAAGTCACTGGATAATGGCAACTCCTTTAAATCGCAAGTTCTAAGTTTGCGATTATGCAGGATTGACTGGTTTTTGCTTTGTCATTGCTTGGTTGGCTCGGGAAGAGGGGAAGTAAGGGGTGGGGGACTGAGGTTGACTGGCATGGTCCCAATATTACTTGAACGGATGATTTGCTAGACAATAGTCTGTGTGATTTCCTAGACAACATTCTACGCACTGAGCTAGACGTAGGTGGACAGATAAGATAAACTGGATCTATGTTATGAACTGCATAGTGCTATAAAGGGATTCTCGCACGTTTTCTGTGAGGAAGGGAGAAGAAGGAAGTGAAAATGGTATCGCATCAGATCCAAAATGCAGACCGGCTCTGGAGAAACAAAGCGGATCGGGGAAGGGATGAGGGGATGGTACCTTGGTGAATGGATGGCTAGAATCTAACCCACCCCTCCCCCCTTTCCTCC
>JAWQUT010000004.1:2736929-2752610 GCA_033807755.1 Ellobium chinense
CAACAACAACAACAACAACATCATCAACAGCAATGTCATCAGCAATACAGTTTAAATGTAGATGTGGGACACTTAACAATGATAACTGAAGCTTGCGCATTAACGGTGGGATCTCTTACAATCGGAAGAATTACATTAGGCCTAGTCCATCGGTGCTGACGCATTCTTATAGTAATAGTGTTCAGGAGGAAGATTTAATGTAATTTCTTACGTTGACAAAAGATCCCATCTTCAATGCGCAAGCTTTCAGTTATCTGCAAGAGGAAGACGCTCATCTAACAGGTATGTGAAAAACAAGACAGTATTCATAGGATGTATAAATGCTCATCTAAAAAAAACCCAAAACTGCATTCCTCATGAGATTTTCCCCGCAACATATTGTTCCTATTCATACCATATATCAACACCATTTTATCGATTTATAAGTGTTTCTTTTCCCGAATCCCTAAAATAAAACAGTGGGAAAACCCATACCACTTCTCCCCCGCCACAGGCGGGCCACTCTCTGTGGGCCACTCTGCGTGTACCTGAGTCACACCGTAACCTTTGATATCATTGGTACTGATGGTGTAACTGATGCCGTTTGTTGCCGCTAGTGCTTTCTTGCCATTCAGACATTCACAGTTGACCTTTCTGAGACATGGAACTCCCTACCTTAGGAGACACCCAGACAAACTAGGATGAATACGAAAACACAGGGCTCGGTCGGCCAGGGCAGGGAGTACGTTATCCCCAAGGGCAGACAGGCAGACTGCTTCGGCGAGCTTACTTCACCCCGTCTGTCTTCCTCTCTCTTTTTTTTTTTTATCTCTTCATTTCTAGTTCCCTCTTCATTTCTAGCTCCTTTTCCTTCCTTTCATAAGGTCAGTGTCATAAATTAGTTCTCATGCCAAGCGTTATGTTATCCTCTTCCTTCCCCCAGTCCCCTCTTTCCTGTCCCAGTCTCCTCAGTAAGGATGTAATTATGCAATGGTTGAGGTTTTTTTTTTTTGGTTTCAATTTGGGAGTGAGGATAAGGAAGAGATTAGCTCAGAGGTCTTCAAAATAATGCCCCTTCAGTAGAAAAGTGGCAAAGGGGCTCCTCTGAGTACCGTTTCAACTTATGGACGAGGTTAGATAGTTTCAGAAGCAATTTAGCCTGGAAAGCACAAATTTCAAGGTTTTAAATTAAAATTCATACCTCTTAGCAACCTCATAGAGAGACTCATTTTGCGCAACAGAAAGGATAGAAAATCTCAGCGCAAAAAGCTTTTCTGTTGCTTTTTGTGGAAGGTTACTTTGAATGTTCACTGGACCAGTGAGCTAATATACACTGGCTTGGACACAAACCTTGTGAGGGAGGGGTGGGACGGTGAAAAGGGGGAAGAGGGGTAACCCCTAGGGCGTTCTCTCTGGACGCCCCTGAAACACGTAACAATGATGTGAACGCTGTTACCCTGCAGTAGCCAAGGCTGCCGATCAATGCTGCAATATGGAAATTCTTTTCGAGTGAGTAACATCTCAACATCTCACTTAAGTAAGCATTCCTGAAGCTCAGACAACTGTAAACTAACTACTTCTCGACTAAATGCTCTTCTTAGTGAAGGGAAAGTGGAACAAACTTCATCCATACCTACCAATCTATACTAACAACTATAATTGTTACCTTTTCTACAACATATTGTCTAGATGTCTACATATAATAGAGTTTGTGGAATATCTATTCTAGAGGACAAATCAATAACTTTGAGTTTGTGAGGTTGTAGAGTTAGCAAGTAAGTAAACATAAGAGTATTTGTATAAGTGAACTTCGACACATTTATTTCCTTTCCTCCCTCCCTCCCTCCCTCTCTCCCTCACATGTATTCACAAACATCTGTTAAGGTATAGATATATTTTGGATCGTGGAAATATACGAAATGTTTCGAATTGACGATCTCTAGAGACTTTTTTGATCTCTTGATATATCGTGGTCGGGCAGCCGAGAACGATGTTTTTAACATTTCAGAGAAGGCGACTTTTACACACAAAAATGACGCTAGTTCTTCTGTCTTGTGGGTGTGTCAAGAAGGCGCACTTCCGAGTGTGTAAAATTAAAATTAAAATGTGAACGCTAAATGTTAGAAAGAAAGTGCAGGGCCTTTTGGTGCGAAGAGGTCCACAACTTTCATTTTGCCTTCTCTATTTTTTTGGAGGGTGCCTCCAGAAGATAACATCTGGGTAAGCTTGTTTAGAACAACATGAAGCGCGGAACAAGAACATTGCGAGTATGCGTGATTTTCAAGTGCATGAAAGTCCAGGTCATGAAGCACTTTATTACAAACAATACAAGGCATTATCCATCATGGGTGTGACTATAGAACATGCCTGGAATTGTTTGAGGCGTTTCCAGGACTGGGATTGTGTGTATTTGTCAGGATGGAAGGAGGCTTGGGGGTGTGAGGTGCGTGGGATAGGGGAGAGGGGTTTGGGAGGGAGGACTAGGCACTAATGCCGGATGAAGCTGTAAACAACTGAGGAATTAACAATGAATTTCTTTGACACAAAGGGAAATAAATGTTATGATGCAGGCTCTTTGTAAACACATTTTTACTCAGAAACAGATGTCACTGACCGAGGAAATACAGATCCATTACTCCATTACTTTGAATGAAGAATACATTTCTGAATTCAATGGTGGGCTTAACTCACTTAAAAAAAAATTGACGTTTAGTTTTGAAATCAAAAAAATAAAATTGTTTACTTCATACAAAGCCATTTTTTCCGCTATTTTACAGAGTTGAGTATCCAATAACCTTTTTAATCTGTTCTTTCTCATTTTCATATCACACAGGAGAATACTGAATAGCACTGCTCTGCATCATGAGCATGAAAGTAAAATATGTTAAATAAAGTAAAGCTTTGATAAGAAGCTCCACCCAAGCGTCTGTTCTGTTTCACAGATGCTCTCATTTTTCTGTGTTCCAACTTTAATTAGAATCGCAGCACGCACAATGCTGCTTTGATATGTATGAGAAAAACACATCGCAGGTACAGTGGGTGAGCTTTTTCAAGAATGCACGACGGAACTGGTGCCCATTTCACAAATCATTATGTTGCGTTTGTACACGCAATACTAGGTGCGACCCAGCAAGAGTTCATCATTGCATGGGAAAGCTAGCATTTGACTGATTACTTCCCTTGTTCTTCATTTACTTCCGGCGAGTGTGCAACATGGGTTAATTATAACCTAAGAACTCAAATTCCTGCCATTAGCCAGTTCAACATGAATATATAATGATTAGTCTAGTCAGTCAGTCAGTCAGCCAGAAGAACTTAAAACTGAGACACAGTATATTATGCTGCACATATAATTTTCCTCTCACGTTTCTGCGTCACCACGATGGCTATCACTGGCATCCTGTGATTGGCTGCTTGAAAGCCAGAATGGCAAAGCACGTTTTCACTGCAGAAAATTTATGTTGATAAAAGAAATAAACACGTATCACATATATCACTGTGCATGCACGCTGCCTGTTCATAAGCCGTGGCTAAGCTTCCACGAAGGGGCTGCGAATATAGGGAAAAGAGAAAAAAAACCCCCACATATTCGTCGATTTGTCTTTGCAGTCTCTTACTGAGCTTTGAATCAATGGCTTACGTTTCATAGTGATCATAATTATTGTAAGACATTTTGTTCATCACTATTTTAATTTTTTTTTTTTCGCGTGAACATTAGAGACAGGCAAGTTAAGGTGCAGTAAACATTTTTGTTCTCGTTTCTCTTCCTGTTTTGCCAGGAAAGACAAATTACTTCATATTGCCGTATTTTGAAGCATGGAGTATAGACACGAGTATACAGTTCTAAATGTGTACTATGATAAAAATACAGTATTATGTAAAGTTATAATGGCTTTGTGTGACGAGGTGGGCAATTAATTTATTGAAGGCATTATGCAACACTGCCCATGTGGACATTGTTTGATGCGCAGATTAAGAGGACACATGAGTTATTCTCCTCCAACTTCCGTGTTTATACAGCTAAGTATAGTTTTTTTTTTTTTTGTAGAGTAAAACTAGCACATTAGCGATGTGGTTGAGAAGATAAGAGCGAACACTGTGACCAGACTACAAAAACCTGACATGATATAGCTAAAAAGTGTCCTTTGATGAGCTGCCTGTGACACTAAATTCAATAATTTACTGAGCACGCCAAGCCTGTGTCGCTCTTCTTGTATCATATTCTCTCCATGTAAATCCATGGTGCGAAACGAAGTGTGTCAAACTATAGGCTGGTCTGTGTTATGCATGAGGCCTTACACAATATTATTATTTAATGACGGAACTTCGGCACACGGAATGAATCGATCGGATTTTCCCAAAGTGATGATACTGGTACACTATAAGGGTAAAGACCAGAAATGCATGGCAAAGTGCCGCTCTTAAAAATCGGTATTAGACTCTGTGACTTCTTTCAGGGGCTCAGCCTGTGAGGCAGGACATCTGCATTAATGTGTTCTTAAATAAAAAGATGATCGCTTCTTCCTCCTCATTCTTTCACTCTCTTGCTTTCCATTTCTTCTTCCTCCCTCTGCAATAATCTATCTATCAGTCATGCAGAAATGACCCATTCTTGTTTTACAGACCAGTGGCCGTATGCATAATCCATACGTTAGTTAACGTATTGCGTTAACTACAGTGAACACTACTAATGTTTTGGGAGTTTCCCGTGGTTAGCGCATTGCGTTAACTAACGTAAGGATTATGCATACGGCCACAGGTCTGATAGCTCATGGTGAGTTGTCATTGCGATGGAAGAAATTTTTTCACTTAGTAGTCCCCTTCCTTCTTAAAAAGCCGAAAAGCCGTGCGAACTATTACACCCATCTGGACAGATGAACATAGTGTAATCTCGATATTTAGTACTCACTTAACTAGTTTATTGCATGAATTTTACATGCATAGAGTACATGTCTTTCTATCATTTCAGTATTCAGGTAAAACTGGCGTTTTCCTCAGTAATAAACAATATTTTTCCATAGATCAAAGACATAGTACTTAATATGATCGAGTCTTTATTGTGCATGCATTGCACTGCACTTCATTACGAAGGAATGTAAATACTTAGGTATCTCCCATATATCTTCCATATATTTCCCTAATGGAAAGTAGGATGTGTTGACAAGGAAAAAAAAACAAAAAACAAATTAACACGACTGCAAACAACTTCCTTGCTTTTCTGTTCTCGACAATGACCTGGAAGAGTGACATGGAACTCTCGAGGGCCTTTTCGGTTTTATTTCTTTCAACGTTTGTTCATCTTTGTTTTGTTTTATTTTTGTTTTTGGGGGAGAGATAACCAGACATGGAAAGGGAAATGGGTGGCGTAGGTTATTAGAGAGAGAGAGAGAGAGAGAGAGAGAGAGAGAGAGAGAGAGAGAGAGGAGAGAGAGAGAGAGAGAGAGAGAGAGAGAAAGTTTATTTAGGCAAAAGCCAACCACATAACAATAAATTCAACAATTCAGAATTAATGAAAAAAGGAAAAGGAAAAACAAAGAAAAAGGACCAAAAAAAAAGGTGCATAACTGACACATTTACTACATGGCGTTCGTTCTCTCTCTCTCTCTCTCTCTCTCTCTCTCTCTCTCTCTCTCTCACACACACACACACACACACACACACACACACACACACACACACACACACACATAGTCTTTCTGTGCCTCTCTCTCTCTCGCTTTCTCACTCTCTCTTTCTCTCTCCCACATTCACTCACTCACTCTCCCTCTCTGATTTTAACAGTCTGAGCTGCAATTCCAAAAGATCCTATTAAACCAGTTTATCGTCTCAGCCTATAGAACATACAATTAGAACTACAACACCTGAAAGGAGCATAGTAAATAGTTGCAATTAAAAGGAACTGCGATTATCTCGTAACTTTTACATACAAATGTCAAATTATGTTTTGGAAAAAAAAATTCCTAACAACAGGAATTTAATTTTACATTTAAGCGGATTACGATAAAGCGGAATCGTTTGTAACTTTAATCAACTTACCTGCAGTAAAAGAGTCATCAAACTTTTCTCTATCAGAAGATTTATAGCGTTGTATGCAACAGCCAGTCGTACCAAGAGTCCTCAAACAACCCTGGTGATAAAGTTACTGGACCTGCCCTGGCGCACTGTAATATCAACGAAAACAGTACCAGTGAAATAATCAGGAACTTATCCAGATACACAATGCACAGGGACATTAATTTTTGACTACACAACCCAGCAGCATGACACACAGAAACAGGCACTGTGTGGAGTGCACATGCACTTTTCATTGCTAGGCCACGTCATGGGTGAATTTGAGAAAGAAAAGAAACTTACTACTGTTTACAAGAGCCATAATTAGCCTGGCCTACTGTGTGTGTCTGCACGTTAAATCTCTTTCCGGTACCTGTTCAGGAAACAATGATTCCTTGTGGATTATGAACAGAGAAAGTATATCGAGCTAATCTGCTTTATATGAGTTTCTAACATTCAGTTGAATCTAGAGCTGTATCTCTGGTAACAAAAGAACCATTCGAACACAGGAGAAATCAATGTACTAACTCCAGTAGCAAATGTCTATGAATGTTTCAAACATGCCTACGTCATACATCATCTGAAACAGTCTGATAATTTCAGTATAATATTATCTATCGCCAAAATCGTTTTCACATAATCTCCACTCGATGGGCGCATGGACAATACTGTGTTTAAACGGGGTTTATGATTAAACAGTCTTGTTCGTTTTCGAAATACAGTTGACTTCGCTCAATCTCATCCCCTTTGATGCAAGGAAAATGTTAGGTTGTCGGGCGATTGTTAAATGGATAACAGAGCTGTCTTGCTCTCTTAAATCTGAAGTGTGTTGTGATTGAACAAGAGTGTGTGATTTATCAGCGGGAGTTGCCCATACATATTTTGTGAGTAAAAAAAGTTGCCATAAAATGAAAAAGTCTATTAACCAGAATGCAGGAATTCTGTCACTTAAGACTAGACACTTGTCTACTGCACATGGAATTTTAAACAGTCTGAGGGTTTCAGTAGAATGTTCTTTCTTCTTATAACCATGAACTCTTTGTCTGGGAGTGGCTGACTCCAAAACATACCCCAGAACAAGTTGAAGTGTTTGCGGCTTCCTGGGGTTTGTTCAATCTAGTAATTAAACATTTCAGACTAGCAGTATTTTGTAATTTGGTGGCATTGTTTGGATGGATGGGTAAATAGTTGGATGACTGTCTGGCTGTATAACTGCCTGAATGCATGGATGGATGGATGGATGGATGGATGGATGGATGGATGGATGATGAATGGATGGATGGTTGGATGGATGGATGGACGGATAGATGAGTGTATGTATGTATGTATGTATGTATGTATGTATGTATGTATGTATGTATGTATGTATGGATGGACGGATGGATGAGTATATGTATGTATGTATGTATGTATGTATGTATGTATGTATGTATGTATGTATGTATGTATGTATGTATGTATGTATGTATGGATGGATGGATGGATGGATGGATGGATGGATGGATGGATGGATAGATGGATGGATGGATGGATGAATGGATGGATGGATGGAAGAAGGAATGGATAATTTCTCAGAATATATTACATTGTTAAAGTTACAAATCACAATATATGGACACCACTTATTTCTGCACGTTTTGCCACTTAAATCCGCATCTATGAAGCTCTAGCTTAAAATACAACAGTCAGCACAATGATATTGTATCAACAGAACATATGCGTGCCTGGTTATCACTTTAAATTTAATAATCTATGTCTACCAGGATGTAAACCAGTTGACAGGCGTTCGTTTGAACATATCCCAACCCGTCTGTTGACTTCAAGTAGTTCCCAAGTAGCTACGACCACTTAAAGTTAAAAGCTGCATGCGTAAACCTAGCATAATGAATCCAATACAGAAATGTACGCTCGTGCTGCAAGCGACAAGTATGTCAACATGCTTGTTTCTTCATCGCATAACGTATCAGGAAGTGAATAATTTGACAAGCACTGTTTTGCAGATATTTCAGTCACTTTATTGACCTCATCTGATGCAGTATATTAACTCAATGTCACTTTGAACTGCATCCGTAAACAGAGCATATTAAGTGAAATATAATCTGTCTGCACTCTTGTTTTCGGACCCCCCCCCCCCCCCCCCCCCCCCCCCCNCCCCACGACAAGAATATCAGCATGTTTATCAGTCACTGACAGAACATCCGGGTAATATCAGGTGGCAAATTCACCTTTCCGAATCATGAAGCCAGGACAAACAAGCCTGTATTTGCCTTTGCCTGAGAGTTAGACGCGAAAGCATGATTAATGGAGTAATGCTTATATAGTTATAGGCAATGTGATAAGAAAACAGAGCTGTGACGTAAATAAAGAGTGGGCATCGGCTGGTCTAGTTTAGTCACGTGAAAAGCTTCTTTTTTTCAACTTTTCGGAATGGTGAATTACAATGAATCCATGCATATCAAAATCATACTTAATAAATAAGATATACTCGTACTTAAAATGAGGTACTTTCAAACGAGGTTTCATTCTATGAAACCTTCACAATATACCAGATAACTCAGTCTGCGTACCAGATAACTCAGTCTGCCCACTGACATCAATCTACGTTAGAAATAGAAGAACCTGTCGCTTTAAAGCTGCAACAATTCACAGCTAGACTTAGTTATGATCGTTCTGTAAACACCACGAATGTCTGCATGTCCGTTCGTCACTGAAATAAATCATGAAGAATAATACAGTACCAGACACGCGTTATTTGATATATAATATTATCGTAAGAGTCAAAGCTTTCATTACATTCATGCGTCACATCTGCATCTGTATTTCTGAACTCCTTTAACAGTAACACTACTATTGCTTAGTACAATCCCCTCCTTGGCACACGCCCATTCAACTGTCCCAGCAGCTTTTTTCTTTCCTTATAAAAAGCAAAGCACTTTGGATAACACAAAACCTCTGATAACGCATTCTCAAGAGCTTGATGATGTGTTATCAGGGCTTCACTGTTAATGAAATTCTTAAAGGAACGGGGCTGGTTATTTGCTTCACGGCATATTAAGTCCACATTATTGTTTCATAAAATTTAAACTGCATATACTCTTCCTTTCGCCTAACAGTTTCGGAGAAATTATTTCTGAAGAGGGGGGATTTTTACCTTGTCCGAGCCACCATCACTCTTGCTCCGTGACGTCATAAAATGAGAAATGCTAGCAGCCGATTGGTGAAGACGCTAATCGTCGGCTGGCCTACGAGTAATGGCGGCGTACAGAGGTGAAAATCCCAATATTTCTGAAGTGTTTTGTTGGATATGATCAGACAGAAGGAAAATATGCGTGGTTTAAAGGTTTTGAAAAAAATTAAGTGGCTATGAAGCAAATATCGACCACTGTCCCTTTAAGAGTCTTATGAATTGGAATTTTCTTACTACTCCAACACACCAATCTCAAGAATGTAATCTACAGTTTTCATTAGGTTTCTTAACAGTTTTGAGGGGTTTGTCATCCAGGTCTGTTTCTATGGGTCAGTGCAAATTCCTTCTTAGTTGCGTCAGATTCTGGCATTCCTGCAGAACATGTCTTGTTGTTTGAATCAGGAATGCCGCAGATGCAGTCAGGATATCTCCCAATTCTAAATCTACTGTACAAATGATCACTCCGGCGACTGTGTCCCGACCTAAGATGAAGAATGATGAAGGTTTGTGGCTGCCGATTCAGTAGATGGTGGTCGTTTTCTCTTTTCATCACAGACAGTGTTGGGCAGAACTGAGATCAAATGAAAGCAGTTCGCGAATTTAAGTTCAGTTTACGTGAGCTTGATTTGTACTTACAGACTATATTGGAAGAACTGATCTGGATTTGAACTGTAGCTGTTTTGGGTGCTTGGTCTGAATTTAAATTTTGTGCCAAACTTTCAGTTCAGTTAACATCTACCTCGAAAATCAAAACCAAATGCCAATTTCGAACGCCAAGAAGAACTGATCTGATCTGAAAACAACTCAGTTTTTGTGGAACTGAACTAAACTTGATTTTAGGGATTTTTTTTTTCCTCATTGAATTGAACCTGATCAGAACCGACTTTTGTGGTGAACTTGTCGAACTCTGATCACAGAGATAAATCTCCCAGGGTATCAGTTCGAGTGAGTCCGTGCAGTTAACATATTGTGATGTATTAGTCTAGCACCTCACTACGTGTGGGCTTGATGAGCTTGAGGCACCAGTTTTGAAGGCAATCAATTTGTGGAGACAGATAAAGATTTGGCTGCCTGTCGCTGTTGTTGTTGTTGTTGTTGTTGTTGTTGTTGTTGTTGATGATGTTGTTGTTGTTGTTGTTGTTGTTGTTGTTGTTGATGCTGTTGTTGTAATTTGCCGGTACAATATTTAGAACCCCAAGACTAGACCATATCCAGAATATGAGACAGCCGAGCACCTTGTATTTGAATGCTTAGCCTCAACGACACCAGAGCCACATTCTCCCCCTGGGAGCTATCATTGTATATGAAAAACCCTTTATCGCCCATAATACCAACCAGATAAAACCAGTAAATTTTATTAGATCTACATGGCACAAAGCTAAAGGGCTAAAGCCATACACGTCTTAGGATCGGTTTGGTAAAGAAAGACAGATCAATGTAACAATCTTGCAGGCTTGTATATCCCTTGGTGCAATGAACAACATGCTTGACTTGCAAGCTAAGAAGTCGAGAGGTGTAATTTTTGGGCCATGGGGTAAAAAAAAATCCACCATAAGGGTTAGTATTAATCTTTGTAATAAAAGGATAGACTAATATTTCTGCATTCGATCTGTGTAATTCGGATCGATGTTTCACATTGTCTGACTCAAAAACTCCAAAATGGCTCATTTTCCAGACATTGTGTATTGTCTATGTTTTCTGTGTGGGTTCAGTTCTAATTTCCTTCGCTGAAATTGGTTCCATTGTCGACTCGACCTGCAAACGTAAGCAAAACATGTTTGTATTACTAGTCGACTCGACAGGATTACATTCCACATATTCTCAAGTAATGATTCAACATAACATTGTTCAAATAACATAAAATTGTTTTGTGCTTTCTAAGTTTAACAAGTTTAACAAGTTTAACAAGTTTATTGTAACAAAGTATTATAAACAAGAAAGTCATCCTTATAGTTACAAACGCACAAATCTGTGTGCTATCTATTACTGTGTATTGTTGCACTGTCACTCAAATCCAAATTTCGTTGGCCGTTCTCACTCACCAGTATTGGAGATAAGCAATTGAGCTAAAAATTCTTTTAATAGTCCATGACAATGAAGTTGTTTTCTGTGTCTTTACGTTTAACACACTCCAATGAAGAGCTGGTTGGGGCCTCAGGCTATATCCAGAGGAACAAAGTTTAGCTCATTGGCAGACCCTATCTCTTTCCAACCCCTGACCCCGAATAGTACTGCCTTAAGTTAACCTAAACTAGCCAGAGAAGTGACACATGCATTACAACAGGCCATAGCTGAAGTCACTTAGTCCTCGGGAGGGAGCAAAAAATGAACTGAAAATGTAAGTAAGTCCAGTCTAGGTAATACCAGTAGCATTACGCGTGTAACCTAATCGCAACTTTTTCCATGTTTTCGAGAAAGTGCGATTAAGCGGAAGCGACTTGATTTGTACACGTCTCTCCACGAGGTGATGAAAACGAATCGAGGTCAAGTTGGTCATGACCATCGAAGATGAAAGTGGCTATAAAAGATTTACAGGATAAACAACCTATGCAAAAACCTCTCATTTCATGCAAGAGTGTGATTCTAGATACAGCTTCTTTTGTGAAACTGCAAACTGAGGTATGCTGACTTAGCCTTAGCGTCGGTGTGTGTTTGTATTGTTAATTCTGTGCAATTTGCACGTGAGATAAAAAGTTCTGCGCATGACTGCGAACATCTGGTGCCAGCCCTCTGAAATGAGCTGAGGGAGAATTTATGTTGAAGCTGTCTAATCTCGATGTTTATTATCAGAGAAATTCTTTGCCGACTGCCCCCTTTCAAACAAACCATTAACCTAGTGCGAGAGCAAGTAATCCAGTAATATTGTTAAAGGTAGACAAACCTAGCCGATAAATTAAGAAGACAAAACATGTCAGTCGAGTAAAGATGTAAAGCACGCTGAGAGAATTGTGATATCTCTTTAAGCCTACGAAAGGTAGGTGTTCTTCAATAGTGGATCGATACATGAATTTCTAATTATCGCGATATTCACCCTCCAAGCTCAAAGTATCGATTATATTTCCATTCTGATGCCTAGTTCTGGACAGGGACTTCGATAGTTTCCATTGTTCCGTTACTTTTGATACCTTAGATACCTTTAGCACTGGGAAAACTGGTAGCTACGGAGCTTTCGATGTCCTTTGATGCCGCTAGGCATTACGAAATTAATTTCAGTTCCTTCGATACCTTTTGATATTTTGAAGACTTTGCAGTGAGGATACAGGGAACGAGTGTGCTAAAGAGGATCAAAATTAAGTTTGATACCTCCGATACATGGGATTCGATGCTTCCGATACTTTCTATACTTCAGACATTTTCCATTCTGCCGAGACTTCCCATGCTTCCGATAATTTTGATTTAATCCGATGCTGATGTTATTCCTAAGTATCGAAAGTAGCGATACTCAAAACAATACTGCCCACCAGTCATGCTGTCTTCTTTATTATTCTTTTGTGTACACGCCCAAAATACCTTCATGACATGCTGTCCCACTACGAGTTAAATGCAATTTTTTTCTAATTTTCTGCCAACCATTCTCCTTAATGAAATACCATTTCCACCCCCACAAAAAACAACAACAACAACAAAAAGCCGTTCTCTTCCTTCCCACGTTCACAGAAATACAAAAATATTATCCTCAAGCCTTCAAATATTTAGGCTGCCACCAATGCGTCTTCATTTTTTTTTCATTTTTTTTTCGTATTCTCGGCAATCCATTCTGCCTAGCGTGGCAGTGTGTTGTCAAAATCGAGAAAGCGTGAGGAGGGGGCGGATTTGGGGAGGGGGGGAAGGAAGGGGCAGGCCTTAATATATGTATTAAAAAAGGGCTGGTGGGTCTTATGCCCGGGTCCACGATTCAAATAGCCCCGTTGAAATTTATAGTACCCAGAATTCAGGAGGAAGAGGAGACACCAACGAAGGAAGGAGAGAAAGAGGAAAGGAAATAAAAGGGGAAAAAGGGAACTGCTTGGGCAAACCTTTCTCCTTCTCCTTCTGATGAAGAGTGGCATATAGGAAATCTCCCCAAAATGTCTCGCCTTATTTACTTCGACTTTCTGTCTCTTTCCACTCATCGGTCTGTGTCTTCTAGCCTATGGCGGTTCCTGCCCCCTATAGCTATCTGTGCAACCTTCCCCCGCCCCAGCTATTTCTTCAAATCACAAGAAAAGAGAAGAAAATCTCTGTCAGATCCACTGCTCTTGCTCTAAATAGCTGTAGCAAAGAAACATGGCTGCACTATGCATAACATAACTTAAAAGTTGAAAGACAAAATCAAATGCAAAGAACCAAGGACAATAAGGATCTCTGGATTTGGGTTTACTTGCTCTCTGTATTTTTTAAAAATCAGGTATTTAAGTTCTTTATATTCTGAGCTAAAACTTTACCTCAGCACTGCACGGTCTGCACTTACTGAGGAGCCGCCACTGCTCCTAGCACTGCTCTTGTCCTTGCAATAGCGACGTCATCATAGAGCTGCTGGTTTGCCTTCTCTCTATGACACAAATCACTAATAGCTGAGGGGGTCTTCAAGGCAGTCCTGACTAGACTTAAAACATTGAATGCGGCCACTTAAACCCAGACAAGACAAATGGAGGGCAGGGGTGGGAGGTTAGAGGGATACGGGGAGAGGGGTGTGGTCACGTCACATGTCACGTGATCCAAGAAAAATCAATGGCAAAAATGAAGTGATTGGCGAAGTGGAATGGTGTAAATGGTGGAATTCCTGGGAGGCGTCTGTTAAGTGGCACAGGTGTACAAGGGCATAGACTGACTGGGTTATTTTGACCGTGTGTTTCTTTAGCAGCAATATATAATATATACATCTGCTTCTTTGATCACGTCAACAAGAGCGGAGTGTGACACCATCATACAAAATGGTCGACGCGTGAAGGTGGAAGAGCCGTAGGCCTGGGGCTTATACGCTATAAAGCACAGTGTGTTGCTTGATTATGTAGACATGCCGACGTAAGCAGGGCTAACTCTTTATTTCTTACGTCTCTATGAATGAACCCTAATGAACATGCGCAGAGCCTTGCGTAGCTTGAAGCGTTCGAACGTTGTTTGTTAAGAACACAAAATGTTCACCAGCTCTGCACTTCCCCACGTACCCCGTGCTGTCAACACGATCAAAACACGCATGGGGGAGGTCATAGTGTCCCTATGATGACGGCAAGCTTAGAGATCAACTATAGAAGGTAGTACAGTATATCAAGCCTTCTTCAATTTTCAAACGTCAGTAATGAAAACATCCCTAGGCTAACTAGAATAAACTGTAAGGCTCGTTTAAGTCGAGTTCGCGTAATCGATTTCCGCTTACTCGTCCCTCTCTTTTAATTGTAATTCCAATGCTTTCCATGACAGACATAACAGTTGGAAAGACTATGCTGGTAATATCGGATGAATCCCAACTTTCCCTATGATCCTGGGTAGTTGCGACTAAGACAGATCGATTGTATATGGATTGAAGGATTAACGTGAAATGAGAGCATGGATCTTCAAGATACTCCACCGCCTTGTTTACCATTTTGTACCATATTCACATCAATGGACAGCTTGCGCAGTAACAATGGGATCTCTTCTCTTTTCATCGCAAGGATTACATTAACTCTGTATGTTGAACGCTACCAAGGGAGCATTCAGCATCGATATACTAAGGTAAATCTTACGATGATAACAGATCCCATCGTTAACGGGCAAGCTGTCGAATCACAATTTTAATATGTAATGTATTTGGTAAGGGAAGATCGAAAAATTCCTCAGTGCTGACGAATTTTACCACCTCCCTGCCAGTCATGTATCTGCTGACTTGTGGGTTCCATCCCACTGTTTGTGATGGTAGTAGACATCCAAATTAGATAAGTTGGCATGCGAATGATGGCAAAAGATCAGACACATTCCTTCATTCGAACAGATCTAGCATCTTAAAGGACAGCACATCTAACCACAGTGGCACATTTCATGAAAGCACGGAGGCATCTTATTAATATGTATGGTAAGGTCACATGCTGACTCTCCCACTATGAGTGGAATAGCGTGGTCTTATGGTTTCGGTGTCGGTCTTCGGATCTGACGATCGTGGGTTTGATTCCAGCCTTGGTCATATTGAATATGCCTTGAAAAAGTATTTCACTCACAGTTTCTTCAGCCTACCTGCCTGTAAAATGGGTACCTGGTTATAGGCAGCGAAAGAGAATGTTAGTGATCAGCTTTTATGTTATTTAGCTTGTTGAAAAGATCAGTTACCGGTACGGATTATGAATTCAAGCTCATGAAGTTTTACTATAATATGTTTCTTGTCTTCGCGAGCTGTTGTAAATTTTTAAGTTACTGTATTTTCCATCTGCCACTGTCATATTTCTCTCCTCTTCTCGGTGCAAGTTCCACGATTCATTAATCTTGCGAAGGCGTTTTAGTGCGAGCAGTAA
>JAWQUT010000004.1:2752620-2762679 GCA_033807755.1 Ellobium chinense
CCCACCCTCCCCGGGGTATTACGGATTCCCATAATGAGAACCGCTAGTCTACATAGCTCACATTCTCTTCTGGTCTACTGAGTGTAACTCGTATAGGAATCAATGTTCCTACACTCGCGATGCCGTTTAGGTGCAATTACACAAGAGCATGGAGAAAGCGGAGGATGCGATAAAGTAGAGCTAAACCTGCTCTGTTTTCCGAAGAAACGCTGTGATTGAGCGAAAAGGTCGAATGAGCGAATTGAGTCTATGCGGAGTCAGTTGTACCTTTACGACGACATAGCTAGGTCTATACGCATGAAAGATATAATAATTATAGTTTAGATGGGATAACACTGATAGGCGTGGGGGTAGGGTTTCATAGCTGAAGATCAGGAGTTTCCAAATCTTTCTTGATCAGCATACCCCTTGACATCACTAGACAATCCATGGTATGTTTGTCTTAAAATCACTTCGACTAGTAAAGTAAGATCAGTAAGTCACTCGTAGTTTTGTTAAAATATTAAGCGCTGAGCGAATCCCCTGACATTTGGATGGCGTATCAGTAGGGGTACAAGTGCCTCAGGTTGGGAACCTCTGTTCCAGATTAATATGGGCTAAAGAGGACTGGGTGAAGAGGTAGACGGGGGGAGAAGAGAAGAAGGCAGACAGACCTGTGTAAGTGGGCGGAGACGGGGATATAGAGGGTCTTGGTGACAGACAGACGGACAGATTTACAGACAAACAGTGAGACAGTCGGAGAGAAGAGCAGATAAGTGGCAGACAGATAGACAGATGGGTGGACGAAAAAGCAGTCTCAGGAAGAAAGAGAACCGCAAAAGTGACAGACAGAGTAACAGCCAGTATCACCCGCTTCTCTAACCAGACGGTCACAGCGGAGTAACACTCACTTCTGACAAAATGACAACAGGATGACATCATCAGTTTGTGCCGTCTTACTAACTTCCACAACGAAAAGGCAGATTGAGTGACTTCACTAACCCCATATTGCAAGGCATATTCTTATCATTCTCTTCATTATCATTAAGGGGGGAGGAATGTGAACGAGAAATGATTATTATCCGGAAAGTGTACCACTGCATATGTTATCAAATTACTGTGAGAGATCAGTTGTGAGAAGAAAGGCCGAAAAATCTAATGCTAGAAAACCTCCTGTCCCTAGGCCTATCGTGGAATCAACCCAAAGCTCTCACAGCTTGCAAAACTGAACGTGTTACCACTACAGTAACATCCGAGGAACGTATACTTTACAGCAATTTAAACCTTAAATACCTACCGCTTGAGTATTATTTCCGTATCATTCACGTGAGAGCTTAGTGCTCACCTGGAACCCTAAACACACTTCCCAATTGCTTACACCTTGACAGGATGACGGAGAGAATGACGTCATAACTGGTGTATTTATTCGTTTTGTTATTTTGTGTTTTCTTCTTCCTTGGCTAACTGCATTGGCAAGCTCCATAGCTCTTCAGCCGACTCCCACATTCCGTTCCAACTGCCCAGTTTTTCCCTTGTGTGCGCCACACTCGATGCTAAACTTTCTTACATTAATATTTACGTCCACTCTACTTTTGTCTACAAACATACACGGTAAACAAAACCTGAGGGTCGGCTTCGTTTATTTACAGCTCCACCGAAGCATAGGAAAGGTGCAATTAAACATGAGTTGCGATTATCTAGTGACTTTTAAGGCGAACATACAGCATCCCGCACACGAAGAACGTTGCGATTAAGCGGAAGTTTACATTAAGCGGATTTTGGTTAAGCGGAGTGGACAGTACATTAGCAGCTACATCCACTCCACTCTTGTCTACAAGAATACACCGTATACAAACCCTAAGGGTCGGCTCCGTTTATTTACAACTCCTTCGAAGCACGAAACAGGTGCAAGTAAAAATGAGCTGCGATTATCTAGTGACTTATAAGGCGAACATACAGCATCCTGCACCTGCAGAACGCTGCGGTTACGTGGAACTTTACATTAAGCTGATTACAGTTAAGCGGAGTCGACTATATTATTAGCAGTGGCTGATCCCCTCACCAGCTGTATGGTACCATCTCTGTAGTACTACTGTTAACCATCTTGGCATGTGTCAGCGGCAAGAAGAGAGCATGTTCTTCCTGGATTTTTATCGCACACTTAGGTGTCCGAAATCTAGAGCCAGGTTTAATAAGTTTACCGGTCATGCCAGACCGTACTGGACGGTATATGAGAGGTCAAAATAACATTTAACAAATAGCGGGACAGACACGATAAATTAGACAGCACATCACCAATGACGTACACAAATTTAAATACAGTCTGGTTCACAGTTTCCAAAAAAACAAAAAAAGAAAGCTCGCGCATACCACGAGGGAAAAAAAATAAAGACTGGGCGAGATAGATAACTAACATTTTAACAAGCAGGGTTCTACACAAATCATCATAAATGTAGCTATTTTTTCCAACTTTATTCCATGACATTCTTCTGAAAAGTCCTGTCACAAGCCCGAATTCTGTATGATTGATCCATCATTATGAGTTTTGAAAAGTGTTCGTGATTAACCACTTCGCTCCGTATGATGTACATGTACGTTCTATAAGTTTAATCCAAACAGTACGTCTTGGACGTACATACCCGTCCCTGGAGAAACTTTGGCATGTATGTGAGGAATACGTGCTGATGGGAAGAGTTAATATCTTAAATATTTTAGTGAATTTATGCATGGCTAAGAAATCCTGACTCACAGACACACACAGACAGACACACAGACACACAGACACACACAGATATATACACACGCACACACATATATACATATACACACACACACACAGACAGACACAGACACACACACACACACACACACAAACAAACACACACACACACACACACACACACACACACACACACACACACACACACATACATACATACATCCCGGAAAGGCACAAGATAAGTGCATGCGTAGAGAGACTTCTAAGAAGAGCTTGTATGACGTCATGAATCTGTTCATTCCCGCGTTGTAATCGGCATACACCTATAAAGGTCACCTTTTAATTCCCTATAATCGACCACTTCTAACTGAATGTGTTGAAAACGTGCAATTTTCAGAGTATGTTACGATACTTTTCCTTGGCTCTGTTTACAGTGTTTTTATTAGTCTGAACAAATTGCCGTCACGTCACCCCGCGGAGGTGGTGTATATGGAACCAGTAATCCGGCGGTTATCTATGTTGAGGGTCTTACCGGGATGCACATAAATTCACTAAACTAATTAAAAAACATATGCCCTTCCCATGAGCACATGTGCCTCAAACAGATGCATGCCAGTGTTTTATAAAACTCCATCCAGAATAAACCGCGAAAGACGTCACTGAAAATCATGATTCGGAAAACTCAGTTTTTTAATTCACTTTCAAGACGTCAGCCAATGCCAAATTGCACTAGTTTCTTCTTCTTAATCGCCTGTGAGTCAGTCAATTGAGAGCTTGCGCATTATCGATGAGATCTTATACTATTATAAAAGTACATTGACTCTGCAATTTGAATGCCACTAGAATGTGTTTAACATTGACGCACTAGACCTAGTGCAATTCTTACGATGGTAAGTGATGCTTTCGTTAATGCGCGAGCTCTCAGCTACAGCATTTATCGCAGTCAAAATCTGAAAATCCCTATAAAAATGATGCGCCCATTTTGATACACAGATTTCGTTGTGTTAGCACTATTAGAAGTAATCGAGTATACGGAATTAAAAAAAAGTTACCCATGTAAATTTGCTATGTAATAAACTATTCTTACATGCAGAGGCACATTATAGGCGTACTCGTGCTGAAACGCTGTAAAACTCTGACCAGTCATACGTACATATACACAGAAGCTAGTGAGCTCATGGACTTGGTGGCATCGAACGTAAAAACTATAAGGTTGTGAAGGGATTAAATTGCTTCAGCCTTATCGACATCAAATTCAGAAGGTCGAAATGGTTGTTCACAAGATACGGTCATTAGAACTAAATGGCCGATTCTTGTTTGCAGGATGTAGTGCTTAGCCTACGACAAATCTCCATTTCCATCAGTGGGTCAGGACGACTTGGGTGGGTCTAGGTTTACATGCAGCTCTCTGCTGTAAAGCTCACACACGCTCATTATGATACTGCTATAGTGTGACTGAATGACTGACCAGGGCATCGGGGTTATGACCTTTCCAGCCATGAAAATACAGGCGAACTTACAGTGCACAGCATGTGGCCGAGACGAGATGAGAAAACCAGTCTAAAAGCAGCGGGGAAAACATACAAATGGGCACATAAAACAAGTAGAGAGGAGAACAAATAGACGGAGTTTGGGTGGGATAGGGATAGAAGTGAGGGTGGGAAATGATAAATAGTGAGTTTTTTTTTATATCTATAATATTATTCTGCTGGGATTTTACACAGATTTATGCATGGGCGTTTTCCTTTGGTACAACGTTAGAGGTGGAAGATACAGCGAATATTATGGTCTTGAGAGCTGCATGTTCTTTTCCTTGTTTGCTTCAGCTGTTCTCTCTCTCTCTCTCTCTCTCTCTCTCTTTCTCTCTCTCTCTCTCTCTCTCTCTCTCTCTCTCTCTGCACATTGGCAGGTTATTTCTTTATTCTTTGTTTATTCAAAATAATTGAATATCTAACTTAATTTAGTAAACTGGACCAATCTTCTCGCCCCTTCTCCTAGCTTGAATGTTTAGAAATATTGCATTGTGGGAACTGCCCATGCCTTTCTAGGACAGCCCCGGAAAATGAGCTAAAGGCGCCATCTCTTTCTATAGGTACAAAGTTGGAGGTGGAAGACAGCGAATATGGTCTTGAGAGTTGCATGTTTGTTTCCTTGTTTGTTTCAGCTGTTGTTTTTTTTTCCTCTCTCTCTTTCTCTCTCTCTCTCTTTTCCCAATTTGTTTATTTTTGGTTTATTAAAATAATTAAATACCTAACTTAATATAGCAAACTGGACCCATTTTCTTGCCCCTTCTCCTAGCTGAATGTTTAGAAATATTGCCTATGCCCTTCTAGGACAGCCCCGGAAAAGTGATCTAAAGGCGCCACCTCTTTCTAATAATTCTAAGACCTCACTCACATCCCCCTACATGAACTGAATTATGATGCTAATTTAAGCTAGCCGCCATTTTATCAACTGGGTAAATTNAATGAGCTAAAGGCGCCACCTCTTTCTATAGATACAAAGTTGGAGGTGGAAGACACAGCGAATATGGTCTTGAGAGTTGAATGTTTGTTTCCTTGTTTGTTTCAGCTGTTGTTTTTTTTTTTCCTCTCTCTCTCTCTCTTTTTCCCAATGGCAGGTTATTGCTTTATGTTTGGTTTATTAAAATAATTGAATACCTAACTTAATATAGCAAACTGGACCCATTTTCTTGCCCCTTCTCCTAGCTGAATGTTTAGAAATATTGCCTATGGCCTTCTAGGACAGCCCCGGAAAAGTGATCTAAAGGCGCCACCTCTTTCTAATAATTCTAAGACCTCACTCACATCCCCCTACATGAACTGAATTATGATGCTAATTTAAGCTAGCCGCCATTTTATCAACTGGGTAAATTTTAATATGTGAGTAGGAAAGGAAGACTTCTGGGAAGAGTTCTTTTTTTTGACGTCGTGGCTCATCTTCATTCCATGCTTATGTTTCAGTTGTGACACCTTTGTTTCTCCCGTTCTGATCCCAGCTTTACAGTTTAAAACACACATCATCACCCATTACTGCATAAGAGGTAGGTACGCCCACGAATGCCTTGGATCTACGATGATGAGTGAGTAGAGACGTTAGTGAAGAACGTCGCAGTCGACACTTCCGCTCCTTTGATAACGATGAGATCTGTGGCCAGTGTTGCCACTCATAAGGATTTTGTCTCTAAGGTAGGGTAAGATGGCCTTACGAAAAGCCATACTATTTTCTTCTACATAAGGAAAAATAGCTTTTCGTATTTTGTTTAACAAAAAAATTATATTTAAAATGCGTAAAATGCCTGGTTTTCAGGTTTTTTAGCAGTAAAATTATACATTTTCCTAATAATTTTGTTTCAACATCGTGCAGGAAATGTAAGGAAAAAATCTTTCTCGCTATAGAGGTAAAGCACGAAACCAGAGTGGCAATACTGGATGTGGCGCAGCGTCTCATTTCTTGGATGGACGCTCAGCTAAAAACGATTATGGCTGGCCTGAGGCCTTGAAGAACACATTTTACCGTACAGATTATGAGGCGGTAAAAACAGGTTTATCTAGGCCTAGGGGCCTATGAGTTTTTCTTTATGCTTGTATCAGTTGTCTGCGATGATGGTTTGGCGATTCTGCAGGGCCGTCTTTACTCTCCCGGATCTGAGAAGAGGAGGTTTGAAAGTTAGGATCAAACCCAGACATCCAGTAAGCATTGCAATATTGATGTGACTAATAATGAGCTCTTATGTAACGCCAGGAACAGACGCTCTCTAGTGGCGTAAGGTGGGCCCGCAACATGATTCCAATTTGCCAGAGTTCATTAGCCGTCGGTTACTTATGACGTCTGGCGTCTAAATATGTGTGGTTCCATGACTGCTCTTTTAGTGTGACCAAAATATATAAGGGAGGCAAATTCCTTTTTTTTGTTTTTTTTAATTTACTAAAGTTTACGCATAAGAAGGCAAGGCGGGCTTGGCTATGTCAGGCGCTCCTCTCGTGCTGACTGTCTTTTAGTGACTAAACTAACTGAATCAGAGCAAGACTAGATGTCGTTGAGATTCTATATTAATGTCTTGATTCGTCATTCTATATTATTATTTGCTTTTCTCCGAGCTTTCTGTTCTGCTCATTTCTGTCAGTTTCACTTTTCACAAGTTTATTTCCAATATACAATGTTACAAAATATGGACATACAGATACCATTGGACAGTACAGTTACAAATATTAAACATGTTATATANTTAAGGGGGAGGAAGGTGAGCTTAGTCTGATAATTTTTTTCAGATGTTCCATATTATTTTTTTAAGGAAGTGTGTCACCAGGGATTTTACCAAATTACTGTGAATTACCAATTTTGAGAAGAAGGGCCGAAAAAACCTACTCTATAAATTTTTGTCCCTGCCGGGGATCGAACCAGGGTCTCTCAGCTTGCAAGACAGAGCGTGTTACCACTACACCACGGGGACGCTAACTTCACAGCAATTTAATTCTTAAATACTTACTGCCTGAATCGGTCCCTAACTTCCACGTGCGAACCTAGTGTTCACCCATGACCCTAACACACTTCCCGACTGCTCACACATACACACACACACACACACAAATATTCATGAACAGACATTCAGAAAAATGGACAGACAATCGGACAGGTAGATGACCATATCAAAATCATTCACTTGCAGTCTATTAGAGAAACAGTTGTTGCCATGACACGTTTGGCTCCAGGTATGAAGATGCCAATAGCACCTGGCATGAAAATATGCAATTTTAAATAGTCCCTATAACTATAAAATCAGAAAACTGGCCATGGGGAGGGGTTGGATTTTAATTTCAAAGGCTTAGATAGGTGCAAATACATGTGTAGACTCAGAATAGGTGAGGTTTAGTCATTCAAGTATAAAATTTGTGGTTGTTGCTAGGTGGATAAGGTTACCCTGTTTACTGAGTGAAAAGATCTAAAATATTAGATTGTTTGCTTCACAGCCTAAGTTCTCAAAATCTAACTGGTTCAGGGTCATTTTTCTTTGTATCAAAATTTGGAGGAAGAGCTAAACAACATGTTTGGAAAGTATTTTGACACGGCACCCCAGGATAAGTTAATGAGAGGTGTAAAACCTAATATAACCAACAGTGAAAAAAACATTGGCATCTTCATACCTCCAATGGTGTGAAGTCGCTGGATTCTGGCGGAGCCCCGAATCTTGTGGAACTGCCTCACTCACAGTGTATAGGTCTGAGAAATTTACTAAACATCTGGCACTAAATTAAGACTAAATCACCCGAATAATAGTGACCGTGGGTGGTAGTGTGGAACCTTAGCTTTTGACTAACAAAACCACGACTTATCCTTGTGAGAGACGATGATGGAAAAGCCAGGGGCTGCGAATTTAAGATGCCGTTTTATTAGATCTATTTCAGACAGTATTTTGCACAAGACTCGACGTGTTTTCAACGATTTTCGCATTTCGTTAGGCACGCTAGACTAGAGTGGCAATGGCAAATGCAATGTTAAATGGAGAAAAAGGGCAAAAGATGACGAGAAAGGGACGAAGACAGGCAGGACCGTAACCGCAGTGGAAGTCTGATAACACGCCCACTCTTGAGATCAAGCATTTAACAATGTGTTGTCAGAGGGATGTGTCATTTGAGGGGTGTGTTTTGCACAGTGCTTTATATAACGATAAAAAGTTGGAGCTTTGAATGATAATACAATATGTTAAGGAAGGGATTGTGTTAAGCCATAGCTGTGTTAAGAACGATCCACTGTATATGCCTTGAAGCTTTCGCAAAGCAGGGGATGGAGGGATGGAAGATAGAAGAAGGCATCCCAGCA
The DNA here is from genome assembly GCA_033807755.1 of Ellobium chinense. Lineage (NCBI taxonomy): Eukaryota > Metazoa > Mollusca > Gastropoda > Ellobiida > Ellobiidae > Ellobium > Ellobium chinense. Next base: position 2,761,139 of record JAWQUT010000004.1, read on the forward strand.
CAGAAATATTCAGCATTAGTAACATCGTTGCAAGAAGCAGAACCTTTAGTCACTCGGTGCAAGTGTATCTTGAAAGACGTAACTTGATTTCAAAGTTTAATACTTTCATTTATTCAAATATTATGCAACTGTAATTTGGCACACATTCAGCGAATATATATTATCTGCTAATGCTGCCAATTTCTAATATCCAGATGCTACGGCGCGGTATGTCATAAGTGAAAAATTCAAAACATGTGTCTAACAACAGCATATCCCCTGTGTGTTTCTGAAACATTTGAAAGCTTGCGTATTAACGATGGGATCTCTCACCATCGTAAGAATTACATCAGTAATCGGTGCTGAATGCGTCATAAAGGTGTTCAACATGCAAAGTTAATGTAATTCTTACGATGATAAGAAATCTCATCGCTAATGTGCAAGTACTCAATTTGCATAGCGACGTCTTTTTTGACGTTTTGTTTTGTTTTGTTTTTTGTGACAAAAGCAAACAACGATGTTGATTATATCTGTGTATTAATATGCATAAAATTTTATGCCCGTTTCTTTTTAACTCTTGAAGTTATTAAATTTTAAATTAGTTTTGTATTTTTTGGGGAGGAGAGCTGGTACAAATTTACAGTCGAATCAGAAGATCTCGAATTACAGTTATTTGAATAGCCCTCGTATTCCAAGTACATAAATTTTCTGGCCCGAGTCCCCTTTTCTACGTCACATAACAGACTTAAACACCCTAAGAACTTATAAAGTTATTCCCTGGAATTCAAGTACCGAAGGTCTTGATGTATGTACTTGGTGCCGCTTTAGTTGACCCTCTGGAAGGGAGAGGATAGGAGGGACCGAGGTAGGCCTGTTACGGCCCTGATTAGAGACGGTGGCCAAGGGAGAACTGAGGGGAGGGGAAGGTAAGGGATAAAATTCCTGCCTAGTCAGGTGAAAGAGACCGAGAATATTAATGAGATCTCCCATGTCACGAATGCCTGCAAAAAAACGACATCTTCGAGCAGCGAGGCGGATAGAAAGAAGAAAGAGGAACAGGGACGAAGGGCGGAGAGTGGAGGGTGGGGTCATGGGGGCTAAAGAGAAGGGGGCTTGTAAAAGTGGAGAAGATAAGAGACGCCCAAGGGGATCATATTCACGAAATGTCTCAGCCCCTTTCCCCCTTCCGGAGTCCATCCTTCCCCATTTTCTTTCACATTACTAACAACTCATCACTATGCTATACAGTATTAGATATGTGGTACTTTATTTTTCCTGCACGGAATATATGCTTTCACAATCAATAATAACATACATAACTTAACATCTCACTATGCTTTACGTTATAGGCTTACCCACCGCTTATACATGGATTATCTACACACCATCAATAAAAATATTATGCAGACTTGCACACATTAATGGATAAACATCTAACTGCATACGAGTACATTAAATGTCAGAACGTAATCGCTTGTGGAAGAAAATACCCTCGTAACTCATTAGTGTAAAATCTCTGCATTAGTGCCTCCCAAACAATCACTGTGACCCTACCCCCCCTC
>JAWQUT010000004.1:2795443-2805898 GCA_033807755.1 Ellobium chinense
CCCCCCGTCCCAGTGTCAATTGTCCATTACAGAGGGTTCCGCAACATTTGTTGTCAATGTTATGCCGTCCCTGAATAAAAGATGCTATTTAGACGAGCGTACCAAGATCCATCCCACCATTCAGTGTCTGAAGTTCAGACTATGCAAAACAGTCACAGCTTGGCTGGGTTGAATAGTCGTGTCAGACAGACAGACGGACGAGACAGACGGAGAACCCAGACTTAGCGGGGACAGACCCATGAATATAGGGTAATATAAAAACAAGTAGTGGAAAGACTGTTGGAGATGACACTGGCTTTTGTTTTGTTTCGTTTTTGTTTTTTGTCTCGTCTTTCTGTATAACTGGTGATCGAAGTTTTTGGTTTTTTTTTCATTTAAAGCGGAGAAGGCTGTTTATGACAAGGCCTCTATGGTGACTCATTCCTTCTGTGTATGAGAAAGAGAAGGAAGGAAAGAGATAGAGAGAGGGAGAGAGAGAGAGGGGAGAGATATTCACTAATTGATTGTTGATATTTATTGATTATTACGGTTCTGCGTTGACACAAGAAAGTGCTGGTGGCATTCTGACACGCAGAGGGGAGGAGAGAGGGACAGCGCGAGCACACACATGCACACACACAGACACACACACAGACACACACACAGACACAGACACAGACACAGACACAGAGAGAGAGAGAGAGAGAGAGAGAAAGAGAGACATTATTGATTGACTGATAACCTAGTACATGTATAATATTTCGGGATGTTGACAAACCAGGTACTCTGTCATTTTTACGTGCGGAGAGGGAGAGAGATAGAGATAGAGATATAGAGATAGAGATAGAGATGGAGATAGAGAAAGATATAGAGATAGAGATAGAGAGAGAGAAAGGGAAACTAGAAAGAGAGAGAGGTTGACAAACCAGGTACTCTGTCATTTTTACATGCGAAGGGAGAGAGATGGAGATAGAGATAGAGAAAGAGAAAGAGAGACAGAGAGGGAGAGAGTGAGAGCTTGACAAACCATGTATGTCATTTTTAAGTGCGGAGGGAGAGAGATGGAGAAAGAGATAGAGAAAGAGATTAAGATGGAGAGAGAAAGAGAAACTATAAAGAGAGAGAGACAAACCATGATGACAAACCAGGTACTCAGTCATTTTTACGCGCTGAGAGAGAGAGGGAGAGAGAGAGAGAGAGAGAGAGAGAGAGAGAGAGAGAGAGAGAGATTAGAAAGAGAGAGGGACATTGACAAACCATGTGGCATTTTTAGTGCGGAGGGATAGAGAAGGAGAAGAATATAAAGAGAGAAACGAAAAAGAGGAAGTGAGATACGAGAAAAGGAGAGAGAGACGAGAGAGAGAGAGAGAGAGAGAGAGAGAGAGAGAGAGAGAAGAAGAAGAAGAAGAAAGAAGTGATAGGAAAAAGGGAGATGCAGATAACAATGGCTGGATGACTCTTCATAATGATTTGAATTTCATGACGTTCTCTCGAACCACAGGCTATGGTATTTTTTACGAGGGCAATGAGAGAAAGGTAGAGATAGAAAGTAAAATAGAGAAAAGGAGAGAGGACTTGGGATGTTGATTTATTGATTGATTATAATGGATTCTTTATACATCATAACATGGAGAAATTAGGCGCATTTTTAGAGAGAGAGTGAGAGAGAGGGGGGAAGGTGGGAAGGAGGGAAGAAGAGAAAAGGCAAGAACATGAGAAAGAGGGGAAGTGGTGATCAATTATGAACTTCCAATAAAATGAATTTGGAGAGAGAGAGAGAGAGAGAGAGAGAGAGAGAGAGAGAGAGAGAGAGAGAGAGTGGGAAGGAAGGGGGAGGGAGAGAAAGGGCAAGAAAATGAGAAAGAGGGCAAGTGATGACAAACATTAACTTCTAATAAAACGAGAGTTTGCATTTCATAAGCCTTATAAAACCAGGCACTATGGGCATGGTGACATTTTAAATGGGCGTAGATCTAATAATAGAGAGAATTAGATAAAGAGAGGAATACAAGGCCAGAGGAAACTAAAAATAGTGATCAGTGCTTGGCTGAAGACATCGATCTGTATTTCTCATCACTGACAAATGAGACGGAGTGACAGTTTACTGGTACAAAGATAGATAATATTCAAGGCTTAAGGCAAATCTGAGTCATCCCATCATGATGGCAAATGTGTGGGACAGCAAAACCTCATGGCTGAATGGTTACGCTGCAAACGCTAACTAACAGAGCCGAGCAGCGAACTGTAAAAGAACAAGCAGGTAATATATAATACTGTAGGAAAGCAACTCTCTTATCGGAGTGCGAGGTAATAGAGGATCTTTAGAGGAAGATGCCTCCATCAAACCATTGTTTCGACAGTCTGAAGAGGCTGGGTCACATAATTATAGTATGGGTCATGACTTCCAAGTGTCCCTCTACTGACTTGCGTTTTCCTTGCCGTGGGAGGTATCTGACTCCTCAGCCTCTAGGTTTTTAAAACTCCCTTCAGCATGTCCCCCCTCGGCCACTGAGAAGCGACAGTGCAAGGTGTGTCTGTATGTGTGTGTGAGTGTGTGTGTGTGTGTGAGTGTGTGTGTGTGTGTGTGTGTGCGTGCGTGTGTGTGAGAGAGAGAGAGAAAGAGAGAGAGAAAGAGAGACAGAGAGAGAGAGAGAAGGAGAAATGACATATATGTTCACTAATTGATTGTTGATATTTATTGATTTGCACGATTCAGCGTTGACACAAGAAAGTGCTGGTGGCATTTTGACACGCAAAGAAGAAGAGAGAGGTTTAGCGCGAGCACACACACACACACACACACACACACACACACACACACACACACACACACACGTGCGCGCGCGCGCCCGCACGGAGAGGGAGAGGGAGAGGGAGAAGAGAATTATTGCCTCTGCCATGTTAATTTGTAAGAGATAAAATCTCTCCAATAGCAGAAATCAATATAGCGATACCGTCCAGTTTGATCCCAGAAAATCCTAGCAAACGACCTCCACCTTGTACCTCTGTGACTCATACCTTTCCCGAGGTGAGGCAAGAAACTTACCACTGAGGGCTCTTCCGTCTTCGTGCAGCTACTTATTGGCGGAACATGTAGTTTTGAATAAGAGATGTGTTATTTGACTCACCACCAAAAGTCTATGTCACACTAATTTTGACCTCTGCCCCCCCCACAACCCCCATCCCAGTTCTGACAAGGTTTGTTTACAGATGACAAGAGACAATTTAGTAGAGAGCTTTCATTTTCAAGTTCGGAGCCAATACAGACCGTTATGTTATAGCAGAGGTAGGCATTCACATATATGACATTTCTTGGTGTCACGATCATATTGCATGCCAAGAACTAAACGTGAAAATCACGTACCTGATTCTAGTGTGAAACCTGCAGTATGATCGTTAGCTTCAGGAAATACCGTAAACGCCATGCCTATCTCTGCCATAAGATCTGTAGGATACAGATACAAGCTCTCTAATTATATACTCTGAGGTGGGATGTGAGATGCTCAGATCTGTGATGAAAACGAGAATGTCGTGATCTATTAGTTCCAAACATAGACCACTGCTAATGAAGTTCTCACATTCCCCAGGTCTAGATCACGTGGTCTATTACGACACGTTAGTTCGCACCTGCCTGCCTTCAACCAAAATTATCACTCGTAATCACATAGACATGAGCTCACTGACAAATACATGAACAGGCGCGTGTATAGATGATAAATTCAGACAAGTGCAGAGGTGTGTTTACCTCTGGGTCGGAAAATGAAAGAGAGCCTAATTTTCTCGCTTGTCTAACTTAATACAAGATTATATAATGATATAACAATAATTCGCATCTCTATCCTCTTGGTCTATTTCTGAAACTTAGAGGAGAATTCACGCGCACAAGCACGCACAGTTTGCGTAGAGGCGTGGCTTTGGTCCAGAAACTGATGGGGTGGAGACAGAAGGAGAGAGAGAGAGAGAGAGAGAGAGAGAGAGAGAGAGAGAGAGGAAAAAATAGCCAGAAAGTGGTGCAAAAGCAAAAGGAGATAATAGAAAAGAGTAAGAATTATGAAAGCGAACGTTTTTGGTAAACGGGGTGGGGGAGGGAGCAGAAATTTCAAGGGTGAGGGCAAGAGTGACGCCCCTTGAGAAAAAAAAAATGCGTGTCCCGCCACTGAAAGGAAGGCTACATGCTGTAAATAATTAACAACTCTTGCATACTCACCGGAAATCAGACGACACGCAAGGGAAGCAATCATTTACAATGGATAGCCTAATTCAATGATGCACTCGGCTAACACAGCGTTGGACGATGACCTTTCCTGCCCAGAAATAAGAGACGCGCATGGGAATTCACAATTATTGCTTACCAGCTACGGTCTGTAGGATGTCAGTGTCTGCTATTACTAGACCAGCTGTTTTTGTTGCACTTGCAATAAACTCTGTTACTTCTAAAGCGAGGCAACAAAAGATCTTCAGAGAAAGATATCCACGTCTGGCAAGTGTTTTGGGCTTTTGACTTTTTAACACACCTAGGAGGCTGGGCCACATTTCTAAAAGAAATTGGATGAGGAGAGGAGGGGGAGGGGCAGCTAGTTAAAGACCAGAGGACAGGAAACCACTCTACAAGGCACAGAAATCATTAAGTTCACCAGTCGACAAACTCGACCTGTGAGCAACCCAGGTAAGGGAGCCGTTCACAGTATTAAGTCTTGATAGTGGGCCAGTTTAGAATACACCCTCAAACTTCGATAACAGTCGGACATTGTATTGGAGGATGTGTTCCGGAAATTCGACGGTGGCCGAAGTTGGTAAGCAACATAATGTTTGGGTGGTCGGGGATAATATTCTACACTCTCGCACATACCGCAGGCAAACTCGCGCAAACACACTTACCTGAATTATATTAGTTTTGTAAGATGAAGTCTGGACGCTAATCTGCTATCTACAGTAAACTTGTGACAGGGATAGTTGAAAATAGCATCTCGCTACTCACTCACTACTCGTCACGAAGTGTTGTCTAGTTTGCTTGCGCCGTAAACTCCAACGGCTCTGCAGCTCAGATAAGTGGACTTCAAAACCAAGTGTTCGACCCTCAATGCGGGCATTTTTTTCCTTTTCAATAAATAAGGAACATAAAGAAACAGTTACCCATAATCTTTTCAGTTTTATTAACATGTCGTCTCTTATTTCGATTTCATTAAATGAAAATGTTTTCTTATAGAGATTTACTATGCACAAGTATACTGTAGACACCAAATTAATTCGATATCAGGAAAGGAAATGAACCAGTTAGGCAAGCGGCGTCCTTCTTGGGCGCCTACGGATGGTCATAGAACAAATAATCCTGATGATTTCCTGCAGTTGATTTAGAACTATTTTTTTCTGTGCTGCCTGTCTCCTACATTAGACCTTTTGTTGTCTTCAGGTTGGTCGAGGTTATTGCTCTGTGATTTCTTTTTTGTCTTTTATCCCAGCTGGTTCAGCGTTTTTCGCCTGCATGGAGCAGCTTGGCAGATTGCTGACTGCGTTGGGCTCAGAATCTGGAGGTTGTGAGTTCGATTCCTGCCATGATGCACCATTTTGTAAACGGCATGTCATTCATATTTTGTTCAGCCCGCCTGTCTGTAAAATGGGTGCCTGGCCATAGGCAGTAATATTTGTTGTCTGAATGCTAGTGATCAACGCCTGTAAATGGCAACGGCTCTGTGTACTTTGCGCAAATTTGAGAATATCCCTGAGTGATCTGACCTGCCAGGAGAAAAATGATGTAAGCGTGTAAGTGGGTCTAGATGCGAGATGGCTTGGTCGCTACTGACCTAAAGTAGGTCTTTCCATATCAGCCAAGTTTTGAGTAAATTAATACTGAAATTTTCCCAGTGTTTTAAAGTGATATTTTATGGCCTGTTTTTATGAAGTCATGAGTCATGAAATCTTCTACGGAAACTTTAAATTGCAGTCTTTCACGGTTCTGCAGATGAATGAATTTCTGCAAAATGAATTTTGCATAAAACTGAAAAAAAAATTTGCCAAATTATGTGGGATGGACCACTTCAATTCAACAGGCACAATTTGTAAATCTCATTATTAACATGTACTGAACTGCTGTGCCTCATGTTTTTGAGTGCGTGTGTAAACAGTCTATATTTTCTGGTCTTCACTGACTAAATCAAAATAAGCAGATATACGACATTTTGTCAGAGGAAAGCAGTGTTGTGACTGGTATCCTGTGCCCAGTCACTGTGTATGTCATCGCATGATGATGAAGTTCACAAAGCGAGCAGTATGATCAAAGAGTGTGGACAGTCTGCTGGCACCGTTTCCATGTAGATCAATGTTTAATCGCCACTCCTCGAGAGATCGGAAGTGTTGTGATTAGAACGGATTGTGACTAACCCATTGTTTGTTTTTTTTTCACCGAAAACAGAGAATTCTGGTGGAGCCAGCTTCGCATAATTGCAACCCGTTTAATAGTAATCCTGTTAATCTCACATATAACACACTACAGTACATATTAACATAAACCTCACCGGTTAGTCGCGATCCCTTTCAATCTCAACTGTTTCTGAGCTATCGGGAAGCGGCTACTAAGAGGAGTCAATCTTGTTTGATAAATATTGTGATTAAAAGACGTTGCAATTAAGCGGATTGACAATATACCTTTAGAGACGACCATGACAAAAATCACTACAAAGAGTTGCAGATATGGGTAAAAATACGACCTTGAGTAAGCGTTTAAGAGAGCCAAAACGATGATGCGATCCTAGGCACTTGCTCACCCGCTTACCTCATACCCATACTCATACTCACACTTAACACGGCAAACGTACGGGAATGCCTCTTTAAGCGCCATCCCCTAAATTTACTCACCAATTATTTTGCCGAAAAATGCTGCCTTTCTTTTTTTTTTCGCTTTGATTCGTTTCACATCTTAACGTTGGCATAGTCAACCTGATTCATAACAAAAGATTTCAATTTTTTTTTTTTTTGGCCGCTCCCCTTTGACAACCGAGCTGCAAATGCACAACATACAGGTTAAACTTTAACCCGAGATTTCGCATTCTCTTAAAAAAGAAAAAAAAATTACGCCCTCCCTCCCTCCGACCCTGAGATAAACAAAAATACCTCCCCCCCCCCAACCGTTCCGACCCTGAAATTACATGCCTTGTCAATGCGTATGTATACTTCCATGCTTAGCAAAAAACAAAAATTCCAGTCTGCACCCATCACGTGACAAACGAAGAATGCAAAAATGCATGCCCTAGTGGTATCGCTCTCACCTTAACGAGAGAGAGAGAGAGAGAGAGAGAGAGAGAGAGAGAGAGAGAGANGAGAGAGAGAGAGAGAGAGAGAGACAGAGACAGAGAGAGAGAGACAGAGAGAGAGAGAGGTAGGGAGGAAAAAAATTAAAATAAGACCTCTTAAAAGATTTTACCTGTCGGGTATGCAGCACGGCAATTTATTTCTTTTCTTCCCTCCCTACCTGGGAATGTCAAGGTCGAGGTCAAAATTACGTCATCGTCTCGTTTAGTTACGCTGGCAAAGATCACGACAAGAGTAGGGGGAAAAGTTCATGGGGTCCGTGCCGCACCTCACGAACTGTGGTGTAGACAAGATTCCACTTGGAATGACGGAGTGTCTTTTCTTTCTTTCTTTAATTCGTTTTGTTGTTTCCTCTTTCTTTCTTCCTTCCACCCTCTTTTCTTTCTTTCTTTTATTTTATTTTCTTCTCTTTAACCTCTTCCTTTTTCTCTTCTCTTCCCTCAGCACATTTTCTTTCTTTCTTTCTTTCTTTCTTTCTTTCTCTTTATCTTTTCTTTCTTCCTTTCTTCTCTTCCTTCCATTTACTCTTTCTTACTTTCTTTGTATCTAGACTATATTTCTTTGGATGTTTTCTTTCTCTTTGTCCGCGTCTCTTTGTTTGTCTCCCCACAAAAGAAATCACCTCCAGTCCATTTCTAGCTGCCAGTTGCCAGCTTCATAATCTACACTCCTGACAAAGCATGGCAGCCACAGATTTAACTTAATTCAGTTATACACTTAGCTTAAAATCAGGCCTAGCCCTCCAAACCCACTGAGGTTTTTTAAGAATAGGGTGGGGGAGGGAATAGGACGCTCAGATCAGATACGGAAGCAGAGAACGCTGCTCAGATGAGAAAGCAGACTGTTGAAAGTAAGTGAGTGAGTGAGTGAGTGAGTGAGTGAGTGAGTGAGTGAGTGAGTGAGTGAGTGCTGAGTGAGTGCTGAGTGTGTGAGTGAGTGAGTGAGTGAGTGAGTGAGTGAGTGAGTGAGTGAGTGAGTGAGTGAGTGAATGAGTGAGTGAGTGGGTGAGTGAGTTAGAGACAGAGAGAGACAGAGAGTAATAGAGGGGGAAGAGAATGATACTTTTATTCGTAACTCTTGACCGGTTAATTGATTGATTGATTGACTGATTGATTGATTGATTGATTGATTGATTGATTTTCATTCATTCATTCATTCATTCATTCATTCATTCATTCATTCATTCATTCATCTATTCAGCCAGCTAGACAGTTTTATTTACAGACAGCCCAGTAATGCTAATAGTTCATTCATTTTCACACACCCATTCAGTCATATACATAATAGAATGTTATAAATCAAAAAGTCAGACAGTCAAAAAAAGAAAAAAAAGAGAAGCGCTGTTATCAGAGCAAAAACAGAAACACTTCAGAATTTACAGCACGGCAGATGAACTGGAGCTAATAGAACGGTTTTTTTTTTCCTGAAAGACGATGAATACACAGTGATAAAGGCGAACTGTTAACCTATAAAACCAGGGAAAGGTCACAGTCTGTCTAACCCAGAGATAGGGCCAAATAAAACTGCCATATCTTGTCAATAGCCCGTTAGTGAATAATAAAAGTTTCGCTTGTCTGAGGGGTTTTAGGGGCAGCTTGGAGAGTCTAGGGTATTCGGGAGTTTTGCTGGCACTGTCCTTTTGATGTTTTTTTTATCACTGGTTCTCAAACTGTGTGTCTAGGCGGATCAGCTTGATTTGACATATTATCAGAGTTATGATCTTGGACCCCTTTCAGCATATAGATTCAGATCGGACAAAAATTTTAGTATCCAAGCATTATTGATTTAAGATATGTCTCAAGGAAAGTATAGATATATTTCAGATGTATTGCAGCCAGTCACAATAGAACCCCTGTCGCTAGACTAGCAATTGAGAAAGCAGGCTCCGAAAATGACTGCTGCAATCTAATATGGAATTTTTGTCTGCTGTGGAGGGTAAAATCATTTATACAGTATAACAAAAACATTGATTTCATAGGCAAATAAATGGTTAGTGATTGTGGAGAAATTTGAGTGTCAACATGTACGGTAGAATTATTATTTTAGTATAAAATTGTTCTTAATTCTCGATTTTTTTTTTCTCCATTGCATGGGGTCATCGCTGTTTACTTCAAACGTCGGCGGAATAACGTTTGGTCAAAAATTAACATTTTTTTTCTTTTGTAATACCAGTAACCTGAGTTGGCCAAAAAATCGAGTTAAGCCTTATTTTGACTGGCTGCAAGACATGTGACAGAGCGTTGTCTAGTGTACTGGAACTTGTATTGTCAATGTTGATAGCCGGTCACGTAATCAGGCGGGACAGCAGACTGAATTCTGGCCGCTAACTGGCATACATGATCCTCACATTCCCTCGTAAACTACACATTTCTTCAGATATGGTGCGTTATGCTACCAACTCTGTGGCCGTATGCATAATTCATACGTTAATTAACGTACTACGTTAATTACAGTGAACACTACATACCAATGTTTTGGGAGTTCCCTGTGGTTACCGCAGTGTGTTAAACGTAAGGATTATGCCTACGACCACTAGTCTGTGACCACTTCATACCGTGAGTGTTGACGAGCAAAGCTGCAGACCTTAGGATCTTGTAAATGATATGATACAACATTCCACATCAATCTGGACGATACAATATGAAGGCAGAGGTGACATTAGAGAGCTTTTATTTTCAATTTCGGATTTATCACGGATAGATCTAGGCATGTCCACATAGCATTTCCTGATGTTACCATCATATTGCAAGTTACGGGGTAGATGTGAAAATATCCGCATCTGAATCTGGTTCGTAACGTGCAATATGATCGTTACATCAGGAAACGGTCCATAAGAATTTCGACCTTGAATATGAAAGCTCTCTAATATCTGAGCATGCACAGGCATTAAAATCAAAACAATAGACAATGAATCAAATAATGCGAACAGTGGATGGGAGGTGTGCGTTCCATCATTACAAAAAGAACCTTTGGGTCGAACATGTACGCCCGGACGTTAAATAAAAGACTGTTAATAAAAAAAAACAAAACCCCGTCAAGTTAGCAGGGACAATAATTTATTTGCAGCGAGCCAATCGCCTGGCACCGTTCTGCCTCTGGGTGTTGCTTTGGGGCGATCTTTGATATAATTTGGCAAATTCCCAGTCTGGTTGTGCAACACCCCCCCCCCCC
>JAWQUT010000004.1:2811093-2845688 GCA_033807755.1 Ellobium chinense
CCCCAAAAACAACAACAACAACAACAACAAAACGTTCAAAAATTTTCAAGGGGCTTATTACTAGTTGTTCACATAACAGACAGAAACCATAGAGAGAAACGTAGATACTGGTTTTTCAAGTTACAACCCCTCAGTTTTTAGACATTATCAATTATAGCATGTTTATCTACTAAGAAGAAGATGGATTGCCAAAACATGTTTAATCAACGGTCCTGTAATGACACTTCGGATTACTGTAGAATTGTTCTCTCATGCCCACATAGGAAAAAAACAAAAACACCTCGTTACTTGGGGCTCGCGAAGCTTAGATCCTCGCAAAATGCCATTTCCGAGTTCCCGCGAAAATTAGATCTCACGAAAAAAACAACAAGAACAACAGACTTACAGTAGTTCAAATAAGGCATAATAAAGTCTACGATGTCATCACTGGAAATAGATTCAACACTCTGAAATCTGTCACCATGTACGCCAAAGCCTAGTACAGTTTAACAAAATATTGGTAGCCTGCCTTATTGACAACTTTGTTATTCATCACATGTGTCACGTTTGTGCCCTAGCGGCGCCTATGTGACATCAGCAGAACTTGATACGTCCAATTACTATTGGCCTTAGGCACTGGTCCATCTGGATACATACCAAATATTGTACCAATAACAAGTTGTGCTCATTGATTTACTAATAAAATCACCAAATACTATCTCCAGCGACCATAAACATGAAATGAAAATAGCCTATATTTTAAATATCCTTGACAAAACAATCCTGGACTGTCGAGAACATCTGTTAAAAAGTTTCAGTTGGTATTCAAATATTTATTTTCCTACCATTGTAATATCTGAGAATTTGTGCATTAACGATGGGATCTTTTATCATCCTGAGAATTATATTAATTCTGTCTGATGAGTACTACGATGGATGCCTTTAACACCGATCCATTAATGTAATTCTTCCGATGGTGAGAGATCCCATCGGAAACGCGCAAGCTCTCAGATATTACGAAACTGTGTGTTTTTCAGCTACCTTTGACCAATCACACCAGTAGGATAACGCAGTGAAATGGTCAATCAAATGAAGGGTCTAACAAAAGGAACGCATGTTTAAGAGTTGAACAACAACAACTACAACAAAAAAAGGACTCTTAGTCATTCCATGGGAAATTGTTTAACAATGCCCTACAGTGTTATACATCTTATTCATAATACAGATAAACATCGAACAGTACACATTACACATATATATAAATACACAATATTACAAATGAAATACTAGACGTCGCGATGTGACCCGCTGATGTCCCCGGCGCTAAAGCCAGATACTCATTCACATCTGAATCGAGTGGGCGAATAGGAATGGAATGTCTTTCTCAAGGACACCTCAATGTAAACTGCCCGACCCGTAAATCGAACCCGCAAACTCAAGACTTCTCAATCTACATTTTGTGAGAAATGCTCACATAGCCGCACGGCCACACTACCTCCTATGAAGAAATGAACAGCTCTGGACCTTTTTTTTTTAATTGGGAGTCGGTATATCCATTATTTTGGTGTGGATATTCGGTCTTCAGAACAACAACAACAACAACAACAACAACAACAACAACAACAACTATACAACTGTTGGGCGTTGTACCAATGTCCCTTCGACTGACAGCTGATTCATTGACCTTTAAGAGATCCGATGACCTGCCTGTGGATAGTTGGCATATTTGGCCCATGATGGTTTCACACTATCAGCTGTCAGTCAGCTGACAGTTCAAGTTCAAGGTTCAGAACGCCAACACGTGGTGATTGGCACACATTCTGCTTGTATCGCCGAGACTTACTGTAGAACCCTTAATTGTTCTAACTGTCACAGTAGAGATGAGAAGAGGCATGGGGACAAAGAAGAAGGTCAAGGTACAAAGACCCGGTCTTGGAGACAAAGGCAAAAAGATACCCGAGATGCAAAACAGAGTTCTAGATAGAAGTGGCTTGAGACAGCTCACGAAAATCAGTGACGCATCAGGTCGAAACAGTTGACTGCAGTTTTGCCACTCTGTTAGTTGGTTTCCCCCTACAGTGAGAAGCGCAATACTGAAGCAAATTCAGCAAAAAAAAAAAAAATCCCGTAATTTTACTGCCAAAAGAACAACAACAACAACAACAACAACAACAACAACAACAACAACAACAACAACAACAAAAAACAGACATTTTACTCACTTTACCCTACATTTCGCGATTTTTTCTCGGACAGTTTAACGAAACACGATTTTTCCCTACACAGGGGAAAATGACGTTTTCGTAAAGCCATTGTACCCTACCCTATCCTAAGAGAAAAATCCCAAAGAATGGCAGCAGTGGTTGACTGTAGTTTCTGAAAATCTCAAGAATGAGGAGAGTTCATTTACCAGCCACACAAGTTTAGGTCAAGATACACTTCTTTGAGGGTATTTGCAGTGCAGAAAAAACGAAACAATACGATAACAAAACCTTACCTCAGCAAAAGCGTGGTGGAAGGGGGCAAGAAAAGGAGGTTGTTGGAAACATTATCACGTCTGAAGCTGATGTCTCAGGGAATTGTATGTAGCGTTGGGTGGTAGTGGTGTTGGGTGGTAGTGGTGTGTGTGTGTGTGTGTGTGTGTGTGTGTGTGTGTGTGTGTGTGTGTGTGTTGGGGGGAGGAGGGAGGAGAGGGAGCTAGTGTGTCAAGGGGCCCCAAGTCATCACTCCCATAAAACGGCTATCAAAATAATGAGCCCACGGAAACAATATCATGGCTGAAGTTAATGTTTTACAGATCCGTTACTTTCAGTACAACAAGCCACAAATCTATGGGACAAGAGGCAAAAGATACAAACAGAGGCAAATGTAAAACCCGCCAGACCTAAAGCATGGCAAAATGCAGGGTGTCGTTTCATTGCTGTTAAAAATTAAAACAAGAAAATCTAAGATAACGCTTGAACATTGAAAACACAAATTTGTTTTGTTAATAATATGTATAAATTCGTTTAGCTTTCATCCACTCCCCGACTCTCTTTCCTGTATGTCTCTCTCTTTGTGTCCTTCCTGCTTTACTTTCCATTATGAACAAATCTCGTCCTCTGACACGGGACCCCCTTCAAACATGAGGCCATAGACAAGACAGTGCACATTGTGCCTTTAAGGTTTTGTCACACCTATTAGAAGGGCAAATCACTGATTGTGTACAACCCAATTAATCCGCTAATATATAAATATATAAAATCCCCCTTTTTTGGGGCCCTGCCAGCCAGTGTTAGGGTGTAGAAATATGTAAAATGACCTGTGATCTAAATAAAGCATCCAATTTTAAAGTTTCAGGTACAATTTAAGCCTTCTAGATAAAAAAAATAAAGTGTGTAGGCCTATGCATATGCACGAGGTCAAAACAAGCCAAATGAAAAATTGGGGACCAAATCAGGATTTGAGGTGACCTTTTTCGAAAGACATTTGTGAAAAATTTTGGCCATTGACCCCCCTTTTTCTTCCCGTTAAAAGATCGGGCAAAAGAAGTACATTAACCTCCATGGAAGAAATTTCTCGAAATCACAGTGGTATATGTAGAATAACACAAAATGTTAAAAGGGCCAAACGAAGAAAAAACAATAGGTGTCAAAAACCTTAACCAGCAGCTAGTATCTGGCATGTTTCCACTTAGATTCACAATGTTTACAACATAGCGGTCGAAGGGGGTCATCTAGGCTATCTGGACAGTCTTAAAATTTTCTCTCCCCCTGTGGGGAGACGAAGAAGTAGATTACCAAAACAAAGACGAAAAGAAAGAAGAAGAGGAAGAAGACGAGGAAGAAGAAGAGGAAGAAGAGGAAGAGGAAGAGGAGGAGGGGAAGGAGGAAAAGGAAGCAAAAGAAGCGAAAGAAGCGAAAGAAGAAGAAGAAGAAGAAGAAGAAGAAGAAGAAGAAGATGATGATGATGATGATGATGAATTCAGTCTCTATAGACCAGACATGTCCGTGAACTTCGCTCTACCAAAGGGCCCCACACTGACCTACTGCAGAGTTCAAGTGCAGTCTACTCATAAACCAACCCCTTTCATCTTTATCAGCTGCTAATCTCAGGCACTGATCGTATCTTAGACGAGTCATTCAAAAGATATTCTTGGGTTTATCTAACTTGACCTTCATATATTAGTCATTCACTGAGTTCAAAGAAAGCTGGTAGGACCCTCACGTGTGAATGAGTGCTGATAACATCCAGACAGCGACCGTGCTACACAAGTCGAGACATTCTTGTTTGAAGGTGTCCACAGTGTAGAAAATATTTTACTTTATAAGGCTTTGGAAAGATAGGCAAAAAAAAAAAACAACGTTGAAAAGGAATGAGAGAAGTAGGGAAAAGTATGATTGAGGGTTGACGAGGGGAGGAAAATCTTGAAGAAGGGTGGATGGAGAGATGAATAGAGGGAAAGGGAAAAGAAGGAAAGAGAGAAAGAAAGTAGAAAGAAAGAGAAACTGAGGTTGGATGGAGAGTCACGTAGCCACTATATTATTTTGACCTCTCTCTCTCTTTCTCTTTCTCTCTCTCTCTCTCTCTCTCTCTCTCTCTAAGTGTGTGTGTGTGTGTGTGTGTGTGTGTGTGTGTGTGTGTGTGTGTGTNTGTGTGTGTGTGTATCTCTCTCTCTCCCTCTCTATTTCTCTCTCTCTCTCTCTCTCTCTCTCTATCTTTTATTTTGAATCGCACGAAGCTTATTCCGAGGGACCCGTGACCGCAAGACACGACTTTGTCGTCATCAAGAAAGGGAATCGATGTCCGCTGACTTCACGCTTTGCTGCATAGTGCCATGTCCAGATCAGGCTGTTCCCGCCCTAAGTTATCACTGTGACCTATATTCTGTCTGCCACACCTACTATGTCACCTTGTCACCTAATTATCCCATTCAACCAAAACATGGAGTATAGTTTACAGTGCAGGCTGTTGAGAAGTTCCACGGAATTGTCATTTTCTAAAGTTCTCAACCTCACAAATTATGGTGGTTTGCTTTCATTAATAACACCTCATTTAGCAGGGGAAGTCGGTTAAACAAAAACTTATGGGGAAGCAGTTTAATCTGTTAGCATAAATGCGATATTGAACGAAAAGAAATGCCTTTGCTTTTCCACTCCATTTGACACTTCGATCGTGCACAGCACTGAGGTAAGAAAGCTAATGATTTGTTCATATCAGCTTATCGTGTGGAATGTAAACGGAAATTTTTATCGCTGGGTATTAGGTGCAGTGATTGATTTTATGAATATTTAATTCCCAACCACACACACACACACACACACACACACACACACACACACACACACACACACACGCACGCACACACGCACGCACACACACATCAGCTCCACACATTCTTTGAGTGGGAGCAGCTGTACTGAATACCAGGCTCAGTTTTTGCAACTGAACCTTTACTAAGGACTACCCACAATTTACAAGGACGGTTCCTTTCGCAGGGACCAAACAAACGTAGACCAGCTCCTGACTGCTGTGTTAGGTCCAATTTACCTTCAATACAACTTCAGCCGCGCTACAAGATCAAGTTACGGATAGTAGTCGTTCCATGGATGGCGAGGTCTAACGTCGAAATGATAGACGTGAAGGTGAAGTTTTGGCTCATGGTCTAATAAACTTCTCAACTGGACTGAATTTTGGTAAAAACAGAGTCTTCTGGCAGTTCACAGAAATATCATTTTCTTTTAAAATTAACATTGAAACTCGATTCCCGGTGAAATTTCAGGCATGGGAAAGGGTTTGTACAGGCCAAGACAGATCACTTCCGAGTACCATGACTGGAAAGGTGGCGAACGTTCATGTACATATTATAATTATGTCCATATCAAAACGCGAATTATTTTAATTGTTGTAGTTAAGGACAGACATGGAATGGACCTCAGGCCTGTGTCTGTCCAGTGTAAAGAGGGGAATTTAAAAGACAAAAAAAAAATAAAAAATGGGGCTCGAATCTGTGAAACGGTCGCCAACATGGAATAGAAGATGTATGCATAGAAAATAGCCCATGTGAAACAAAGGCATGAAGACTGAAACATTGTGATAACACAAAAACAATGTTGCTACTGGGCCACAGCAGTACTAGGGCTATTCTGGCCAACTGGTCACAATAACCTTTCCTATTCTATAAGTCTATGTACGTATATACACAATAATGTGGGTTGAAGTACTCCATCCAGTGCCAATTACACCTATCTGAAAGAGTTAAGTATGAGGCAATGTGAGATAGTGGAGTTAAGCTTAGTCAACAAGATCACTTCAGTGGCCGTGTGCATAGTCCTTACGTTAGTTAATGGAATGCGGTAACCAAGGGAGACTCCCAAAACATTAGTGGTGTTCACCGCGGTTAACACCGTATATTAATTAACGTATGGATTATGCATACAGCCACAGAAATCATGTGCTATGCTGCAAAAAAAAAAGGGTCGTATTAAGCAGGAACCTATTTATGCTTATACTGCGTTTTGTTGTTCAACGTCATCAGTGACCCACAAGGCCACAACCCGTCTGTAGGTAACCGGTTGGCAATATATATTATCTTTTATCATAAAGGGGGAGGAATGTTAGCTAATATTTTTGAAGCTGTTACACATTATCTTAGGAAGTGTATCACCAGGGATTTCACAAAATTACTATGCAAGTTCAGTTTTTGAAAAGACAGGCCGAAAGAACCCTAACATTAGAAAATTTTCATGATCCCATCGGGAATCGATCCCAAGGTCTCCCAGCTTGAAAGTCTACATGAACGTGCTACCACTACACCACAAGGACGTTAACTTCACAGCAATTTAATTCTCAAATACCTACTGCTTGAATATTGTTCCCTAACTCCCACGTGTAAGCCCAGCGTTTACCCGTGACCCTGGCACACTTGCCGACTGCTCACATATAGAATATTCCTTTAACCGAGACAAAACCAAACGTAGGCGAACGTCAAACAAATCAAACCGCAGCAATAATGGACAAAAACAAAAACAAAAACAGCGTTTTAGATCTATTAGAATTTTAGATTTAAAAAAAAAGAAGCAAAACGCACGTGATTACAGCAAAACAAAACGCCAAGAAAACAAAACAAAACAAAACATATTACAAACTGGTAAAAGATGTGGGTTTTTGACTTCACAGCGGGGGATGGACTAGTGAGAACCTATTTTGCTTCATTTTCATGGGTAAAATTTCATTGCGAAAAGAAAAGAGAGCGTTGCAACATGTGTTAGCATTCAATACCCCCCTGAACACTGCATTTCCCAACTACTGTATTTACAATAGAAATCAAGGTCATAAGAAGTTCTATGCAAACACGGAGTCAAGATATACGTGCCGGCAGAATAAGAGAATAGTTGTTACAACAAACAGAAAAAAAAAAAACGCTGAATAAAATGGGGTTGTATAGCCGTGAAATGAGGGCCTGGTTTTTCCGTAATGCAAATGCCTGAGGAGGATTTAAATGTGCTCAGTTAAAATTCAGACTTGCTCTAGGGCTTTAACCTGATAGATGTGAAGGTGTCTGAAGATCTGGAGTCAGAAAATCGAGCCAACAGGCTTTTCAGCGTGTAACCATGTGATTGTTCCCTGTTAATTATCTTGTAACAATTAATTATTTGATGATCATATTGTTTTGGTGATATGATCTGTCTCTGTCTCTGTGTCCTTCTCTATAGAGGCCTCGTAGCTGGCATTTTGATTTCTCACTTCCTCGAGTGGCCAGAACGAACCAACCACACCTCAATAATGAACATTTAAAAGAGTTCAACTCTTGCGAAAATATTATAATTAAAGCCTTTGATCTAAATGTAGATGCAGGCCAGAGAGATTGAAAGTCTTTTACTCGGAGAGCGAGGCAATAGAAGATCTTCAAGGGACGAATCATCTGTTCAGAATGTGTTTCAATCCTGCCACTTCACGACACTCAAACATTTCCGTAGATTGACAGCCATGATCTAGATGCAGATGTAGAGCAAATATAATTTGGTGAAGTGTAAAATTTCTGCTATAATGGCAGATTGACAGCCTTGATCTAAATGGAGATGCAGGGCAAATATAATTTGATTAATTGTAGCATACGTCCTTATGTCGTTATCAGCAATGTTCTAGCGTAATGAATGCCTTCAAAGCTTAAGTTTCTGCCAATAAAATTGTTCTATTCCTCTTTTTATTTCATGACGATAACAACAGAGGCCTGCAGCCGGGGTTATACAGACCATATGAACAGAGCTAGCTTACTTAAAAGCTTATTGCTTTGTCAGTAATAGCTCTATGTCGACAAAAGACGCTGATTTCATATTCGTTGATTTTGCTTGGGAGGAGTTTTTGTTTTGTTTTGTTTTGCTTTAACATACTTATTGCGTTATGAGAAAACAAAATGTACATACCGGTCACACCCATGAATTCTTAAAAATATCAATTCCAGCGAATGTAAGTTGAATAACGTTTGCTAAACGTGAAGAGTCAAGCTGCATTTGAATCCTGTCTGAATAATGTGTTCTCCTATGTATGTACAAGTAAAAATTAGAGAAAGAAAGAAAGAAAGAATGGAAAAAAGAAAGAAAGAAAGAAAGAAAGAATGGAGAAAAGAAAGAAAGAAAGAAAGAAAGAAAAAAGAAAGAAAGAAAGAAAGAACTTAATTGAACGAATAAGCAAACAAACAAACAATCAGTCAGTCAATTAATCGAACAATCAAACAAACAAAGAAAAACTTGTCCTTTGCAAAATCAAGCAATACAAACACAATAAGGTTCATGGGAGAAATGGATTTGAGGAGGAAGCCTCTAGAACACTAGTCAACAAAAACAGACAGCTTCACAAAAATACTAGCGCAGGTTGAAAAAAAAAATCAAAAAACTTTAACGTTCCTCACGGATCAAGAAAGAACACAGTAAATAACAATTTAACTCTTATCTTGAATTCAAGACTCGCATGATCTCCTACACTTTTGTGGTCCCAACCATAACCTGCTAATCCACAATTTTGCTAAACTGAAAAAAATGCACTGAAAATATAATTATGAATAAAAGTGTAAGAATATTGAAACCGAAGCAGTGTTAAAACATGTACAGCATTCCCAAGACTTGACGGAACCTTTCAAGCAATCTAAGTTGACAGATGTCTTATTTATTGGTATAGTCTTGACAATTCTACGCTGTACTTGTATGGTTAATCATGTTTTTGTCTGAGTCAACAGACATAATTTTAGTTTACGACACAGCGAGTACGTTGTGCACAAATGTGAATTTTGAAGTCATAGTGCTTTAAATGTTCATGTGCTGTCCCGTCGTATAATGTATTTTTCACCCATGTTCCACAGTGGTGGTCTGGGCTTATACCAGTAAACTTGTTAAACTTGCTGAACTTGACTGATCTGTGTCATTTTCCACACTTCTTCACACATCTTCGAGAAAGCGGGGGAAACATCACTATGGCAAAACATACAGGAGTCAGTGTGTATCTTTTGCCATTGCAAGTTGGCCGGTTAATATTGGGCGCATTTTAAGTTTCGTTTATCATGTCAACATGGGTGTTGATCTCATAAACAATATGGTATTCTTATTTAAAGTGAAATGAGGCCAAAGTTTGACTAGGCCCGTTTTTGGAAGGACAGTGACGAAAATATGTAACCACACCTTGGTACCAGAACAGCCTATCCCTATCTTCAAGATCACGCAAACACAAACCCACACAACCACATGCACTTGAGATCCTGCAATAACACTAAGACCAACCTCGTTTAATCGCAACTCTTTAAGGAATTTGGAAAAAAAATTGTGATTAAGCAGAGGATGGCAGTAAGCACCATATTCGTCCGTGCTGATGAAAAAAAAAATCGTATTCCACAAACTGGGTCAAGTGCAATTTTGGTATCATCTTGTCCAGGTACGAAGATGCGAATGCTCTTTATTTTTTTTTGTTTTTTGTTTTGCACTGTTGGCTATAATGTAAAGTTTATATTTTACTGTAATATAATAACCTCCCTGGAAAGCATAAAATGCCATTTACAGGCCCTGATCACTAGCATTCTAACAATATCTTTCATTGCCTATAGCCAGGTACCCATATTATAGCTGGGTGGACGGAAGAAAATATGAATAAAAAATTTTTCCCAGGGTACTTACAACATAGCCCTGGTCGGGAAGCAAACCCACGACCTAGAGATTTTGAGTCCATCGCCGCAACCCCGCTGCACCACAATTTTTATAATAAGTGAAGTCTGGTCAGTGGTCATGCCAATAATATAGTAAAAAGACCCCACATGATCCCTCGTTTCTTCAAACGTAGTTCTTATGGAAGACAACCGTATTATTATGTTAGCACAGACGACAGTGTGTGTGTGTGTGTGTGTGTGTGTGCTTTTTCAACTCTTGGGTACCATTTTCTTCAAATTGTGTTCCGATGAGGTTTATAAAACCTGGGATCAAGCGGAATCGATCCTTTTAATATACTCTTTCTCCTCAAAAAGGGCTTTTTCACCACGTCTCTCGTTACTCTCCCCGCTCCCCCTCTTCCAAGTCATTACTTTATCTCAAGTACGTAAACTTACCCCACCCAGCACTCGATAGCCCACATCAGTGTAGGCTCTGAGAGGCCTAGAACAAATACAATCGATTCCACTTTATCGCAACTGGGCTGCGATTAACAGAAGTTAATATTGTCCACAGTGGAAAACGCAGGCAATTTTTTTTCTTTATTAATCATTTTAATTCCATATTTTCATGTATATATATACAGTATATATATATATATCAGTTACATGAATATAAATACATACGACCTAATGTTTTACAAACTTGCAGACATAACATATAGAAAGACTTCCAAACTTGCACACAGTATATTTAAAATTATACACAGTTATTAAGGATGGTAATATATATCTCAGTAACAAGGACATGGTCCTCTATAAATTTGGACAGGATAATTCAGGGTTGATTTGAAAACTAATATGTATGGTGTCCATGAATTTTCTAAAATGCAGGCGGTTTTCGTTTGTTGGAAACTAACGATATATAATGGAAGTTGCGATTAAGCGAAACTGGATCAAGTGGCGTCAGCTGTACCAACCCTACACTCCGCCGAGTTCCAACGACTTCCACTGATTGCGGACAATTTGTCAGTCGGCCTGTCCGTCAATCTGTCTGCCCCAAGACAATTATCTGGGTCGCAGCACCAGACCCTTCCCTTTGACGTCATGTGATCAAAATAGATCTGTAAGCAAGGACTGATGATCTGGCTCGACGGTGTGTGAAAAGCCAGCCCTATTTCTCGATGTGAATTTTTTACAGGGTAGGCTTGTGCTGAGAATGGCAAATTTTGATATGATTATTTTACCTTACGTTCTCACAGGAACACAACACACCATAAGACTGTCCTGTAATGCGGAAAAGATTAAATTTTATGTCAGTTGATACCCTATTAATAATTAATCCCCCACGATGTGCCACGCTTAGCAAAACAAAGCGCGTGTCATTGATGCAGTCTGGCAAAAAGCCGAAAATGAGACGATTTTCAACGCAAAAAGGTTATAACACTGTATATCTATATTTCAAAGACAGTCTTGAATAGAGGGTATTCCAGCTCATCTTGTTTTTTTTTTCTTTCAATGTTAAGCTTCTTTGTACTGGCTCAGTGCCGGAATTACCCAGCTTATTGTTCCTAAATGTAGACTGCAAAAACCCGTGTGATCTCCGGAATCAGTTAATAATGTTTCATACTGCAGTACATCACCGAAATTAATTATGACCCTTTTGAGAAATACATAATGAATTTATTCACAAAAGATAATCGTCGTTTCGTGTTTAAGCATTCCTTCATGACTAACAAGTTTAAAAAAAAACAACAAAAACATCCAGAGAAAAGCAAGCGAATAGGATTCGGAGCGCTAACAGAAATATAATAACTTAGTGAAGTAATGAAAAGATGTGAGAATGAGAACAGTTGAAGCGTCTGAGTTGTTTAAGCAACGGTACACGTAAAAACACAGACAAGGCTGCACTCACACACACACACAAACACATATAAGCACACACACACACAAACACATATAAGCACACACACACACACACACACACACACACACACACACGCACACACGCACACTCACATACACACACGTACGTGTACATGCATACATACACGCATACATACACACACACACACACACACACACACATCACACATTATGGACGAACTGCATTAGAGGGATCTTATAGTGAGGTCTGTCTTCATAATCAATCTGACATGATCAGTTTGGTCAGTCAGTAGCTCTCCATGGAGCAAAACCAAAAGTGTTCACTTGTTCCTCCAGACCAATCAGACTTTGAATAACTGCGGAAGCCGCAAATTTGCAGTTAGATCTATAAGTTTGTGAACAAAACCACCAGTTCACTTCTACCTGCACTTAAGATGCACTGCTTATAGAAAATTATCAGACCTAAGGAAAAATTTGGCCTCATTATGCCAAATCGGCTGTGATGATATCAACTCAACTGGTAAGCATGAAAAACCGCAAGCTATTTGTGTCAGCCAAGGAAAACAGGGCTTGTCCTGCCTTTCGCCCATCGTGTGACTGATCATTTCATTCCTTTGGTTCAGACACAGAAAGGTCTCTCTAAACTTCCTGGGGCCTCAACGGGCCTGGATGGGACCAACGATAAATCTCTTACCTTTTTCTCCTCACCATTTCGGAATGGCTTGTAAAATGTGTGACCCGTACTCGGAACGATGTGGATTTCTATGGCGGGTAAACCCACAAATACACAAACAAACCAGGCCAAAATAATTATTTCTTTTCTGTATCTTTTAGATAACATCAGTTTCAGTTACCCCGGCTGTACCTGAGCTGCCCCTGAATGCAATACGTATGTGACAAATTCCTCTAAATCACAATATTTTTCAAGTAACATACCACTGTGATCCTAAATTACGTCACCGGATTATCACACCTTTCTCTAATCACAAATTCTCCAACGCGTTGATATGAAACAGCCTAAACTTAGACTGAAATAATTTTCATCAACATTGTACCTTACCATCCAGTCCCTTTCAAAATCATAAGAGTCCTCCCAAAATCTTCATTTGGATCCCAGAGCTGTGCCAGAATGGACTGTTTCAAGGAATTTGTTTGAGATTTGCCCAAGGGAGAAACATGGGCCTTACAGGGGCTGAAAACATATGGGAGACGAGTAGAGGTATTGTGGGCTTCACATGAGTGTCATGTGGGTGAACACAAAGACAAATGTAGATCCCGCTATAGGCAAGTAAGCAAGCATCCAAGTAGCAACTGCAGGTACCAAGCGGGCCAGCTAAGTCTCAGATTAAAAAAACAAAAAATTCAAATGGGTCCTATGAATCGTGCCCAGGAGACACTTTTCTTCGTCCTAAATCTCCTGCTTAGAGGCATTTTTCTTTATCCCATTATATTCTGCTTAGGAGGTACATTTTAATATCCGAGTCTCCTGCCTATTAGGCACGTTTCTTTACTTCAAGTATCCTGCTCTGAAGGCACATTTTATTTATTATCTCAAGTTTACCACTTACGATGCACGTTTCCCTATTCCAGATTTCCTGTTTAGAAGGCACGTTTTATTATCCCAAGTCTCCTGCTTTGGGGAGGTACATTTCTTCCAAATCTTCTGCTTAGGAGACATGTTTCTTTTATCCCACGTCTTCTGCTTAGGAGACATATTTCTTTATCCGACGTCTTCTGCTTAGGAGACATGTTTCTTCTATCCCATGTCGTCTGCTTAGGAGACATGTTTCTTTATCCGACTTCTTCTGCTTCTGCTTAGGAGACATGTTTCTTTATCCCACGTCTTCTGTTTAGGAGGCATGTTTCTTTATCCGACTTGTTCTGCGTAGGAGGCATGTTCCTTCATATCATCTCTTGCTCAGAGGGCATGTTTCTTTCAAGTCTTCTGCGGAGGAGGTATGGTTTTTTTTATCCTAAATCTGCTGCTTAGGAGGTTTATTCCTTTATCCTAAGTCTCCTGCTTAGAGGTATGTTTCTTTATCCTAAGTCTTCTGCGTAGGAGGCGTTGTTTTTTTTTTAATCTCAAGTCTCCTGCTTCAGATGCATGTTTCTTTATCCCAGATCTCCCCAAACGTTTTGAAGCTTTGTCACTTTGTAATCTTCTCATCCATTTGCATTTGGGGCACGTTGTTCACTGTCATTATCTGAACGCTTTATTCTTTCTTACCTGAGACACTTTGTTTCCTAAGTGCTCTATCTTTCTACCCCTATTATTGAAAAGTATAATAGAGATAAGACAGTATAAAACTCGTGTAATGACCTTCCTTCCCATCCCTAACCGCAATTATTTCCACTATCTTGTCAGCCATGCACTTTTGCCTTCCTATCCCATAGGGTGCGAAAACCAACATCCGCTTCAGATGTTGGGATATCTTATATTATGTTTGGAGTCCTGTTTGCTAACGCCGTGAACTCCAACGAGTCCATACTTCAGTGATCAGAGCACTGGGCTTGAGAACCAGGGGCAGGCTTGGGTAGGACTAAGATCATATTTATGAACGCAGTTCGTGAACTTAGTTCAATTCACGTGAACTTGATCTGAACTTACAAGCTATATTAGATGAGCTGATATGGATCTGAAAGGCAGCTAACTTGGGTGCTTGGTCTAAGCTTTTGATTCAGTTCACATTTACCTCGAAAATCAGAACCGACTGCCGATTTCAAAAATTGATCTATTCTGAAAAGTACTCAGTTTTCATAGAACTGAGCTGAACTATCTTGATCTTAGAGCCTTTTTTTTTCCTGAGTGAACTGAACGATCTGAACTGACTTTTATGGTGAACTTGCCCAACCCTGACTAAGAGTTCGGTGCTCGATCCACACGACGTGCATTTTTTTGTGCGTCTCTTTCTAATGAATGAGCGACATAAACAAACAGGTTATCCATACTCTTTTCTTTATAATCCACATATCTTCTCTTATTCCGACATATTGAAATGAAAAGATTTCACTACATAAAGGCACCAAAAAAAACCCACCATAAATGTACTATAGATAACAGATCCGCCTCCCGGAGAGCAAGTTTGTTTGGTGCTGTTTCGCCAGCCATATTTCAGCGTCAAGCAGACACATTTTTGTCTGAACCTAGTCACCTCCACCAGTTCACACACCGGCTTAACCGTCGTCAGGGTAAAAGGACATGAACACGAAAGCCTCGGTGAATCTCCCCTTTAAACCCCTGATAAATCTCTCCAGTAGTGTCACAGTCAAGGAACTGCAACGTCAAATTATTGCGCAGCCAAATGACTTGTAGATGTAGCTTGGAAAAGATATTATGATCAGTGTCGCTAAAGGGCGCTTCACTGGAGCACGGAGAGAAATGTTATGATTAAGCGGAGCTTGAGATTAAATGACGCTGTTTTTGATGAGGTACCATGACAGACAGACAGACAGACAGACAGACAGACAGACAGACAGACAGACAGACAGGCAGGCAGGCATGCAGGCAGGCAGGCAGGCAGGCAGGCAGTCACTTAGCAGGCAGACAGAAAGAGGGATGGCTTATTAAGACGACTACAAATTGTACTGAGATTGGCCATTTAACATTAGACCATGTCAAATAACAGCTTGAATACGCTGTAACGCCCAGAAGACCCGAATACTGTCATGTCTATGGTTTGTGGGATCAATTCAGGAGTCGGATAGTCTGTACTGTGGTGTCCTTAGAAAATACAGTGAACTCTTATTCTGGCTTTAGAGCTAGGGAGTAGGGGGGGACCAGGGTGCTCCATCGCGGCGCTTAGCAATGACATTGTTATGGATTTCATTTGTAATATTGTGTATTTGTATAAGTTTACTGTTATATGCTTATGTGCATTATGAATGCGATATAACATTGTATGGAACTGTAAAACATTTTCCTACGGGGTAAATAATACTCCTACTTTAATTTTTCATAAAGTAGAAATGCATTTTAGCGAACAGCTTGGCCTTTAGAGTGTTTTTTGACAATATTTTAGCGAACTATTCTTACGACAATGTAATTTGATTTAGATCCAAAGACCTACAAGGTGACCAGGAGATAGATCGCTTGTCTTTAAGTGTGAAAGGTCCTGGGTTCAATTCTGCTAGTGGCAGATTTCTTCTTGTCTGTGCTGAAAGTAGAATTTAAAATCTAGCTCAAATAAACGATTAGGATCCAAAAGGTCATTCACAAAAATGTTGCACCTTTCAGGCGACATGTTGGCAAAAGGACAGAAACGCAAAACCACTTGCATTTCAATGTCATATGGGGAGGTGAATGAATCTCTTAAAGTGCAACTGACTCGCTTAGTCGCAACTTCCGCATATTCCAGATAACAGCATGTCTTTATCGCCATATTGCAGTCAGTAGTAATCGCAGCTCGTTTTTAATACAATCTTGTAGAGTTGCGATTAAGTGGGATCCACGCTTAGTGCGCTGTGCCCATGTTTTGCATGCACACTGTGTTTAAAGTTGTGCATGTGCTGTGAAAGGTAAGTGTTTTATTACCCACCGATACAATCAATGCAAAAAGCTGACGACGTGAAATGAGTATAGGATATTCCGCTTAAATCGCATTTCATGTTTTAGCCGTTTAGATTAATCATAATCTTTTTTTTTTCTGTCAGAACAAGGAATAGTTTTGCTACACTACAAAGAAGGCTACTGAACCTCTACTTAATTAATTTTTTTTTCCATATTCGATAACATTTTGATTAGGCGAACTCTACTGAAATTATGTTATATTTCCCCAGAGCAGCTGTCCTCGCCTACCAGATTTGAAAAGCCTGGAAATCCACTACCATAAAACCTGGGGACAGATTAAAAGTGTGAACAATTTAAACGTGTGACAGCCTGAACAAAAATCTGTCTCCTGGAGCACTGTAGTACACCATGCATGTGTTCTGTCACAACTTGCAAGTGATATTACCATTAAGTAGGTTTCCTAGAACGACTTCATTACCGCAGCAGCACCCCAGGTATATATTATAGACAATATCAACGTAAAAACAGAAAGCTCATGATTGCTAGGGTCTGTATTCACGTACAAGATAGCATATTATTATTATTTCGAATCAAGCCTTACTGAGGGTGACCCCCTCTCTTTCTCTCTCTCTCTCTCTCTCTCTCTCTCTCTCTCTCTCTCTCTCTCTCTATATATATATATATATATATATATATATATCTTCTCTCTCTCTCGCCCTATCAAAACTAGCATTCCAGCTATTGCGGTTTGTGCTGTAAACGCCTAGGACAGTACAGATCCCAGTTTTTTTTGAGTACAAGTAGATCCATGCTAAAGACAAGAATAATATAAAAGGCCAAGGGAAGTGAAAAGTTGGACAAGCTGTGAGATCAAATTCTGATGTATTATTCATAGCTTGTACAGTATATAATCTCTCATCCCAGGGAAAGCCCCGTAAGTATTATCATAAGTAGTCTAGTTGGTCAATGACCGGGCCATATCCGTCTATATAAAAAAGAAAAAGAATAATTTNACGTAAAAACAGAAAGCTGATGATTGCTAGGGTCTGTATTCACGTATAAGATAGCATATTATTTCGAATCAAGCCTTTCTGAGGGTGACTTTCTCTCTCTCTCTCTCTCTATATATATATCTCTCTCTCTCGCCCTACCAAAACTAGCATTTTAGCTAGACTATTGCGGTTTGTGCTGTAAACGCCTAGGACAGTACGGACCCCAGTTTTTTAAGTACACGTAGATCCATGCTAAAGACAAGGATAAGATAAAAGGCCAAAGGAAGTGAAAAGTTGGACAAGCTGTGAGATCAAATTCTGATGTATTATTCATAGCTTGTACAGTATATAATCTCTCATCCCAGGGAAAGCCCCGTAAGTATTATCATAAGTAGTCTAGTTGGTCAATGACCGGGCCATATCCGTCTATATAAAAAAGAAAAAGAATAATTTTTTGCAAAGCTCAAATTTGTGACATCGAGAACGTTGCAACAGGATAAAGTCAAAAATTCACACAAGATGTGAAGTTATTTGTAGTTGTGTCTTTTGGATGTTTGGCCATTGACTGGATCATGATTTAAACGTAAACAGTTCATAAAGAGCCACAATAATTTATACTGATCACTCCCTTTTATATGGCCCTCTTGAACGCCAAAGCGCTGCGTGCAGCATTGGTACTGTTGGGAACCGTTTTTTTTTTTTTCAAATTGCAAGGAAATACTCTGCACTTCTTTTATAAGATGTCAGGGGAGTGAGAGGGGTGGGGAGGGGGGAAGATCACGGTACTGACTATCTGGTTGTACATATGTGAGCAGTCGGAAAGGGTGTTAGGGTCAGGGGTGAACACTAGGCTCGCACGTGGAAGTTAGGGACCGATTCAGGCGGTAGATATTTAAGAATTAAATTGCTGTGAAGTTAGCGTACTTGTGGTGTAGTGCTAGCACGTTCAGACTTGCAAGCTGAGAGAAACTGGTTCGATTCCCGGTAGAGGCATGAAATTTTGTAGTGGGCAGATTTTTTCGACTCATCTTCGCAAAACTGCTCCTTCACAGTAATTTGGTAAAATCCCTGTACAACTACACTTCTCTAAAATAATATGTAACATCTGAAAAAATTAGACTGAGCTCACATTCCTCCCCCTTAATAATAAAGAAGGCAAACTACACTATATGCTATTCCACCCCGTTACATTAATTTGGTATACTGTATGTATATAGACAGTGTTAGGGTTATTGTGGAGCAGCGGGCCAAATGACTACTGGATTTGACATCTAAAGGTCCTGAATTCGAGTCCCGCCATGGTTATGTTGTAAATATCTTAGGATTTCATTCATGTTTTACTTTTTGCTCAGTCCACCCTCCCCCCCCCCCCCCCCCNCCCCGGGTCAGTAAAAATGGGCACGTGGCTATAGGCAGTGAACATTATTGTCAGAATACAAGTGATCGGCGCTTGTATACGTACTAGACTATAAGGCAGCACATTAAATGCTAGACCTATAAACTGCTTTATTGTTAGTATGTGTAAGTTGCATAGACGCTTACTACCAGTACTGATGGTGAGCTGAAGTTACATACCAATGTATACCAAGCCGTCTCAGTTTAAGGTGGGAGGTATCTCCTCCTTCCCCTTCCCCCCTCCTCACCCCACCCAAAGAGTTCGTATCTCCAGTGAGCCTCAACTGACCCCATTTTGTACATCAATGTATGACCCTCCCCCCCCCCTTTACTNCTTGAATCACGAGCCCCTTAGTTGCATTTTTTGGTGATATTCATAAATTTACATGTAGATCTAGATCCGGTTTCGAGATTTGTTGTGATGAAAGTTCTCCTGTAGCTCGCAGTAACAAGACTAGGCTAGACTGGACACTTCTTATTTTCTGTAAACAGCAGCGTATATGCTGCTCATATAGCACATCACATGAGACTTTGCTTGCCGGCCATAATAACATGCATGCAGTAATGTTTTTTTTTTCCTAAACCCTTCCCTTTTAGCAAGGGGGATAATTATTAAACTTCCTGTTGCTGTCATAAGTGCTGTAACAGAACGACCACATAAGCTTGTGCTTGATTACAGCTCTTGGCTTAATAACTGCAGAAAGCCGCGCAAAGCCAGCGGCGTAGCCAAAAGGGACCTTAATGGGGAGTAAGGGGAAAATGGTTTTTCGGAGGATCGCTGACATTTGTACGTAAAAAGTAGTAGAAGTCATGATTTCATGAAGGGCAGCGCAAGCTCAGTCGGATACACAGACCTTGTGTGCTACCCCCTTTCTCCTCCAACTTGTCAACGCCGCTGATTCAAGCAATAAATTACGTTCAAGTGTCACTTCACAACTCGACTAGGCCCGTGGCACGACTCACTTAATAAACAAGCACAAAAAAATCATTTCCCCCTTCACAATAATGTACAGTAACATGGGATGCTTAGGTCAGGAATCATGCTTCAGTCTGACCTAGTTCTCGATTTTCCGTGTCTGGCTCGACCAAAACCAGGCCTTATATGGTTGAGTAATGCATCATTTTTGTCCTATTTTTTTGTGCGCTGGAAGAGGCCGTAACCGGCCAGCTTTCAATGCGACAAGCAGGGCCGGGGACATGGTAGCTGTTTCATAATAGAGAGCTGCATATTATACTGCATGGGTACACCAGAGACCAACAGCAGCACACACCCACGTACACCCATACATACGCATGTAAACAGACACACCGACACACATCCACCCCCACACCCCCCCTCCAAACGCACACACACACACACACACACACACACACACACACACACACACACACACACACACACACACACCACACACGCACACACACAACACCTGTTACTTTCAAAGCATTTGATAAAGACACTGACTTGTCTCACTGCTAGCCTCACAGCATGTCCCCTCATCTGCCTGCTGATCTACATGCGATAGTACAGTGACATACTAACAGCAACGTATAAAAACTGGAACAACTGTAATTGCACACGTCCTTTTTACTTGTTTCGGAGAAACTTTTCACAAAAGTAGGTCACTATCAAGCGAGACACAATGTCTCATAAATTCAAAGAACTGATGTATTGTATACAGGGGCGAATTTGTGGTCCGCGGGGCAAGTTTCATTACAGTCCATGACATTATTAAGCTAACCTCTTCTCTCTCCCTCTCTCTCTCTCCGCTTCTCTCTCTCTCCGCTTCTCTGTCTCTATCTCTCTTTCCGCTTCTCTCTTTCTCTCTCTGCTTTTCTCTCTCTCTCTCTCTCTTCTCTCTCTCTCCGCTTCTCTCTCTCTCTCTCTCTCCGCTTCTCTCTCTCTCTCTCTCTCTTAATGTAAACAGACCATAGTGCCTATTTTGCTCCGTTACCAAATAAAGTTTAATCAATCAATCAATCAATCAATCAATCAATCAATCAATCAATCAATCAATCAATCAATCAATCAATCAATCTCCTATCTCTTCCCCGTCTCTATTCCTCTTACATTTTTTCCTCTCCAACAGAATTCTCTTGTTCTTTTGCTCAGAGCTCCCTTCAAGCTGAAGGGACATGTGTCCTTTCTGTCCTTGTCTAAAGCCACACTGACTGCACATCTAAAAACATCTTTGAAAAGCCTTCATGAATAATCCGTTTGTTGTAGCCTATACTATAGGATCTAAGTTCAATGGCGCAGTCAGTTACACAATATTTGCTGCACCACTTGGCAATACCCTATGGCTCTCCCACCTAGTGGTCAGTTCAAGCTTAAAGGCAGAGAGTTATAAAAGAGAAAGTACAATTCATTGAAATAAGCCCAGACCACAACTATGGTACATGGACAAAAATACAAAACACACATGACAGGAAGTCCCCTGAAAATGATGATGTCTGGGGACTGTCACAAGGGTGCTTTTTCCTCCCTAACCCTACCCAAAAACCTACCCCTAACCCAGATATTAGGTTGGAGGGTCCCTTGTTATTAACCAGCTTGTCTTTTGTTAGGATATTACCCCTTCGTGTATGTTAATACAGCCAAACCTCGATGTTGCGTACCTCAGTATAAAATACTACTTTATTACTTACAAATGTTATAGGCACAAACTCATTACGGTTGACCCCAATAATAAAGAAACGGCCAATACAAAGTATATTTTTTCAAGCATAATGATATACTCACTTTCGACATCTGACTGTATTATGTAACTCTACATCTCAGAATGCGCTAGAAACGTAGCGGTCGTTACCATAGATGTATATTATGTACATGACCGTATAAGGCTATGGCTGGTACCCACGAAGTATTATACACCTTCAAACATCGAAATAGGTCACGAGGTCAAAATAATAATGTTTCCATGCCTTTGTCTTGTTTGGCATCCTTAATCTACACTCAAAGTGAAGATCTGACTAAAAATAGATTAGTCTATGTCCTTCGTCTATATTTCTTTATACATATTTAGGCCACGCGTAAAATTTTAATAGTCCACAACAAAATGCGCTGTGTTGATTTTGTGATGTCCCTGCTTTGAGTTTTGGTACCACCTTTTAAAGGAGCATAGCATCTTTCATTTAATTGTCATGCGATTCACTTCATGTTTGTGTCAAAATTAAGTCATGACCTGCACATTAAGAACATCTATAACTAAGAGTATGACTTGTGCAACTAAAATTTAATTTATCCTTTGTTTTGAAGTGGATGTCACAAACCAAAATACTTTAATTAAAATTTCTTTGTATAACACGAAACATAAATGATTTTTTAAAAAAGTAACCAGTTTAATTAATGTCGAATCAATAAAAGACACTATTCAAACAATAAATAAGATAAAGGGGGAGGGAAAGAGAGAGACAGAAAGAGAGAGAGAGAGAGAGAGAGAGAGAGAGAGAGAGAGAGAGAGAGAGAGAGAGAGAGGGAGAAACAGAGAGAGTGAGAAAGAGAGAAAAAGAGAGGGAAAGAGAGAGAGAGAAAGAAAAAGAGGGAGGGAGTGGATGGCCTTTAAGAATATTGACTTGAAATCTACTAAACTAAGACCGTTCATGATTTGTCATTCTTGTTCGAAAGTCCTTTGTTTGTATTAATATTATACGTTCTGTTGTCCACATAACTGCCTAGTGTGGACTGCACTTCGTTCAAAAAATAAACTTCGTTGAACCTTGATTGCCTGATAAACTTCCTTCACCTCCTTGCCTTGGTACAATCAACTCTGTCCACACGATGACCTCCGTCCGTGAAGGAGAACTAGCATCTAGTCCCTCACCTTCATGGTCACGTGACTGACAGTGCACTCTTAATCTCAAACCCCTTGTGGAGGCCCCTGTCAGCTGATCCCATGTGCATGGCTGTCATCCACAGTAATCTTATCACGACATTCCGACGGACACTCTCTGAGGTTGTGAGTGACTGACAGTGACAGCGCTTCGGGCAGGCCCTGGCTCATGACATGAGAGTGCTTGTACTTACAGGGCCATTCCACGAACGATGGCCCCCTTTTACACAATAAAAAGAATCAGTCACCATGAAACTAAATTTACGGCTTTATCATTTGCTTTTTGTTTCGCATCTCAGTTTCATTCCACGCTGTTTAGTTACATCTAATCAGGAGCTTGGGAATACAGTGTAGTTGCAAGTTTAAGACAGATGCTACCAAAAACTGATTAATAACTGAATAACTGGAACATTAATTAATTAGTTGATGTAGCCCTAGGAAGCAACCGAACATCTCCTAATCTTATGCCCGAAACTCAGCATTTAGAGGAGAAATTTATCGCCCCTAATTCCCACAATCCACAATAATTATACATTGTAAATAAAGTCATACCAAATGACTCTCTGGAATGACTGAAGAACACCAGTACATACATGTTTCTAGAACAGGCAACGGAAGAGGTGATTAACTCAACAGCATAGGATATTAACAACAACAACAACAACAACAACAACAACAACAACAACAACAACAAGAAGAATAAAAAGCAGCTGCAACAAATAACAACAACGATATTTGCAGTACAAAAAAAAAACAAACCTCAAGGTACACACACACACACACACACACACACACACACACACACACACACACACACACACACTCACAGAGAGAGAGACAGAGAGAGACACACACACACACACAGACAGAGAGACAGAGAGACACAGACAGAGACAGAGAGAGAGAGAGAGAGAGAGAGAGAGAGAGAGAGAGAGAGAGAGAAACAGCATGCAGGGATAACAACAACAGCAGCAGCATTCAGTTCCATGAAACTGATGCAATAATGAAGTGGAGTCGATTGTAGGCCTATATCCTTATCTGTGTGGGAACACCCCTCACAAACGGAGCTTGATCAGTCATTGATTTGATTTCCATGTAACTTATGAATCAAGCTTCGTGGAATTGCCCTTAAGTATTAAACAGAAAAGGCAATGAAGAGCACATCGTGACTGACAATATCTTAATAAAATACTGGGCGAACCATCAAGGCAAAAGTTCATGACGTGATGTTACGGTAGCCAACGGAAAACACGTCAGTCAGGAGACAAAAATAAACACAGTACTGGCCGTACGGGGTTAAATCAGATGTTTATTATCCTCGGATTATTTCACGTCTATGCTATTCTGGACCCGAAATCAGAATCACAATTTTTTTAATTGGAGCCGGTGCTTACAAGGCGTGTAAACAATGCCAGTACAGTCAATAAGCATACTATAACAATGCTAAAGGGATGTATTCGGTATCGGAGGCTGGAGTCCATGCTCCCCAGCTGATCTTGTGACGTCTGCCCTTTGGGTGCATAAATACATGCAAGTCCTGTGTGTTAACGTGTGAGTGGATATGTGTGTGTATGTGTTGGTGTACATGTATTGTGCGTGTAAACGTGTGTGTTTGTGGAGGTGTGTATTTGTAGTTGAGTATGTGTGCAAGTGGATGTAAAGCGCTTCGAGCCCTCCGTTGGTGAATGAAGCGCTATATAAATGCACTTTATTATATTAATTAATTATAATAATTATTATCATTATTCATGTAGCCCCCGTGCATTTCACAATGAAGCCATCGTCACCTATGAAATCTGACATATCACAGTTTTTGATGATGCCGAGCTGCGTAGTGATCTTAGTTTGTCCATGAATCCAACAACAACAACAACAACAACAACAACAACAACAACAACAACAACAACAACACTTTGTTATGTTTTAAAACCAATCTTTCAGTGTGAAAGTTGGTGTAAATGTTAGCTATTGTAAAATTGCATTTGCTGAAAACATAAAGTTGTTTTCTACGATTAGCATAAGCGACTCGTCATTAAGTGTCGGGCAAAATTTAGTTGAGAAAATATAGAAATTATAACTGATTTCCAAAAATACAGAGAGTTATTTGGTTTCAGAGTTTCTTGGCACAGATATGACCTTGTGTTATGGATATAATCCATCCTGAATTTAACGAATGAAGTAAATATGTCTACGAAAGCACTAGGGAGAGTGATAAATTGCAAAGTCAAGGGCAGGGGTCAAAGCGATACATGTTATAGCACAAAACATGCCATCATTAGAGGCAGGAAGAGATTTTATTTTCGAATGACAAAGTTAAAAATCTGATAAGATTAGTGTTGATTGATGCACGTCTGCCGCGCGCAAGTTTCCGTCTGGCACGAACGGGGATGATGCAAGCGGGAGGAAAAGTGACCTGATTCCCTACATGTACATACATGGTTTTTGACGCTGTGGTGCAAAGATCAGGGTTAACAAAGGGACGATGCATGTATAAACACATGTCTGTCATTGGGAACAGGAATAGATTTTGTTTAAAATTAGGTACGTATAAAGGTTACATTTTAGAAACCAGGATTTATTTTGGATGAAATTAGATGCTTTAAAGCCAGTGTAAACAACAACAACAACAACAACAACAACAACAACAACAACAACAACAACAACAACAACAGTAACAACAGCGACAACAATAATAACATTAATAGCAACAACAGCAACAACAACAAAAACAACAAGAAGAACAGTGTAAATATATTACCATCATTATCACCAAAACCAACAACAACAGTTCCAACAACAACAACAACAACAACAACAACAACAACAGGTCCCTGGGGATAATAATACAGGAATAATAGCGGATCATGGTTTTATTTATGCTGTGATCGTCTTACATACTAATTGCGAAATAAAAATCTGTTTAAACTAGTCATGACGCAATTCAAAACAAATGTTTATCTCACACAAACACTGTACTGTGTACATTCCCTTCTTCCCATTCCACACTCGTAAATATATAGATGTACTCTTGAAAACACTTAAATGAACATTTAGAACTAGCTGTTTTGAACATATATTGATACAGATTATGGTGTAATAACAGGAGCGGCTCATTAAGCATGATAAATAAGTTTATGATACTGTCAAAGTCTTACGAGGTACGCCCAGCTTGCACCCACCATCCCTACTACGCCCCCGAACATAACAGACCATGTCAAATGCCAGAGAGGTCACATACGCACTTAGCTGGAGAGGTCAGGGTTGTCATGATGTCATGACAGGCAAAATTTGAGCAATGTGTTTTGTATTTGTTTTACAATTTGCTCTGTCTGGTAGTTTAGTGCGCATGCAGTTATGTTGTTTTGTCTACTTATGTATATTTACCATGCACATTGATGTTTGATTGCTCAAATATTACTATTCTGTAACCTGGTTTTAAAATAAATGGAATAAAATTGAAGACTGATCATTCAAATCTTCAAGCCTAGACTAGATAGTCTGAGCTGATATTGTGGAGTTTACTGATTGGAAAGATCTCTAGCCTGTAAATGTTAATCCCCTTTAGGTAGTAGGAGCCTAATTGGTCAAAAAAATCGACTATCCGAGTCGATAGTAGCAGAGTATAAAATTATCATATAACATGAAACCACACAGCAAAGGTGGTAAAATTCAGTTTTGAATTTGTAAAAAAAATAATTGTTGCAAGCAGTGTTTCTCAGTGGCTTCAGCGGATTTCATTTGTGCGGGCCTGTGATCTGCAAAAGAAGGCCACATTTTTAACCCCTTTTCATGTGATTTAAAATTGTTAAAAATCTAACCGAAGGACGCCCACGGCAAACAGTATATAATTTGAGCACAGTGGTGACACCAGACCCGCAGAATAGTCTTGGCCATCTCAGAACGCTCTTGTGGTTCAAGAAGAAATTTTTATTAAATGGCTCAAGGAGGCTTGTACAATCTGGCTCCTACAACCTTTAAGTCCACAGTTTTTCTCACTCCTGTTTCTGGCCAGCCTTGTCGCAACAGATGAATGGGGAGAGAGAATTCTAGTGATATGGTCAACTGTCCATTTTGCTTCCCTTTGGCTAAAATTGTTTTTGTGAGAATTAAAAAAAAAAAAATGTTGGGCCGGATGTTGTTACCAGGAGTAAGCAAAGGCAAANATTTGAGCACAGTGGTGACACCAGACCCGCAGACTAGTCTTGGCCATCTCAGAACGCTCTTGTGGATCGAGAAGAAATTTTTATTAAATGGCTCAAAGAGGCTTGTACAATCTGGCTCCTACAACCTTTAAGTCCGCAGTTTTTCTCACCCTGTTTCTGGCCAGCCTTGTCGCAACAGATGAATGGGGAGAGAGAATTCTAGTGATATGGTCAACTGTCCATTTTGCTTTCCTTTGGCAAAAATAAATTGTTTTTGTGAGAATTAAAAAAAAAAAATAAATATTGAGCCGGATGTTGTTACCAGGAGTAAGCAAAGGCAAATTTAGACCCGCCTGACAAGAGGGATATAGACTATATATAAAACAACTGCTTAGCTAAAATCTTTTTATGGTCTTGTTTTTATAAATTTGTTAAAGCTGAAGGGAGAAATTACTTACAAACTGTGGCTAAATGACCAAGGAGCATGTAGGTTACGGGCAGCTCCAAACCCTGTATAGTCCTATAGTTAAAATAAAATAAGAAAAACATATCAAGAGGATGTAGTTTCACCTTCTCTCCAAACCACGCCTCTATTGACAATGACAGTTAGAAATCACAGATCCCTAAAAAATCGGTCGGAGGGCCAGAAATCAACCTAATCAGTATCAAGTACAACAGATAACAATCAGACTAAAACATGTGCTGTGGCTGAATCATAGTCTAACCATATACATGTAATGAACTTTGTCTACTTTATGTTTACAACGTTATGTTTGTAATGTGGAAATTTGTTCCTACACGATAGGTACTGTAAATAAGAATATGACATTATAAAAACGCGAAATCGAGTTAGCGTGAGTGTAATTTTTTTCTCTGGTGATAAATGATGTCGTCTCAGTCGTTTCTTTATTCAACCTACCTAAACCCGTACACAATTATTGTAGATCTACTATTGTTCACTTTTAATGATACTAACATTTCTTTACCACAAAAATAAGCAAAATTTTTCCCCTTGGTCCCCTATTCACGTTGGTACTAACCCGTAATGTTGTGCTTACGAAAGTTTACATGTTTTTAGGGTCCTGCCCTTAACCTTACTTACCTCTTTGTTAAAAAACTGTGTTATCTATGTCGTGCATTTTTTGCATAACGCGAGGTTCCTGGACTGACTAAGATCACCTGAGACCCGAGGTCACAAATTTTGTTTTTTTCGTGTGTATGAAGGGAGATAACGTGACATGACTCAAAGGGTCGAACAAGATACAGTGTAACCGTATCTCCTTCACAGTAATCATTGCGATATCACTGGTTACAATGCTAGCGTTGATATGGTTTGATAGTGCTGGACAGTATTAATACCGAATAATCGACACTGAATGTTTTTGATGTATTGTTATCAGCAAGTACCTGCTGTGAAGTATCGAACAGTTTTACTTTCTTGCTTGCAGGCTAACATGTATAACATTTTCGTCGTCTTCTTTTATTTTTGTCTCCTCTTTTTTTTCCTCCCGGTTTCAGAAACATCAACAAGTCTCTGATTTCTCAAGAGGTCATTAATTTGTACGTGGCCGTTTTCCGTTTCGGTCACCCTCCCACAAAACATCAACATGTGTGAAGGTCTCGACCTTGGCAGATTTTCTGTTTGGGTTTGGGACTAGACTACGAAGCTTGAGTATTAATGTCAACTCATATAACATGCACTCTACGTTCATGGCCAGATTAGACGGATCATACTAATCTTAGTCACTGTTACTACATGAGTTGTTCCATGACTTAGTCAGGAAGTTCCAAGCTGCCGCCAGAGCGCTGTACAACATTTATCAGCTCTTTTTTCTCAGCAAAATAAGATTTAAAAAAAGTGCTGTAAGTTAGTACCAACTGATAAAAATCCGACACATTCTGATTTAATCTTGAAGTTGTAGCAATCCATGTGGCCTTTACATCACTTCCTACCTTAATACAAAAAGTTAATTGATTTGCTGACATTTGGCGGCAACTATGATTTTCCCGAAGTACTCGGTATAGATACTTAGACAAAAAAAAATCGGTATCGTATCTATAACCACGCTGAGGTATCGGCCATCAATACCTGTCGTGATCGGCTACTCCTTGCATGTTGTAACGCACACATATGGTGATGAGCATTGCAAGCTTCTTCTGTGCAGAAAACTTAAGTATACATGGTGGGAATCACCGGACACAAACAGATGTTCATTCAGAACAGAGTAAAGGGAAGAAGTGCCAAGGAAACAAATGCAGAGAGAAGACGGAAGAAGAAGAAGAAGGAAAGAGTTCAGACTCGAACCAGCGACCTCTATGAAGACACCCATCTCCTGGTAGTCGTCAGCTCGGACAGATATCTTCACACAACCACACTGTTGTACTGTGCTATGCTTGATGTGCATCCGTGATAGATACCATGTTACCTGGTGAGAGAGACTGGTGACTGACCACACGCGTTTAACCTTACCATGACCCCAACTCAGCCTTTAGGTATGATACTAATGTTTTTTCCTCTGTTGGCTATTTAGTATTTTACACCCCCCTCATTAAGAGTCAAGGGGTCCCAAGCCAAAATAATTCCCATACATTTTGTGTAAGGACTCCTCAAAATTTTGACACATAGAATTATGCCCGAAACCCAATTAGATTTTGAGGACTTTGCTAGTGAGTCAGGGTACTTTATATTTTGGGTATTTTCACACAATAAACAGGATAACTTTTCCTACCTAGCAACAACTATACAGTTTATACTTGAGTGGCAAAACACCACCTATTCCGGATCTACAAAAGTATTTGCGCCTATCTAAACCTTTGAAATTCAAATCCAACCTCTTTCCCCCTTTCCAAAAGCCATTTTTCTGATTTAATACGAGCTGCTCAAAATTGCATATTCGTAAGCCAGATATTACTGGGCACCACTGGCATCTTCAAACCATAATCTGCATAGCATCTACCACAAATTACGTGATCAAAATAATCGTAATCGACTGCAGTCGTAATCTCGCGCATGATCGAAGGAACCTCACATCGATACTACATCTACAACGACATGGCACACTTTATGACTTACACATTTACGTTCATTCAGCCGAAACATTAAACTAGGATGAACTGCAAACAAAACCAACCATAGAAAAAAAAAATTGAAAATTGATAACCGAGACTTGGCACTATATCTAGGGCCAAGTTCTCTCTCCCCTTGAACTGTTGGCGAGAGTTATATATTAGTATTAGCCTTTATCACGGATTGGTGGGCTGAACCTGCGTGGGCAGCGATGACGTAAAACAAGGCATTAGAAACAAACGGTGTCCTTGCCAGGACCGTAGATACCGCATCCCATGTGGGGACTTACCCAGAGAAAGGCATCTCTGCTAAATGAAAGTGTTGAAGCTAAAGCATCGACAATAGAGGTGCTTAATCTCCTTGAACTGGAGGACTCATTAATCCTACCCTACCCCTCCCCCCCCCCCNCCTACTCCAAAATCTCCCCGAGGGCGCTGTGTGAAGATTAGTACGCGCTGGCATGCGCTTGCACCTTTGTCAGGTCAAATAAAGTCACATTAAACTATCTTTGAGAGTTTTGTCTGTGAAATTGCACAATCTCTTCTCATATTACTCATAATGTAAAGATAAGTTGCTCATGTTTTTGCCTTAAGAGTGGCTTTGCACCATAAGACTTACAGTCTTCTTCATAATCGACTACAGCAGAGGTTCCCATCTTTTGTTGACGACCATGTAGACCTTGGCGCCTTCAGGCAATACCGTTTACCCCTGCCTTAAATTTACTCACCTGGACAATGAGTAACTCATGTAACTTACTGATGCACAGTCTGTTGTGGTCTCTCCGCTTTTTCTCAGGAACTGACATGATTTAGCCCTTAGGGGTACGCGTTTCCCCAGGTTGGGAACACCTGCCTGATAATCCAATACAGACAGCGAAAAAAAGCGTCAAATGATATATACTGAGAAAGGAATCTGTTGGTCTGTTTGACAGGCAATGGCCAGCCGGGGATTAGCAGACTTTTTTTGCGCTAGGCAACATCATGAAACAGATAACAATAATGATGAGTTGCCACCCGGGATAAGGTACCCTGTATCCTTAACCTGGTGTGATCAGGAGATGAAATTAGAGGTGTTTTGATTTTCAATAGAATTCGGCCAGTGATTGTACCTTGGAAACACCATGCTGTATTACACGTATATTATTAACTGGAGATGTAGAAATGTATCGGCGCAATAAAAAAAGAAAAGATTCCGGAAAGAATAAATGAATTCTATCCTGTAGTGTTTCCTACTGTTATAATCTGTTCTGTACGTGCAGGTCTACATGAGGTTACAGGCCAGTAAGTGACCTTTGGATCTAAGGTTCAACCGGTTAAGTTTCGGAAACACACATTCCATGCACCTTATCCGCATCCAAACAGGGAAAGATGATTCCAAAAAAAAGTCAAAGATGTTTAAAGGAGAAATAAGCCGCATATAAAGGTCCTGACGGCTTGGATGATGCAGAGTAACGTGAAATGAAGTGTGCATGCACGTAGCTTCACATTACAAAAAAAAAAGATACATTCAGCGATTACGTCATGTTCTAGTTATCCTCGAAACAGTCTCACATATACACATATAAAATGATTAAGACTGATTGGTCACTGATCGTCAGCCTCAAAGAGCATCTGAGAAAGCGAAGAAATTATGGAGGAACAGAACCATACGTCTCCACCTATAAATAATGTACCGGAAGTGCAGTGACAGTTACCTGTGGACAGCGCGGAAGTGACGTCAATGTTGACCTGGAAGAAACTTGATGTGCGACCGAGAAAGGTTTCAAACTACAATAACAACAGCCACAATAATACGTGTACCACGAGTGTTACGTTCAATACTGCGTATTACTATGTAGGCTGTTAAGAACCACTATTACTTCTGCCACTCCTGTAATAATAATTAATGAGTGTAATAGTGATAGTATTATCTAGTAGTTCCCTCACGGAACCTCAGAGCAGTCATTATTACTATCATTAATTCTACCACTACAGTTACTTACATACGTCTTACACATCTATAATTACTATTACCACTATATTACTATTTCAGTAACTCCTACTGCAGTTATTCCTACCACCACCATTGTCACCACCTAATAATACTATTGTATCCCAACTAAAACCTAACATAACACCGCCACCACCATCATGACAACAAGCATCACCACCATCAACATCACCAACACTATCATCACTACTACTGCACTACTTCTGCTGCTGCTGCTGCTGCTGCTACTACTCTTCTACTACTACCACCACTACTTCAGCAGTCATGAAATCTCATTTCCTGGCAAGTCTCTTTACACAACTTCACAAAATGCACCAACAATCTCCGCGCCATTACTGTATCGTCTTCCAAAGGTGCAACATTCATCAGCGCCTGATCTTGTTATCCTAAGGTATCTTTTCTCATGAGGATAATCGGTCAGGTTGTCGTGCGTCATCCCAAGATAACAACAGCTACAACCGTATTCTCATATCTGAGCCAGACCTTTAAGAATGAGTCCAGATGGGGTCAGCAAGTGCTGGGCTCTGAACAGTTTGCGTAGTTTGGAACTTGGGTAATGCACCCGGCAGTTTACCTGGAAACTCATGGATATATAAAATTTATTGTCAATAAGATGAGGCAATGAAAGTTAAATTAAATTTTTATCGTTTTCAGAAAGGGAAAGTACGCCAGCATGGAAGAGTTGCTGTTGAGGATAATGAAGACAATCAATTCTTGAAAATGCCCACCCCAGCCAAATCTAGAATCTTGTCATTTGCGTATTTGTATCATAATAAAATTTAGTGAGTGATATGAGGGACAGAATAGACGCCACTGACATAACTCACTTTGTCAAATTTCACATGT
The DNA here is from genome assembly GCA_033807755.1 of Ellobium chinense. Taxonomy (NCBI): domain Eukaryota; kingdom Metazoa; phylum Mollusca; class Gastropoda; order Ellobiida; family Ellobiidae; genus Ellobium; species Ellobium chinense. Next base: position 2,843,839 of record JAWQUT010000004.1, read on the forward strand.
TTTCTGGGCGAGGCATGAAAAGTTTAAACCGCCCTCGCATAGCCAAAGACGATTTTAGCTTAATTACAAATCCCTTTAGTCGCAATGTCCTGTTTTTAGAAACTCTTTTTTGAGAACTGAAGACAGTAGGCTCAAAAAGTCCTCTAAAAACTGAAACTGCAACTCTTTTCAACCGCTGCATTAAATTTGCTTTGATCTCTCGTAATTGCGATGAATATTTAGTGCACTGTTTTTGTCTCAATTCTGTATAATAATATATATACAGTAAGACTTGCTGGCGCAGCAAGGGATACCACTGTAACGGTAAATATATGCTGCAGTGGTTGAATGCAGGTCACAGGATCTCTTCTAGACTGGAACAAATGTCCTGTAGTCTAGTGACTCATAAAGCAGAGGAAATGTACAAAGCAAATACTTGTGTCTAACATGTACCATGCTGAGAGTTCTCCCATACCACCTCAATCATTGCAGGTCTGCACGAAGTAGACCTATAGTCTAGTCCCAAAGTAACTTACAAGGTCATATGCTTGAGGTGGGCCTATATCTGAAATTTTAGGCACCACGATACCTTGCCTTCATGTTCTATGTATGGAAAATATAGAGTGGGTCTAAATATTGTCCTGTGCTTATTTACAAGATCTTATGCAAGTGGTGGGCCAATACCCGAAAATTTAAGGTTTCGTGCTACTCAGCCTTCGTGCTCTGTATCGAAAGTATAGAATTAGAATGGTTTCTTACTCTTATACTGAATACAGTGTTAAGAAATTTCTATACCTTTCAATGCGTTTGATACCCTCTGACACTGTTGTAAGGACAGGTAATTTAAGTAAGACAAACTACCGCCGCATGCATCGAACGTATGGAAAATCCAGAGTTTGAGTTTCGATAGATATCAAAATTGTTGTGTCTCGATACTCATACACGATATCGCCGGCAAGTATCGTATTTCTCTGCTTAAGTCATACGGTACGTGACCTTTTACGTCAACACAGGTAATAATGTAGTTGTTGTACATGTTCACCACACAAGGTAGGTCTATAATAGCTTCTATGCAATGAATTAACCTACCGTCCTTTGTGACTCGCTAAGTAGGATAGGCCTACATTGTGTTTTACATGCCTCGCGTCAGAGACTCGCTGCTAGACTAATATATTTTGTCGCCTTTATTGTGTACTTCTGCATGAATATAATTATATTTCAAGGAGTAGGTTAACAAAAAAAATGGTGCTGAATGGTGCACTTTTCTCTGGTAAGGGCGATGGTGTATGAACAACTGATCGCGATGGCATCCGTTTTTTGATATTAGATTCCACCCATTGTCTCATAAATAACTCTAGGCATGTACTGAGATGAACATTGCTGGATTTTTTTTTTCTAGTCATAAAATGACGAGAAACTGTAGTAAGAACACACTTTATTGTAATATGAAACACACTTTGTGTTAAGACAGAAAATTCATAAAAGCCCATGTATGAACATGCATTGAGGTTTCTAAGAATCACGGGTGAAATCTAGTGTCAGACAACTGGTGCTTGTTAAAAAACTTGCCCCTCACTAAAGAAAAAAAGCACCATTCGAATTCGACCCTTTCGCGTGCAACTTTGCACCAAAAAAAAAACCCAACACCCCAGTGCACTTATAAGTAAATGCACATCATGTTCTCTGCATTACAACCTCTGGAAAAGATCTGTCTCTTCACTTAAGATTAAAACTTCAAAGAGGGGACATGTAAAACCATTATAGTGTCATGGTCTTGTTTCTATGTCAAGGCCCAATAATGCAATTTTCATGTGGAGTTAAGATTACATTTTCATTACATATTGACACAGGGAAAACTGATAATAAGGGCC
>JAWQUT010000004.1:2845850-2881422 GCA_033807755.1 Ellobium chinense
CTGTTTGATTGGTGTCAACGCTTCTTGACGACAACTTTATTATGATACTGTACATGATATTTTTACAGCATTTTGAATACCGTACTTTGAGGTGACGGTCTTGAGGGAGACTGGAAGCTTTTTTTTCTTGTCTTATTTTTACAAGAATACCGACAGCAGTGCTGGTTTTAGGTGAATTTACAATCTGCTATATCGAAACTGAGGGAGTCTTATTCAGGTCAGTTCTGTAGTCTTCGTACCGACTTTGTTAGCAGTCTGATGTAAGTGGTATGGATGCTCAGTAAGCTAATTTATAAAGACTGGGAAAGAAATTTATAAACAATACAAACATTATGCGCAAAAAAAAAATAAATGTATCTATATCTTGCCGCCCCCTCCCCCTCAATGCTGGTTAGATGTAAGTGCTAGATTACCAACAAAATAACCCTCGCTACGCCCCTGATAACAAGTAACATTTATGTTTATATATTCACTGAAATAGTAGGTTATTAATATAGTAAGAATGCTATTGTGCCGGGAAACATGAAATAACATAAACAGGATGCTTTATTATAAAGGAGCAGATGTATTAGACATGATAATAATTCACGACCTCCAATCTCATGTATTCGAGAAACCCGGATAATGACAAAGCAAAACAAAAAAAACACTCCTGGGCGACTTATGAGAGAGGAACAGAAAGGCTCGTTCGCCACCCCCTTTGAGGCGTCCATGGCTCGGCTGGGACACTGTCTAGTGTCTAATTGATGGCCGATCTCTGGTGATCCTTACTAGTGTTTTGCTATATCAGGGAAAAGGGAAGGAGAAGGAAAGCTAGAGTGAAGCAAGCTCTCCAAAAGGGCTCTTCTGTCTGGAGTTTAGAATCCAGGCAGGCTATCTGTTATCTCTGGTCGTCATTGGACAGGCAGTGTCGTAATCCATCGGCGTTGCCACCTCCGGACGCGGGGATAGTCCTGATAGGAGACTTCGTATTCTGGCAGTGGTCAGAATGATACTGTCGGTGGGCATATTAAAATTTATAAAATTGAGAGATCCACACGAGGTAGCACATTATATTTCCACAATCAATTTCTCACTTTGCACTGCAGATATTGATATATTCTGGAAATGATCGCTATGAAAGCTCTGATTCAAGAACATATACATGAGATGTTGTTGATATAGCTTGCTCTTGTGCAATCTTGGCAAACACTGAATAATTATAGCTAGGGCGTCAGTGTCTCTGACGACTGAAGATGGGAATACGGTATTAACTTTCCCATATTTCCTCCATAAAGTAAACTGTTTTGATAGCTCGTGAAATTATCTGAGAGTGAATACGCCACAGAATATTAAAAACACACTGACGCACTCAAGAGCCCCTTGATTTCTGCGCCAGTAGATGTGTTTTCATACATCTCAAAAAAATGAGATCGAAAGGAACATGCATACGGTCAATCAAGTTCCACTTCTCGACGTCTGGTCTCCCGCGTTTGATGCACATGGCTCAAAAGTAAACACCATTACAACATCTAATGCTGTGTATTAATTTCTGGTTTGACAGTTTGACATATAGAAGTGAAAACTCATGATCTGCCCTTCCAGTTCCTGTTTGGTTGAACGCACTCAGGAAATAAAAGAAAAAAAAAACACCAGGAGATCCGGTTTTGTGGAGGAAGAAGTGCGACGACACCTCAAAACACAAGAGACAAACATTGACAGTAAGACACATTATTAATGCAGACAGTGAGACACAATGACATACTGAATTACGCAGACACTTTTTATAGTAGCCTACACACTGTTCAGTCGCGACAAGTAGGGTCGTAACTAACTACCTCGCCAAGACTCCTCCACAAAACCATTCTTTCTTTGAACCCCCCCCCCNCAATTTTTTTTCTTTTTCTTTTTGTCCTGTTTTTCTTTACCGTCATCAGATATGGCCAGATCAAACTGGCGAATCGACTAAAATTCTTCTTGATTCCAGCGATCAAGTTCTGACCCGTTCGACTCACTCCATCCCTCAGTTATCTTTTGAATCCTTAAAGATGAACATGTTACAGCCAAAAGATTTGGAAGCTTACAAGTCCATCAGGTCACAAAAATCTGCGCGCCTGCAGTCTTAACTGCTGTTTCGTGGTCAACGGACCGACGTGTACTTTGAACATCTCGATCTATCGTCCTCCCCCACCAGCAGGGCATGGGTGATAAAATGTTATTGAGGCCAACCTGATGACATACCGGACACGCTGAAAGTGACAGTGACAATTGAGAGGCCTCTGTGGCTAAGTGATCTATGATTCTACATGTAGATTCGAAGTACTTCAGAAAAAAGTGTCAGTTTTCACACAACATAATTATTAAACGCTGTGTTGGCCACGCTGACATCTTATGAGAGGGCTATAACAAACTCCAACTTCCTAGGATCTTTCCATGCTTTCTTGCATGGGAGATGTTCCAGTTCGTGAAAATCCAAGTTAATCACTTCGTTGGTATTTTGACATACAAGTGTTATAAAAGGTATTATCCTCAATTATACCTTCACGCTACTACCTGGGACAAATCATTGCCTAATTCTTGTCTATGCTTTCACTCAGCAGTTTGTGTTGGTAAGCTTATGCGAATGTCAATGTCAGAGCGAGTGTTTTATAGCCTAAGTAGTCTTCTTTGAAAATAGCCCGTGCCTGCTATGGAATTGATGTCTTAAGTATCCTCATAGATGCGCCAAATAAAATAACATTGCCATTGCCGTGACAGAGCTGCATGGCATACTTACTTGCACTGATGATGATGTTATTCCCCTAAACATCCCCCCCCCCCCNCCCCCCCCCGGGGCCAGTTTATAGACATAGCTCACTTGCGTTCTCATGCTCTTCAATTAGGCTGTCCTCCCGTCTCCGGCGACATGAGACCACAACCCTAACAACAAGTGAGTGCTAGGCGCTGACTCAGTCTCTTTGAAGTGGATTCTGAACTTGTATTGTAATATCGGTCACAGCACGGCCTTGACTGTCGGTTCACCCCCGCACGCCTGGACGGGCGACAGTGGACAGTCTGATGAGAATGACTTATTATGGTGTGAGGGGGCAGTTAGGGCCAACGGAATGACAGACCAGTCCGGGTGGGCTGGATGAACACAAGTGTTGTGACACGTGAGAGGCAAACCTCACAAGCCTGAATTGAGTATGCTATGACCAGTGACTATTGTAGTAAGTGATGTGGTCAGAAAAGCAGCGTTATATGATAGACTTGATGGGCATAATGAATAGTTACGGTGCACTCATGATAACAACAATGCTGCCGCGCAAAAGACCGTAAGATGTTCACACCAAAATTGCAGTTACGATTATAATTGTATTTGCATCCGGTCCATAAAGTGCCATGATCAGATAGACGGAATTACATCAAACTATGACCGAGTTCAGTGGGCATACACTCTCACTGACAGACCCTCTTGATTCCCATACTGTTAAGTGGTTTCCTGCGTGAAGATCTAGACTAATTTTCGCGTAAAGTCGGAGATGGCTTTTCACGAGAATCATATTTTCGCGAGAAACTTTTTTTCGCGAGCCCCTCATGATGGTTTTCTCATGAGTATATGGACGCAAACGTATTAGAAAAATCCAGAATGTCTTTACGAGGCTGCGGATAACAAAATTTATCCTACCCGCTTCTCTTCTTAACTTTTATGTACTATAGAAGGCAAAATATCAAAGATGAACTAATAAACCTGAACACTCAGAAAGCTGCCGTGTTTTTTATGATTATGGTTGAAATACACTTGGGTCGGTTCGGCATTGTTTATTGTTCTTTGTAAAATCGGGAAATAATTTTCGCGAGTTAAGCTCAACTCGCCAAATTCTTTAGAATTAGATCCCCGCAAAAAAAAAACAACCAAAAAATATTTCTACAGTAATACCGAGGTGCTCCCATCTAATGGCTGCTTCCAGTGATACGGGCTCTAGGGGGCAAACTTTGATATCATGGGAAACTATGTCCATTTTACTTTATTTTGCCAGGCACTATTTAGCCCTGGGCTAGAACTGCCAGGTCAAGGGTGTGCTCAGGTGGAAAAGGAGGGGTTTGGCGTTGACCAGTGAAAAATGTAGGCTCTGTTAACAAATAGCAACCAAGCTCAAAATTTCAATGGGCTTGCTAGGGTTGGGTCAGTCTTAAAATTTGGGCCACATAATGAGCTTCAGTCTGGTATGGGTCTGGGTGAAGCTAAAACTTTGGTTTCAGAGGGCAGCTCAAAATGTTAATATAGCCCATAGCGGCATAAAAGGGTCCAATCCCATTACAGGTCTGTAACCATCAGTCAAGAGTGGTAAGAACGGTATTCATTAAAACACCCTGATCCTCGATATCTGTACTGTTTGTTTGACTCCTGCAATTTGACGAAACGGGTAGCAAAGGAAATACCAGTCTCTGGGCAAGCCAAGATGGCTTCGACGTATGCGGAAGCGCCAGGAAACAGTGCACTGATTGTGACTGATGTTTGCTATAATTATCTTGCCTCATTAACATACAGACCACCGTTGATTCTTGCCATATGCCCCTCCGACACAAGCTCCACTAACAGACTTGAAACTGTACCTGGTTGCCGTCATGTTGCCGAGCATTTTCTTCCGGTTTTGTACAAAGTGCGACACATTTTTAACAAACCTCTAGTTAGTAGGTCTGCACCCTTCATCACTGTTACTGGTGCGCACAAACCAAGAGCGTACCCTTTGCCAAGGACTGACCACAGAACACAAGGAAAGGTGTGGCTTCCCATCTTGTCAAATTGCAGGGATCAGACAGATAAAAAGGGCCTTTCTGGCGTCATAAGGTTAAAAACAGTCCAAGCCATGCTTGTAATACAACACTATATACGTGAAGTGTTATCTCAATTTCAATCAATGTTTTACTTCGTGGCCAAGATTTGCATGCCTCAGGGTATAATATTTTCATCCCGACACGAATCAAACGTACCAGCTGACATCCCTCTGTCACTGAATTTGTAACGAACGTAATGAAGTTGGAAAACCGGTACCATCTGCTTCTTGCAAGATAAAGCCTGAACGTGTCGGCCAAACTCCAAATCACATATTGCTGCCGGTTTATGACAAACGACCGTATATGCTAAAATCACAAGTGTACAGGAAAGGCAAAACATTTGCATGGCACATACGGTTGGCTATCATGGAAACTATAAAGACCACGAAAGAACTACTCAAATGGAAACAGATATGTTCATTCATAGATGCCAAAAGGTAAATTTGACCAACACGTGTAATTTGGCATTACGGTCTTTCTCCATCCAACGGCAGACAAGTCCCTTGCAGTTGGAGTTCATGAAGACCTACTCATTTATTCCTTAATACACGAAAGCGACAAAAAACGACAACGACAACAACAGCAGAGGCAACAACAACAAGATCAACAAAAACACCTTGTTGAGTTTTGGATAGTCAGTCTTTAATATGTCCTAAATATTTAAAAGAAAAAATTAACACTCGTCTTTTTAATATCTGTGCTTCAAAAATTTTGATTAGACTTACACTTTTAACCTTTTCAATGGTGTGTTGATGCTCTTCGATATCAAAGTTCAAATCTTGTTCGTACATCAAAGCAGTCTGGCACCTTAGACAAGTGAGAGGCAACGTGATTTAAATGTCTCATCAGACTGGAGTGAAACAACAGTATCAAATGAATAACAGTACCAGATCTATATGCAACACAAAAGTACTTTTCTTAGTCATTATTTCAGAGCTTGCACATTAGCGATAACGTCTCTTGCCACCGTAATGATTACATTAAATCTGCATGATAAAAGCTACTAAGGATGCATTCAACACCAAAAGCACTGATGTGATTCTTACAATGGAAAGGAGATCCCATCGTTAACGCGCAAGCTCTGTATTGGTGTTCTTTGAACATATTAATGGTGTCTTAAGATAGAGGAGCCCTTTCTGGAGAGTTAACAACTAATAGATGGAAATATGAATGACAACGTAGCCAGATCTAGCTGATCTGGTTTCACTCTTGCCTGTTAATGGACTTTGATCTACTGTCTTCAGCAAAATCCCCTTGTCAAATACGTCATTTTGCCTCACTGTCTGACGCACTGCACACAAGCAATGAAGCCCATCAAAAAATTTCAGTGGATGAAACTGCATCAAAGGGAACCAAGAAAGCACACAACAGTGGGATATACTTATGTAGATTACCTCTGGTAATCAACTGATGGAAACAGAATACACTTTTGTTTGTACAGCCAGTTTTTCAAAGTTACAAAGAACTGTACATGTATTTTACTCAGGGTCTCTTTTTCATACACTCAGTGTTCTATTGTAGCCTGTGGTAACCTGTGCTAAACATATGAACATTAAGAAAAAAAAAAATGCTATGGCAAGGTTTCTAAAGCTGGGAAGTTATGACAAGCCTGTCACAACAGGTGACAAACTATGCATCACAGAGCAAAATTTAAATGAGAGCACTGTTATGACGAGGACATGCAAAAAACGTCTGAATTCATTGCCTTTCCTATGCTAAGATACGTGCATCTCAGGTGCCATTTCCTACGAGATCTATACATTCTCTGCTGTGTGGGAGTCGAGAATATGGCAAAGACTGAGATAAAGTGTTAAAATTTAATCGTGTCAACATACAATTATGATCTAGACTCGAACATCACTGCATTCAATCATAAATCAACAGGACTTAAAAAAAAAATCATGTGCCTGGGACAAAGCTAGTTGGCATTAACAAAGTGAATTCTTGTTGTATCCAAATAAAGAAAAACAACAACAACAATAAAAAAAAAACAACATGCTGGCTCAAGATCTGAGAAATATAAGAAATAAATATTTCCACATCATCCATCAGGCCGTAGTGACAAAATGTCCCAAGTTAATTCTGACCTCAGACAGCATGTTTTTCATTATGCATCTTACTTTGTCAGAAGACATAAGCTAGCACTTGGTCATAAGAAATTAGGTATGTCAACAATCTTGTCTCTGTAAAGACACACCCTAATCTACTCTTCTCTGAGGTAAGTAACCTGTGATGCAAATGGAGAGCTATATATATAACAAAGGTATAAGAACTATTAAAGGAACTGCTTTTGAAATATATCATGTGATAAGTCTATCTGTCAACAAGAAAATACACCATTTGGGAAACAAGCAAATCACTGGATGTAATGTGCATACACTATTGTGAGGGCACGTACAGCCTGGAAAATATATTTTTCATCTTAAGCAAATAAATCTTCTTAATGTCTACAAACTCTTGGCAATGCTAAATATCTGAGTGCATTCCTATCTGAAGAGCACTTTTTCCCTGATGTCACTAAATCTATTCTGAATACGTTTGAAATAATGGGAAATCACGTGAGGGCAATTGCTCTATCTAGAGAATTATTATTTTCTTTAAAATCTGACAATGCTTGAAGAATCCAAATTTTAAACTCAATTTTGTTTTGGATAAATGAATAAAGAAATGCACCCTAAAATACATTATGTTTTCAATTTTTAACGAAAACTTCCTTCATTTTGGAAAAAACACTCGTTCAGAGAAAGGGTCAGCTCTCAGCCTTAGCTTTTCTCTGAAATCTAAGTACAGATTGTATTATCATGACCTTTGTTATAACTTAATATCTCATCAATATAGTTTCAGGTTATTCATAATGATAAGTAACATGGCCTTGATATGAAATGTTACCTTTCTCAACGTAATTTCTGAACAATACCTTCTTTCTCAAAATGTAATTTCCGAAGCACACCTATTTTATCCGGAATGTATTACAGGTGTCTCTCAAAAGCAGGTGAAGACAAAACAGAAAACATGATTTACATGCATAATATGACATGAGAAAGATGACATCAACTGCTCAGGGCCAGAAAGTGATATCTTTATGGAAAAAACATTGAAACCTCAATAGTAAGTACAACCAAGCACTTTTTGAGGTTCATAGTACTAATTAACAGCATATTAAAACAGTTTCACAAAACTTAGCTAGATCTATACTAATTACCAACACACACAGTAAAATTCTTATTAAAGAGTTTTCACACCGCATAGCTGACATGCACACTGAATGAAATAGTGCTTCACTATGATTTGTGTGTAAACAGATCACAAGCTTTAAAGGCTAAGGCCTTGAAAGCCAGTAGGTTTTTTCGCACATGGCTGTTCTGCTTTTATCAAGACTGTGCTGTGACATGCATCAGGAAAACCTGAATATAAGCCAGATTTCTTAATAATGCCCGTCAGGATCAATATGTATTTGGAGTGTGCTGTTGTATATGAAGTGCTTGCAGTGACAGGGTTTATACTATAGAAAAGGTAAATAAAGCAAGATCAGGATTGTTCTAGAGTTTTATGTTTAAAAGCTGTGTACCCATAATGGTGATGTGGATATACAGCCTATGCAATTCCAGACTTGGATATGTAAGGAGGGAAACTTATTCCTTGGCTGCATTACTGAGCTTAAAAGTTGTAACAAGGTAAAGATAATCTTCTTTCGCTCTTAACAGTTGACATATTTTTGATTTGTGTTTCCTCTTTTTTGTCACAGCTCCCTTAAAAATGTGAATGACCAGTTTACTACTGTAAGATGTGACACATGCTCTGAACTCAACTAAATGCGCCTAAATAGAAAGGTGAAGACCTACATATATAGGTGTGAACTTTCTGAATTTTCAAAGAAGCCAAGCCCACTGATTCACATTCCTGATTTTATTTTCTTTGTAAAATGCCTTGAAAGTGTCATGAATTCTTGATAAAAACAATACTGCCTTGAAAGTGTCATCAATTCCTGACAAAAAAAACACTGCCTTGGACAGACTATAAGGCAATGTAACAAGTACATCCAGCGTGCAAACATTATGTAGACTATAGTTATCATGAGATCAGCAGCAATAACATCACACATCATCCTATAACAATATCAGAAATTGTAACTTCAAGCTCCCATCTCCCTACTCATCCCCAAAATTTAATCAAATTAATTAAATTCCTAACCTGCTAGGTTTTAACTAATAAAAATATTTCAAATATAAAATGAAATGCATGGCATTAATCCGATCAATACTGATCTTCTTCCAATTACTGGAAATGGCAAGTAGATTTAGTTGGTTTTTCCCTGCTGAGAATGTCTTAGACGACAATTTTTCTTTAACAGATTAAAATTTATCTGCAAATGTGTCAATACTCTTCATATGGGTCAAAATTTGATTTATTAGATAAAAAAAGCTAGGGTTGATAGTAGAAAGAATGGAGATAATTTTTAGCACAGATTTAATCCATTTAAACGAAAGCCAGCGCATACATGACAAGCCACAGGTTAGATTTTGATTTCGAAATTCTCTGCTTTGCTACCATTGAGGTAAAAGTTGTAATAACTTCATAAGTTCTATTTTCCTTAACTTCCAGTACGCCACTTTTTAGACACCTATAAGCATTCACAATAAAAAACACATATTATAAACACTGATGAAATATGCACAGAACTGAGAACTAAGATTCTCCAAACATGATATTTTTTGTCTAGCTTTTTTGCTTATAAAAACAAATTGTAACATAATATACATGTAAGTGCATTTTTGCGGCTATAGTGAAGCCGGCCGGAAATTTTGTATATGAAGGGAAATAACCCTTGAAATATAATACTCTTTACAATAGTCAACAACTGTAATTACTGTAAACAAACCAACTGTCTCCATAAGACAATGGTCTAATATCTGAACATCATTTTAGTGCCAGTGTCAAGGTCATGGCTGAAACTCAAAGTAACAACCGGAGTGGAAGAATAGATTTTTATGCAGCTGGCTATTACAGATGAACTGAATGTACAGATATGGCAATCATGTATTAGAACTTTGTCAACAAATATATTACTTTATGCCATAATCTTAATCGTGAGATTATGCTATGATCATATCAAAACTTTTTGAATAGGGTCTTGTGCAAAAAGGAAAATAATAGTCTATATAATAACAGTTGATAAGGGATGTAGGATGCAACTTTGATTTAAAATATGGCAAAGGTGAAAATGGCAGTCCATTAAATTCTGAAAAAATAAAAAAAATCAATAAGATGAGCAAAGACCTGGCATCAGTGTTTACTTATGAGTTGAAGAAAATCTGATTATGTATTTAAATAAATAGCTTTTGCCTTTACTTCCTGTTTGTCTTTGATTCTAAACTTGGGGGTGAAGTGTCATCTCTCAAAACTGGACGAGAATGCACACGTACCATCATTTCACTTTCCTGCTAACAACTGTTAATATAACATGCATAAATTTCTAATCAAGTATTCTTAATAAGCCATCCAATATTCTCTTCACAGAATGGGCGTACTTTTCAGTGCACATTTACATAACAGTCTACATATGGTATTTATTTCTAGAAGTTTGATGGAGATGTCGGGGCCAGAATTTACTGGTACAAAAGACATAGTAACAATAACAGGATATTAATATATTTCTGAAATATGAAATAATGTCTGCCAGAGTTTACTCTAGACAGTGATTATTTCAAAGGGCTACAGTGTCTGATGAATTTACACATAGGGTGGCATTTCAGCACGAATAATACTGTCCCTTGAATCAAATAAACACACTATGATCCACACATCACATTAAAAAAAAAATGTGTAACATCCCCTCCCGATTGCTGAGCATGTGAAATCCCTTACCCAAAACAAACACAACATAAAGAGAGAGTGAAAAATCCCAAGGAGATAATATTAACAACAACAAAACCAACCCCAGATACACTCACACCTGAAATGTCCATGGGAACATACACTGTTCCACAAACTGCTACTGAAGATAATATGGGACCCCATGCCTCAAAAGTCTTCTTAATTTTCAGTGTGTGAGATGTTAAAAAACAGCCATTATTTCTAAATGTTAGGAAGGTAAGAGAGCTGCTGTCTTGTAGTGTTTTTCTAACTCTACATTGCTTCTAGCCCTTCATGTTTTTTTTCAAGCACAGCTTCAAAAGGAGATGTATCATCTCAACAAGCCAAAATTTACTTATACTGAGCTTGTAAGTATTAACTATGGCATCTACTATCTAGGCTGTGTTGGCTAATATTATAAATGTCATGCATGAGACGGTTACACTTAATCTTTTAAAATATATATACATGTACTTTTATTACGTAAGCTGCTGCAGAACAGTCTTGCCATTTGTTAAAAAATATTTTGACCTTCCATATACCATGTACGGTTTAGGCACGATTAATAAACTTAATAACTTGTACCTATCAACAGTCAAAAATAAAAACACCACTTTAGTTATTTTCAGTTTTTACTGGCTTCACTGCTCAAAGTAAATACAGCAGACCTTCATGATCTTAGACTTCACCTGGTCTAGTTGTTGCAAACCTCCAGTCACTGGCTATACATTTTTTTTTTAATACTAAATTTATCTCATGAACTCCAGTACCTCATGAAATTGAATGTGTTAACCAGCTGCAGCTACTGTCCACAAGAGCTGTTGCCCTACTTGGAGGAACATGTTAACTGGTATGCTGAACTCTGGGCTTGTGAGGTTTCATTGTCAGTAATAGTGTTGAGTTTATAAGCTCATTACTGAGTGGTCTGAGAAGTGTAGTGCACATGTTTGATGGCAGCCCTGTACCTTGGATGACCCAAAATAATGATAAAAACAATGAACTGAAGCACAACAAAATCTGAAATATTTGCCAAAATTTATTTAGAAATGAAAATTTGTGCTCCCTGATTGGAGTTTTCTCCCTTAGTCTAAGTCTAGGCATGTAACACTGAAGCTAAGAGAACACCCCTGCAACCATATCTCGATTGTAAATAAACAAGAATAGACATACTGTTGTCACATCTAGCCTCCTCTGGATCTCTCTATCAAAAAGAGTGTCTTAATGCCCCTCTCTCCAGAATTTCAGACTGCAGTGCCATTCATGACAACAAATATTTTTCTCATCTAGTACAAAATCAAACCATCACTCAATCCTAAAATTTGTATGGCTACAGTGTGATGCAGAATTGTAATGGAGTTTATTGTTGGACTTCAGAACTCCTAACTTCCAACTCTAATATTTGTAAAGTGGGTCCCTACAGAAAACTGGCTATCCAAACATTTTACTTAAGTCGATAAACAATCCAATGATACGAAAATGAAAGCCTGGAAATAGATTTGGCTACATAGCACACATAAACGTTGCACCAGGCTTCCTTGCTCAACAACTGCTGACTGAGATAAATAATATAAAAACTTATTGCACATTTTGTTACTTAGCAATCCCATAGTCGCTTTTCCAAACTTTAAAAGCACGAGCACATATTTCCACACCACAGCTCTGCCATGATATGAGAAAAAGTCCCTGAGTGGTGCAACATTATGAAGTTCAAAGAGGCCCATTTCTCATAACTGGCAAAGGTTTGTAAAAAGTAACAGCCAGGCAGCAAATTTATCCCAAGCAACAACAATTAATCATGGCGATACTGTCTGCAGAGAAAAAAATCAAAGATCTTGAAATGTGTACATACAGTGTTTTCTGACAGTATCCATGCTCATATTATAAAAATTAGCAAACAGACTGTTTATCTTGAGCAAAACATTCATAGCACAACGAGCCTACCACATCTAATACAAACACATCTTGCCACAAGTCACTTTCAGATAACATCGAGCAAAAACACCAAGAGAATTGAACAATCGAAACTAGATTTTGTATTTCATCACGATGGTACTGTCTGCAGGAAAATTCATAATTCTGCAAGGCATACATGAGACAAACAATGTGAGAGTGATCAGGTTCAACATTAGAAAACTGAGCCAGATAGACAATATCTCTCAATCAAAAGCATTCACAATACAACATGACTATCTCACAGTAAACAGACATACTCCCTCACTCAGGTTGTTTCTCTCCGGTCAAAGCATTCATAATACAACATGACAATCACACATTAATCACACCAGTCATAAGACACTTTCAGATCACAATTAACACAACACTGGAATAATCTGAACAATCAACACCAGAGTCTGTATTTCATGTATGCAAAATATGTGCCATTTCTACAACATTGCATTGTTCAGACAATCTTTATATGCTTAAGCTTCTTGAGCTTCAAAGCTTTAACAAATACTGCAGGCTGTGAGATGTTTCACATCCTGAGATGGCAGCTATAGCCATCAAATGATTCGTACTGGGAACGATAGAGATATAAACAAAGCAGGTCTCTCTAGGACACATCCTAATTTCATGGGTGCCACCCATCTCGGTGAAAACATCTTAGCTAAACATTTTGCCATTCTTGAAACTTGTAAAATTTGTGAACATCTAACTCTACTGCCCATAGGCTACATGGGAAATGAGTCAAATCAAATAGCATCTGTATTTATTACTGTACAAGTTTCTGATACATATGGTAATGGAAGCTACTTGTAACTCTGAGGATGCCTTACCGGATCTAATCCCTTTGAATCTGGATACCACTTATGTTCAAGAATCTGAAATCTAAAATTCTAACACTTGCTCAGAGAGGGGTTAATTATAGGCTGATTTTTAAACTTTGTACAACTGGAAGTCAAGGAACCACAAAGTGTGGTTATCCTGGGAACATCTAGTTCCACTACCTCTACCGAATTTTCCTGCTTGACTCTATTATGTGCAGACAGTGATCTATATGTCCAACCAGTGGGACTGCAAAATTTGGCTCACCATCTACTAAAATGTAGATATCTGAGGCTGGCCCTCAGAATGTGAAACATTGCACAGTTGTGTCTAATATCTATGGCCAACCCCAAAAAAAAAAAAATCAGTTCTCCCCTCCCCTCTCTCTCCAACCCTTGGGCTTGGTTTGACTTGAGTACATTTTGAGTCAAACTGATATATTGATATAAAGCCTGCTCGCCTGTCACAACATTCAGAAAAGTTGCCAGGTTTACATCTTTTGTTTTTACATGTGGATTAACAAACAGGAAGTGATTACCAAAACAATGACCACCATATGAGATATTAAGTTTGACCCTTTGCTCTCAAAATAAAAAAACTGAATTTCTGAAAAAAAAAAGCCAAAAAACATTCAAAGATAAGATGTGAAAACTGAAGACCTCTTCAGCTGATTTATAAAATTTATACCATTACAATATTTCATTATAATCAGTCTGGTCACAGGTGGTAACACCTCAACACTGGCCTCTAAACAACAATGGTAAGGATATTCTAAAGAATGCTCTCCCTTGAATCTTTACTGCTGTCATTATATTAAATGCAGAAATGCTTGAAGCATCACAAAACACTGAAACAGGATATGCCAACATAAGCTTACAATACTCAATGAAATCTCCAAGTGACACATAAAATACTTGCAAACGCAGATGATACTAAAAAGTGATTTACACTTTCTTTACCATAGTTTGTGTAAGATTCTCTCTGCAAATTTGCTACTGATGTTTCAAAACATTTACAAATACTGCAGAACTTCATAGCCAAACTTGCTAATATGGTGCTCAGTTCCACATTTCACTGCCAAAAATGTTCCAGTTTGTCTACAATACAATCCTAACGATACATTAAAATTTGGTACTAGGCATTTATCTTACTTAAGATGAGATAGTGCAGTATCTACAAAGCTTAATGTCAGTGTATCATTGCTTAGCCAGAATAGTGACATTTAACACTGACAATGAAGCAGCTCAGAATATACAACAGGTTAACCTCCCCAACCCTTTTGCTTGAGACTAAGGGAAATGCAATCTTTGGGTATGTTCTACTGGAACTGGTACGTCACATCATTCCAAAGTGTGATGGACGAAGTGAAGATAACAACAGTCACAGGCTTGGTGAAATAAACTTTTTATGATTTACAATGAGAAAAGCACATTTGAAAAATACCTGGCTAATTGAAGTGATGTGGCGTGTCAGATCCAGTCTAAATACGCTCTAAGAAATACCTATGGCTCACACAGAAAAACCTTTCACGGTGATATTCCAACTATTGTCACAGAAAGAAAATTATGTACAAATGAGACGATGGCTGTATTTACAATGGCTACTTGGTAAAATATACCTATTTTCTACAACATGTCTGTCTGCACATATCTCTTGTCCACTCATCCATTTCAAGAGCAAGCATTATCAACCCCAATGGGATTTCCACATATGTTTCATCTGTTTTTGAAGTAGCCAATGAGGCATTATTTTACAGCGAAAGTATCAAAACAAGAAACCTAACCATAATCTCAATCCAATCCTAACCTTACTCATTCACGTGACATGAATGCCAATTTCAAGTATATCATAATGAAACAACAATAGAAATCCTCACTCAGGCCTTATACAAACAAACTTAAAGCAATGCTAATGCTTTGTAAATGTAAAGGAAACCAAGACATTTACATTTTCATTCACAGCATGTGCTCTCTTTGACATGTCCTTGTCTCATAAAGCTATATCAGTGAAAATTTAAGATAACCTTCTAGGACTCTATCCAATATTAAAAACGGGACCAATCCTCAAAAATCTACAGCTTTCTCTACAACACCAAGCAAGATCTCAAAGTCTGCAATTTCTCTACAAAGTGTAGAAATTTTCTTTAAAATCTCAAATTTTCTGGGACAGCCTTAAAGTTCTCTGAAATACATGTTCCTCACAAGCTTTACTGTTCTCACAGATGCTACAAGTGCAAACACAAAATCTCATTTTTTCAATCAAATCGACAAGTACTAAAAGGTCTTCTACAGGAAAGCCAATTGTACTGGCTCAGTACACAATATCCCACACTCTAAAAATATTTACAGCCATACTCAGGGTACGAACCCACTAGATTTGACACAGCACAACATATCCAATTGTGATGTATGCAAACCCCTTTTGTATAATGTTGTGAAAGTTGTGCCATGCCATGGCAAAATTTGTGGACTTTGTGCGATTAACAATGAGAAAGAAAGGACATAAAATTATCCGACAAAGTGATGTGATGCACCAGATCTAGTAGGTCCATACCCTTAACTCTCCCAGGCACTTGTTATTGGTTACCTTTTAAGGACTTAAAGGGCCACGAACTTACATGTGCCCTCCATATTAAGTCATAAAGTGCAGTACATAAAAGTACCCATAAATGCCTCAGAGAGGAAGTTTCAACAGATGGCTACATATGAAATACATGGATCCATAACTTCCTCCCAAAGTGTTTTGGTTTTTTCATTAAGTGAAATGGGTGACTTAGATACCCATGAATGCCTCTGAAGGCAGTTTAAAAAGTGCTCCTCTGCTTCTCTATTTGTATGTTTGCTTGTATGAAACACAACTAATGGTATCAATGTATTGCTAAAAAGAAACAAGGAGAATACTTAATGTATCAATATTGTGGGATTTCATGTTTTAGAGATACTTTAAAATGAAAAAACAACATGCATAAAAGTACCCATAAGTGCCTGGAAGGGTTAACCACATCACAACAACATTCAGATCGATGTAAGCTAAGACACTAACAGCAACAAGTCATATCTGACCACAGTGCTACAAACTGATTCCTAATGTGACAGTCTTACACAGAAATTAGGCTACTACTATATAAATCTGTAAAAGCAATGATTTTGACTGGGTTCCAGCCTCGTGTAACTGCAGTATGGAAGAGTTTACAGCATCCACATCTGTCAACTTATGATGCAGTTCTGAACAACTTCCCACGCTGCTCTATAGTGAAGTAAAAGACCTATCAACATGTGTAACATAGAAGCGAAGTGTCACCACTTCATAAGGCTCCACCGAATGCACATTTACATACACCTTCACTCTGTAGCCCCTCTAACAATTCATTCATTCCTTGAAAGTCATACAGTAAATCACATACATGTACATATTTTACAATTACTTCATAGTACTAATATTATGACTTTTCTTACTTTATTCAGTTTTGGAAGGAAAAGTTTTCCCATTAATCTTTTGAACCTAAATGATTGATATTTGGATCTGGCCTTAAAAATATGTACTCCACCAAGACTGATAAATTGGGCTGTATGTTATGACTCTGTCAAAGGTGGAGGGAAATAGGGATTTACATGTTGTGGGGAAGATTTAAGGGTTGAAGAACTACATCTAATAATCTGACATAATGAAGCTCTTGCACTTTCTTTCCAAATGAGAAAAATGAATTCTCTGGGACAATCCAGCCTTCACTCAATAATACCCACGAAGTGACCGCAATGTTGTATCTCACCGACTTTCTGTATCTCACAGACTTTCCAGAAGTGAGGTAAATATATCATGGTCTTCACTTAAATAATTATTAAAAATTACATGACTTCGTAGCATATGGTTTGTTTATCGTACTTCAAGAAGCCAAAGTCTTGCTAAATTGTGTGGACAAAGGCTTTCACCGGTAAACTGATGATATGATGACTTCTTGGTCCTTATGAAACATGTAACCAATGAAGATCTGATAAGCTCATAGAGCTCTACATGATGAACTAACCCAAATTTGATAACCTGAACTTTGGTTCCAATTGTCCTGATGTGAGAACTAGAAAATGAAAATTCATACTGTGATTTATTTCTTTGGCTCATGGATATTTTTCTATTATTAACTAATCCGCATGTATCTCACAATACTTACTACGCTGTGTCACTGAATGGATAATTTTCCCCAAACAAAAAGAAGATGACTTTTGAATCGCACAGTGAGCAAGGATGACTCCCAATCATTCTATTTCATATAAATATTAGTCTGAGAATCAATTGTAAACACACTATCCCCTATGAAGTTTTAGCTTGTACACGAACTTTCTTTTCAAATTTGAAATTGACAAAGATGAAGAACAACCTGTTCATAACTGCGTGAAATGGCCTACTGAGTGAGTTTATTACTTTACTGCAATCTAATTCCGAACGATTGCTTTGGTTTTCTCTGCCAGATGAGGCTGCAAAAAAAATTTACATGATCAGGCTAGGTCCCTCTGACAGTCTAGGGCTTTAAGACTTACTATGCTATGAATGATTTGTGAATATGTAAAGGTATGATAGGGATACAGTGAAAAATGTTCAGTGTGCCTGAACTAAGGGACTGCAAACTAGCAGTTAAAAAAAGGTCTACTGCATGACTACACAAAATGCTGAAATGGCATAACAGCGGGCTTGAAACATTTACATATAAAAGAAGCTATTACACTATAATATGGAAGATGAAAGAAATAAGTTGCTGCCAGTCAGAGTGAGTCAAATATATCACAATTCTGACCATATTAGATACTCAACACTACTGAAAGTCTTTCAGGGATGTTCAGTTTGACAACAAATTGATTACATAAGCATGGCAGGTTAGAGGCAACCACCTTCAGAGTGTAAACATAGTGGAAAGCAACTCAAAAATATTTCATTCAAAACTGTTCCCTGCAACTCTCCCACCCCTTCTAAGAAATAATCTCCCCTCCCAACTCAATATCGGATGTTATATTAACTGCAAAACGTTCTAAAGCACATGAAAATAACAGTGCGAGATAATCATACAATGGCTTTATGCCAATATCATTCCACTTCAATACCTGGTTGTTAATAACTTTACTGAAATATTTTCTTCTGGCTCTTTTCAGTCAAAACCTCCCATTTCCATTTGCCATAATCTCTTTTGACTCCTCTTTACTGTTCAACTTGTACTGTATATACACTATTTCATACTTTTTCTATGCACAGAGGCATAGACTAATTTATATTGAAGTTCCACTGTAACTGATAATACAGAACAATCAATTTCACCATGGAAATCCTTATTTCACAGGTGAATGGTACGTCATTGTGGATAAATTTGAGTTCTTCGTGAGGTAAATTGTTTCTAGTGTAAAAATTGATCTTGAAATGTGATTTTCTTTTAAATTTTTGCCACTGCACTTCCAATCACTATAATCATGGATCAGAATAAAGCTAGGTCTAAAACTTTTGTACCTATTAAACATGCATATTTTTAGGCATTCAAACAACATCAATAACCTGAGACAATATTTAAAAAAGCGACTTAAATGTCAATTTGACTGGTTGTAAGATATCTGTCAACAAATAACTTCTCTTCAGTGGGATGTTCCAGATTTCCTATATAAATGGTGCATGTCTTTAACATTGTTTGGAGCATTATCACATTTTCTTTAACAAAGACTGGCATTTTTGGTAAGATACTTTTACAGAATTAACACCAAAGCACTGCGATAAGCATTCAACTGTTAAAGAAATATGACTCAAACCAGTGGGTTCTTCTCAACTGGATCTGGGAAGCCCAAAATTCATAATCAAAGATTTCATCATTCTGAAAATTTCTTGAGGGCCACTGATTAAAAAGTGTCAAAGCATGAAAACAATGCAAAATTTCCATGGAGAATAAGACACTGTCTAGTCTGCTATGCAATTTATGACAGAGTAACTTAACCCTTGTAAAATGAGTGTCTAATAAATTCTCAGTGATACAATACCCCTTTAAAAGCAATATTAAATTTTTCGCATGCTGGTGGCGACACGGGAGACACAAGCATTGAATTGATGCAGCTGCCTCACAGTTGGGGAAAACAGCAGTCATCAAGAAGAAATAATAAGACAGCAGACAGTCATGCATTGAGGGAACTGCATGGACCACAAGTGCCTAGTGCAACTAGAGTTAAGTTCGCCTGACTTGATCTTCGAGTCTGGAGTCTTTCATTATTAAGGGACTGAAAATCCAAGTATCTGCTTTGGCACCTATAATCAAACAAGGATATCTAAATGTTAAAAAAAAGACAATGTTAAAATGTCAAAAAGACAATACAATACAGTCATCATGTAAAAGTACACTTTGTAATCATACTCTCAGACTATTTTAGCATCAGCATCTCAATATAATTTTTCAGCATTAATATTTCATACACAATTCATATTTCATACACAATTATATAGACACTGATGACAACATATTTCCTTAAGAATTAAAAGTGTTCACAACCATTAGTATCCTCATTCTTCCAGCTAACAATCTTGCATTCTCACTATCATTCTTTCAGTACGACCAAAAATAATATAAGTACAGCATAATCACATGACCTCAAATTCCTCCCAATCCTATTCCAAGCTCTAGTCCTTTGCTCCATGTCTGCATATCAAATTCATCTCATGATCTTGAATTCTCTGAAATCTCATTGCAAAACTCCAGTCCTTTGCTCTAGATCTCCATATCAAATTAATCTCATTATCTTGAATTCCTCCTAATCTCATCACCATAGTCCCTTGCTCTGCATTTAAATATCAAATTGAATTCCCTGCAATCAGTTGCAGAGATCTAGTCCCTTTTCAGTATCTGTATAGATCAAACTTTTCTGAATTCCCTATAATCTTATTGCAAAACTCCAGTTCTTTGCCCCTGGAATTCGAGATCATAAGGTTCTACTGTAATTCAAAGTCATGCTGTACATGAGCTGGACAACAATATATTTTCACAGTGAAATATTCTTGACAATATAGTTTTATAGTAATAACACATGAAGCAGTCACTCAACCCATTCTAGGCCGGAAAGTCCTCTTTTTCCATCTCCAAGCTCCGCAGCCAAATTATGCTGATAGTACATAGCAGTTCATTTCTGCACTGCAGCCAAAAGATGCTACAAGTACATAGCGCCAAGGTGGCATTAAAAACAGAAAAATCCAAAATCACTTTTCTCCATTAGATCGTAAGTCATCTCTCAGCCCAGGGGAGATGTAATGGCTTCATCCAATACAAATTTCCTTTCAATAGCTTTATTGGATTGTCTTCTCTAGGCTTCAAAGAAAACACATTTTGCAGTTTATATTTTTATGATTGATATTTTTAGAGGAGGGGTATTTGGAAGTTTATTTTTATGGAGTTATTTCCCATCACATATGCAAAAAAAAATACTGGCTGTCTGATGGTGAGCTTGTGTGGAAATGGACTGAGGGCACAAATCACCAGATCTGGACACAGCATAAGGCAATTCATGACATAGGCAGAGCCACATGCTCCTTGTCTGATGATATTACAGTGCTACTGCGATTTGCTAAATATGGTTGAATCAGCTCCATCGGAATAAGAATGAGAAAGAGAAGACATGAATTGTCAGAGAAGACATGAAATGTTAGAAAAAGACATGAAATGTCTTGGGGACAAATAAGCCTGGGCTATATGTCCACATCTTACATCTTCCAGCAAAGGGCTTATGTTGGTTTTCCTGCCAAAGTCTCATCTTCCAAAATATTTTTAGGAACTGAATGCCCTTGATAAAATAATAGAAATTAAACGGAAATTTTGCTGCAACAGAAAGTGGTATTCACGCGAAACTACTCACTTTCCTCAAAATAAGTTTTGTAAAAGTTAAGACCTTTTGTCAGATGACATTAGACATCCAGTTTCACACCCTGAGCAAACTTCAGTTACAATATGTTGGAAGTGAAGATGGGAACTCCACCTACCTAGTCCATTTCTGTTTACTTTGCTTACCCATCGTAAAGAATATCATTTTCCTAATTCCCGGCTATTTCTACCTCAGACTCTCTAAATAACATGAAATCTTACGCAATTTGGCATTTGAAAATCAGCAGACAGTAAACAACTATTCAAAACACATATATCACTATCATGCCAATTGACATACTTGACATAGGCATGACCCAGGTAAGAAAACTGTTTACAATGCTAATATTTTAGCAGCGGTCCAGATCAAAGGGCTCTTGAAATCTGACACTAGTCAAAAATGGTAATAGAGGGGCTGTGATGGAAATTTGATGTTCGCTATTACGCCAATTGAGACATACTTGACACAGACGTTACCAAAGCAAAAAAAAAACATTTACAGTGTTAATTAGTCCAGATTAAAGAGCTCTCACAATCCAACCCTACTCAAAAATGGTGAAGGAAAGGCTGTGCTGGAATTTTGATGTTCAACTATGCTGGTAAGCAAAGTGTTAAACAACTGAGTCAATTATGACATTGCGAAGATCAACAACTATGTCCCCGTGTGGAACTTTTCCTGGGTCAGGACACACGCGATCTGACCATTAATGTTCCCATGAACAGGGCACTCACTACATGACTTGGTCATCAATTCTACACATTACTTATGGCCTATTTTGAGCAAAAAAAAAACAACCCCAAAACACCAAAACAAAAATTACAAACCACTAGGAAATCATGATGAGATGCGAGGAGTTAAAACATTCAAGCACATATTCTCACATCAGTTCATTAATTTGTCTTCAGCCTTTTTGACACTTCAAATGATTCTTCAACAAAGTTAGCTTTTAAGTCCTTGCAGCTAGTCCATTTGTTCTGTCAATAAGTTAAAAAAAAAAAAAAAAAAAAACCACAACAACAACAAAACCAACCAAACTTTCTCAACAGGCATGATAAAATCATATTATCACACAATTGCACTTCAGAATTTCTTTCTGTAAATGCATGACAACATCTGGTGGCTGTGAGAGATGAAGATGGTGATGATGACGATGATAATGATGACAATAATGATGATAATGACAGCAGGACTCAATAATCAACAGCTACTGCTAGCACTCTTGTCCACCTTGAATGGGAAATCCCAAACAAATGCACTGACCAACCCAAAACTTATGCCCCTTGCCAAAGTCATTGTATCAAATTCACTTCTTGTCTCAGACATCAGGAAAACCTTGTCACTGGATTAAAATTTGAATCAAGACTCCATCCTCTGTGAAATCCTAAGATGAAGTCTACTACTCCTTGTCAAATTCCACCAAAGGAAATCTGGCTGTGTTTTAAGCAGCTTCATCCTGAGATTAACATGGTTCAATTAGTTTGGCCCAACAACTGGGTGGTGAACTATAGCTTTCTTGATAACTGCAGACATTCAGTCCTCGGGCATTCACTACAACATGGTATAACTGAATTTGATGGCTGTATACTGTTGATTTCCTCCAGGCTGGGTCGATGCGCTACAACTTATTGCTGGTAGCAGTGTTAAAACTTTCTAAGTATGCAGCATGTAAGGTGTTCAGAAAGTTGGAATCATTCTGGTGAGATAAAAGTACAAGATCAGATTGACAGCTAATTTAACAATAATGAAATATCTATAGAGCATCTAACATACATGTAAATTTATACAATTCTGCAAAACTTGCTTCAAAATAGCATGCATTGTCATTTGAAACTTACGTCTAGCACGATCTCGATGGTTATTACTCTTAGATTTAAGACTCAGGAAAGAAGTTTTCATGAACAGTAGAAAGGCTGCAGCATGCAGTTTGCATCTAGGCTCAAAGACTAAAATAATGCAGTTTAAATGAATATGGTTCAGCCAAGATGATTTCATTACAGTTGTGTTAAGAGCATACGTTTAGCAGGGAGACTCTTTGCCGTGTTCTGATTGAGAAACTGAGAATACAGTGGAACCCTGACAAAACATACATCCTTCAAATTGAGCTACTGAGAAAGTGATATGAAGTTTTGTGTCATCTAGAATTCTCTTCATAAGAAAAAAAGTAGAGACTGCTACATGGGGTGTTGCTGAAGAGGATACTATATTAAGCAATGGATGTGTTAACAAGAGTTCCATTACATACAGAGCTAAGCCTGCCCTGTGTGGGCATAGAACATTAATATACCTTAACAAGGTGCAACATAGCTTGCTGTAGTTGCTCTTTGGTAAGAGGAGCAAGACCTGCTGGTGGTAATGCTGGTGCTGGTGTGGAAGTGATTGTGGGTGGTGATGTGGCCATCATCATGCGGCTGTCTTGATGCGTTCGGTCTGGAAATAGCAAGACAAAATACAAAGCTGAGAAACGAAGAGTTCAGCATCCAGGAGCATTGCATTTCAATTCAGTTCCGATGAACTAAGGGAAAACTACTTGCATCTCTCTAGCCTCTGGCTTGTGATAGCATCTGAATTGTTATACCCCATACCAAAAACATTGTTATGTCTATATGAATCTCTTCATGTTTATTACATAAAGTGGGGAGTTATGTTTGCCTTAAACAGCTTCTGCTATATGGTGGAATGTAGAATGAATTTTGACTATTTTACCCAATTAAGTTTCACTTTCTCATTGTAATGTAAGGTGAGGTGAGATGAGGTCAGCCTTGGTGGGTGTGGTCTAGTAGAGAAGCCATTAAGCTGGAAATGAGCTAATTTCTCAGTGAAGACCAGTTGTACAGCTTTATCAAATGTCTATTACGCGGTTCGAGAAACTCAGTAACATACTTATGTAATTTTATTGGTGTTTGTAGTTTGTACATTTAGGGTGGGGGAAGGGAGTGGAGAGGTGGCTCAAATTGGTGTTCTGTTTAACTATGTCAAGCCAATGAATCAAGTCTTATATCAAGGGCTGACCAGGGAAATGGCTAGTAGATAATAACCCTGTTGTCATGCGGGTGCAATTATCTTTCATTCAATCCAGAATGACAAGATATCTATAGTACACCTTCACAACCTAGCCTATGATTCCAGGTATGCATTCTTTATAAAAAAGAATTGAATACTTTGTCTTAATGACTTGAAACAGACTATCTGTGGATTGGGGGAAAAAGATTTTGATGCATTCACAACAATGCCAACTTACCTGAAAATGCTTGTGGAGTGAGCAGGGCACTAATGGAGGGATTGAATGAAGTACCAGTTGAAGGGGGCTGTGGAAAAATGAAAGACTGATTACAGCCATACATTGCACATACAGACATAACTGACTGGTTACTTCAATTCAGAAAGGGACACATCTCCAGATCATAAATACTTGCAAATAAGACGCACCCGATTTGTGAGGAAACTGCACCATCTTTTTTATTTGGCAGTCAAGAGAGACACTTAAATGACTGAGGAATAAATTAAATTCAAAGATAAATTTAGGTTCCAAAACCACGTGCAATTCAAAGAAACCCAAAGACTTCAAAACCCTGAGTAAATCCTGGGGTTGTCTCTGCAACTTCACTTAGCCACTAGGAACATATTGGTCATGAATGATACGAAGGGAATCGGAAGCTGGCAACCTGGTTAAATCTGCTGCATGCAAGATCACATCATGAGTGAGAAGACAAGAGATGCAACCCTTTGCTGACATGAATGTTTGTGTTGTATGGGTTAGCGAGACCTACTAAAGTTACTGAGGTACTATAGCAGCGCATGTCATCCTTGAAACAATTTGAAAGAAACATAACACACTTTCATCTGCCTGAATTTTTCAATGAAACTAACAGGTTAGTGTTAATAACTGATGTTACATAGAACATTATTCTGTTTGAGGCCTGTTATCAGTAATATCAGTGTACAGATCATGTACACAGCCATTCTATAAGGATAACACTGGATCTTCCAGGATTAGACTGACAACCTGAGAGTAAAAATCGTTTTCTTCCTTAATTGCTGAGGATTCGCTATTGAATATTCTCCCAACGCACATTAAAAATGGCTGTTGTTACTCCATTGAAGGTAAAAATTTGTTAAAATCAAGAGTCTTAAAAGGTGTCAAGTTGTTTTTGAAAGAGCTCTTACAACTCAATCCACTGACAATAAGTAGTGAGCAATGCTGGTGAGACATCTTGGTATATATCGATCAGTAGTAAGATATCTTGATGGATGTTAATCATCACATGTTCATCTTAAAGTAATCATCATCATCATCAATGCCTTTCACCCCTAGCAGGGTATAGGCCACTTACAAGCGAATTCCATCTTTCCCTGTCTTGGGCCATCTTTCCAAGCTCGTTCCAAGTGAGCTTCAACTCTCGCATGACCCTTTCCGTGCATCGTTTCCATGTCTCCCGTGGCCTACCCCTGCCTCGTGTTCCTTGTGGGTGATTGCCTGGTGATGTTTCCACTAGGTTTTCTGAGGGTGTGTCCAATCCAGCGCCATTTATGGAGTCCAATTTCTACCTCTATTTCCTTTTGTCCTGTTCTTGCCCATAGCTCTTCGTTTCGTATCTTGTCTTGCCACTTCGTTTTTAGAATACTCCTCAAGCATCTGTTGATGAATTTCTGGACTTTGTTCATTACTGTCTTTGTTGTCTTCCAGGTTTCACAGCCATAGAGGAGCACTGATTTGACATTTGAATTGAAAAGCTGGATCTTGGTACGCAGTGAGATGTTGCTTGCCTTCCAGACCTTTGATAGTTGATTAAATGCAGTCCTTGCTTTTATATCCGCTTCCGTACCACCTTTTTTGTCAATGATACTTCCCAGGTAGGTGAATGAGTCAATTTCTTCCAGGGATGTGTTTTCTACTGTGACAGCAGAGCTTGAGACTGTGCCTAGTTTTAACACTTTAGATTTCCCTAGATGTATATGTAAGCCGACGCTCTTTGATAGACTGTTGAGTTCCTCGGTCTTTTCTTGCATCTGAGTGTGTGTGTGACAGCAGTGCAAGATCATCTGCGAAGTCCAAGTTGTCCAACTGTTGCCAAGGTGTCCACTGTATTCCATTTCGTGCGCCTTTTGTGGCTTCCTTCATGACCCAGTCAATTGCCAAGATGAAGAGAGAAGGTGACAGCAGGCATCCTTGTCGCACCCCTGTTTGTACCTGGAATGGTTCTGAGAGCTGTCCTTCATGAAAGACTTGGCAGCTTGTTCCCTCGTAGGTGGCCTTCACAAGCTTGACGAGTTTGTCAGGTATTCCCTAGTGTCTCATGAGTTTCCACAGAGTTTCCCTGTCAACGCTGTCGAATGCCTTTTCAAAGTCGATGAAGTTGACTAAAAGGGGTGATTTCCATTCCGGAGACTGCTCAACAATGATGTGCAGGGTAGCTATCTGGTCAACACATGATCGGTTCTTGCGAAATCCTGCTTGGTTTTCCTCTGAGCTTGTCCTGCTGCCAGTTTGATTCTCTCCAAGAGTATTCTGTTAAAGATCTTCCCTGGTATGGACAGGAGTGATATGCCTCGGTAGTTGTTACAGTTGCTGAGGTCTCCCTTCTTTGGTATCTTGTCCTTCCTTCCATTCTGTGGGTATTTCCTCTTCCTGCCAAACCTTTTCAAATAGAGCGTTCAGCATTTCCACTGATGTTTCCATATCTGCTTTAAGGGCTTCCGGTGGTATATGGTTGGGACCTGCAGCCTTGTGTGACTTCAGGGATTTTATAGCTGCCGCTATTTCCTCACTCGTGGGTGGTTCTTTATTTATTGGGAGATCCTTTCT
Organism: Ellobium chinense; assembly: GCA_033807755.1. NCBI lineage: Eukaryota > Metazoa > Mollusca > Gastropoda > Ellobiida > Ellobiidae > Ellobium > Ellobium chinense. Next base: position 2,872,935 of record JAWQUT010000004.1, read on the forward strand.
GGCTGGAAGAATTTCTGGCTGATTGTCTGGTGATGATCTGTTCAGGAGTTTGTCAAAGTGTTCCCGCCATCGGTTGAGTTGTCCTGCTGAGTCAAAGATGGTGTTTCCTTCCTTGTCCTTCACTGGTAGGGTGGGCTTGCTAAACTTCCCTGAAAGAGTTTTGGTTGTCTGATAAACAATTCTCAAGTGTCCGTCTGCTGCTGCCTTCTCTGCTTTTTCTGCCAGGCCATCCAGGTAGGTATTCTTGTCCTTCTTGATGGAGTTCTTTACCTCCCGGATCGCTCTGGAGTACTCTTCTTGTGCAGTGAGTTTCTCAGTTCTGGTACGGAAGTCGTTGACTTTCGCTTTCAGCTCTCTCCTTCTCTTGATCTTGTCTAAAGAGTCCTGTGAGATCCATTCCTTCCTGGTGTTGTCCTTTGGTCCAAGGGTACTTTGGCAGGTTCTTAAAGTAATAGCATAACTTTATTTCTAGATCTATTCACATCTTATATGACTCCCTGATAAAAGGATAACAAAAACTCAAATAACTCACTCACCGACTTAGGTTTAGCAAGACTAGGATCAAGATCACTGGGTTTCAACAATGCAGGGAATGCACCGATGGCACTGGGCAACGAGCTGGGGCTGTCTTTCTTCTTCTCCCCGGGCAACTCCTCAGCCCTAGGGGCATCAGGCATGGCAGGGAAGGACATGGCACCCAGATTATGCTCTATTTCATCCACTGAGTGAGCATTACTGGGCAGGGAGACGGGGATGAAGCCCCGATTTGTGCCAAACTGAGGGTCTGTGGAATTGTCATATAAAAATGCGAGTGCTTTTTCTGATGTCTCTACAAATTGCTATTGCTATTCGCCTATGTTCACATCTCTGTGATTTAAAAATTCAGCCAAGTTTTTAACATGCAAGGATGGCTATATATGAGTCTGTATTCAAAACTGAAGTTTTTATCATTCTGTCTGTTTGCTGTTTTATCAATCTGTGCTATTTTTTGGGATTTAATATTCGGTTTTCTCAAAATTTTATTCACTCTGCAATCCCTATACTGGTCATTAAGAACTACACTTACTATTGTCATAATGCAAACCTCTCTTCACATTTCATTCACATTCTCCAGTAAGCCATTGTATAAAAAAAGGTATCTAGCTACAGGTAGTAAGGGCCATTGTCTGAAGGTTACTTCAGTGCTGGGGTCTGCAAGCTCACAGCAACAATAAATGTTCCCAGGTTGTGCAAGTTATTAAGTGGTCTGGATTATTCAGGAAATGGTAAGGTGTAGACACAATACCTAAATATGAGACTTCAAACCATATCATAATTGTTTTATAACTGAAGACTTCTTACCTTGTAAACTAATTAATCTTTTCACAGCAGCTGTTCCATCCATCACACTCCCTCCCTTGTCTCCACTGTCTCCCTCACTGCTAAGGGTCTTGATTGGTTGCTTGGGGCCCCCTTGGGTCAGAAGCTGCATCAGGTCAATGCCACGACCTTCCGGGGTGATCCCTGGTGACTTCCCACGATGTCCGGCGGCAGGACTGGCCTCAACAGAGACACTGCCACCTCCACCACCTCCCCCTCCCTGGAGACAAGAACATTTTTTTTTTCCCTAAGAGCTTCCATCTATAGGAAAATCAGCTTCCTTCATTTCAATTCCTATGCCATACGCAGTCATAGATGGCGAAGAACATACGGCTCTTTCTAATGCTAGATCTCAGACTTTGTAAGCCTGCAAACCTTTTCCCTATTTTTGCAAAAATTAGTCGCATTCACCTCAGCTCAAATAGGTATTGGCAAGTTCCTTGTACAGGATCCTTAGGATCAGGCATGCTCAGTAACTTTTGACAACAGCAACTTGAACCTTACAAGGTTGCATTGCTATTTCTAATTTTGATTTTGCTGATATTCTTAGTAAATGACTGAATGTGAAGCCCTAACAAACCCAGTCCATGTTGAATGTTAACTCATTCCATTTGTTATTTTTCAGTGCTCTAAATGGAATTTTATATTCATTCTCCCATTCAATGGTCCACAATTTTGTTGCGATACTGAGCAATATATTTTCAAAACTCTTACTGTGTTACGGATAGAGAGACTGTAAATAAAGATAAAATGAATAATCAAAACAAAATGACATGCAAATGAATTCAGATTGAAACTCATTTTTGGTTTACTTAAGACATAAGAAAGCTGAACCTACGGAAAGATTTCCGCAGGCAACAACCCACTGAATAAGAACATACTAAAGAGGGATTATTTTGATGGGACAGGATGAATGTCATTTGGATTATTTACCCCTAACCCTACCCCTACCCCTACCCCTACCCNAACCTTAATTAAAAGCTGAATAATACAATGTCAGGTAGAGGTGTCTGCAGATGCTGGAACGTAAGTGACGTCAGCGTTTTTGCCGCGGGCTTCTGCTGATCGGGGAAGGGGAATAATTCTGGACTTAAGGGCCAAACCCGGTAACTCTAGCTCTCTTTGTTGCGTCATATTACATACGCGCACGATAACAGAACGATGCTCTTTCTTCGCAAAATTGACTCGGTGGGCACCATAGATAATTTTTAAGGAGAAAAGGTATTGAAAAGTGGAAAATTATTTTTGATGTGCGTGTCCTACTTTAAGACATAAGAAAGATGAACCTACGGAAAGATTTCCGCAGGCAACAACCCACTGAATAAGAACATACTAAAGAGGGATTATTTTGATGGGTCAGGATGAATGTCATTTGGATTATTTACCCCTCACCCTACCCCTACCCCTAACCCTAATCCTACCCTTACCCCTAACCCTACCCCTAGCCCTAGCTCTCAGGGGTTGTTGCCTGTGGAAATCTTGCCGAACCTACTTTATGACATTGCCTACAAGCTGATTATGCAGTACAGCAGAGTAAATTAGTTAAGATAATAAGAACCTGTAGCTAACCTTTAATCTTTTGTGCTCCTCTATGTGCTGCCTCTCTATCTCTTCCACTGTCTTGGAAGAGATCAATCTGAGCAAAGGATGTCTGTGATCTTGTGGAGGGCTTGGCTCCACTGGCTGGGCCTCCACTTCTGTCACTGACAGGGATCGGGCAAACACTGGATTCTTGGAAGTGTCAGTGCCCATATCCACCAGGCCTGCTTTGGCCTGGTGCTGGTTAACTGTTCTGAATAAATCTTCCACAGATATCTGTGCCATGCCTGAAGCATCACCTGAAAAAAAAAACAAAACACAATGACATGTTCATTTCCAAAATCACTTATGTCTCTTGTACTGATCTGTGATATATGCTGGAAGAGTTTCCAAATGCACCTTGCACTATTAGATTTCGATCTTGTCCTAACCCTAACCCTAAAGCCCATTAAGACAGGTTCCCTAGCTCTAATGCCAATCAAGACAAGATCCTTAGCTTTAATGCCCAATGAGACGGGATCCCTTACCCTAATGCCCATCTGGATGGGGTCCTGAACCTTAATGCTCATCAAAACAAGAGTAGCAGTTGAGATGTGTCTTAGATTGGGAGGATTTCCACATGTGGGCCATCCTACAACATGCAGGGAAAAACGAAATTGCCAGATTTGAAAATCACTATTTTTTTTTCCTCTTGTGTATCCACCCACAGAAAAACCAAGCCTCTCTATTTTATATCAGTCCCATCAAATCAATCCCTCTTTAGAGTACTTATTGGTATGGATCAGGAACATGCTGTATGATGGCATCATATGGAAATCCTTCTCTCAGATTAGAAGCCTCTTGAAAGACAGCCATGCTCATGTGACCATAAAGAAGTTATGACAATTCCGGCACCAATGCTTCGCCTGTTGTTCACATGGGTGCAGTTAGATCTACGTACATTGCCATTAGAGGTCAAGTTTACCTTAAAAGTAATAACAGTTCAAAGCTAAGCTCCAAAACACATATTTATCACCCTTTTGGGTCCTAGTTATTCAGATGCCCCACTGACATGATAACTGTCATCAAGTGCCAGGAAGAAATAGGACATAATAAAAAGCACTATTGGACAACATATCTTGGGAAAATGCTACACATCACAAATATGATTTACCCATAATGCAATCTCCAAATCGGTCACACAGGCTTTTTACAGGGATATACAAATTTGCCTTCCACTTGGTGGCATCTGAAGTCTGCTTCTCTTAAGTGAGGACAAAATCTTGCTTGTTTTCTATACTTTTCTTTTGGTAATTGAGAAGTAATCAGAGGACAGCTGGCTTTCCTTATTCTTTTGTGAGTGACAAGTAATCAATAAACAGCTTGCTTTGTTTAGTTGTTTTTTTTCTTGTGATTGTTAAATAATTAGTGAACAATTTGCTTTCTATTGTGACTGACAAGTAATCAGTAAACAACTTGCTTTCTTTATCTCTTTTGTGTGTGAAAAGGCATCATTATCAATAAACAGTTCTTCTTTTCTTTACTCCTTTTTTTTTTGATTGATAAGCAATTAGTGAACAAATTGTTTTCTGCAGTTTCAGAGAGGATTTCTTAATTGCAAGAAATGAGTAATCGAAGTGGTGAAGGCAATTTCATGGATTATAATCTGCTTCAATATAATGGAAAACTAGATGATAATCCATAAACACACCTCTTTTTATGACATGAGGACTTTCTTTCGCATCCCTCTGACTGGGACCAAAGGGCTTGTGATTTCCAAGGACACAGTGAGTACTTTTGTGCAAGTAAAAGGTGTGAGGAAGGAGAACTAACACGTTCAGGTAAAACTGCCATTATATCCCATAATTTGCAGAAGGATGGAATTTCTTTGGTGTCATTGTACCCTGGGTTATCTTCTTCCAGAAAAGGTCTGGCTTTCTCTGTTTATCATTCTAAATAAAGTCAGACCAATAAAAATGAAATATACTGGAAAAGAATCTGTACGATGTGTCTTTCACTTTTCTTTCATGTTCATTATCTACACATTCTTAAGATCTTTGATTGGCACTCAAAGGGTTATGCAGGCTTATACGTTATACTATAGTGAGGGAGCAGATTCTCCTTTGAGTGTACCTACCACTTGGGTGCTTGATGGGCCTGGGATCAGATTGCTCATGTGCTGCTCCATGTTCTTGCTGAGGAAAGAAGCAAAAAGGTTACACATGCACAGTCAAACTCCTGAAGCACAACTCTTCAGAAGCAAGAAATATGTTTCTATCAAAATAATGTCTTTTATAGAAATATAAAGTACTGTATTCCGTTAGGTGGAAAATGTTGTGTCTAGTAAAAGTTACAATTATCCCAGTAGCAATTATATGGAATCCACTAGATTAACTTCAGAAATATGGTGAAGACTTTTCTGAGGGAAGAAACAAACACTTGAATGAGAGGCAACGTCCTTCAGATTTCACTTGTGGAGCTTAATATGTACTGAATCTGATAGTCACAAGTGTCACTGCTGCCTGGGGGTAAAGCCAGGTAGGTCTCAGTTCAAGGTGCATTGTGTGGAGAAATCAATGGTGGCACTAGTAATGAGAGATAAGGGCCAATGCCACTGAGGAACTGAGTTAAAAATAGGATGGCACCGTCAATGGCCAAGCATGTGTGAAGTCTGAAGTACCCCAAACAAAATGAAGAATAATTGCTTACCAGAAAAGTCAGATGTTTCTAAAATATTATAAATGCTTTGCATATTTAATTCAACAATCAAAATACAAGGAAAAATTGAGCTGCAAACCCAGATGGATGACTCCAATGTTCATACGATAATAATACCTGACGTGTCTTGATGGCCTATCATAGAACAATTGAACTGCATATGGATTATTCAGTCTTGACCCAGCTTCTGGAGAGACTTGATTCTACTAAATTTACATTGTATGTTTTGAATGTTGCTGGGCAGACTGATGGTTTGAGCACTGCTGGGAATACTGCCTCTACGTATCAAACTTCCACCATTATGTGTTAAGCATTGCTGGACAAACCCACTTCTGTCAAATTTTATGTGTTGAGTACTGTTAGACAAACCAGCTTCTATCAAACTTACATCATATGTTTTCTGAGCATTGCTGAGAAGACTGAGAATGTTCTGGCCGGGTCCTGGCCCACTCGCTTTCACATCATGAGCCAGGCTTCGAACAGATCCTGGATCAGCCTCAGCCCTCTTCTCTTCTCCTCTTCCTGAGACCTCCCTCAGGATTCTGCAATGAATGAAATGAGACAGGTTAAAAGTCATTCATGATAGAAACGTATATATACTTCCTCTGCTGTGCACTAGTAAAAGGCTGAGCACTAATTATGTAATGAGATATCCTGCACACTCACTAACTCTCTCATGCCTTATGTCATAGATTTTTCTTGGAAACTGTAAAGACATAATATGATAATTCCATGTTAGTTAAAAAGTGTCCAATCTTCAGTGAATTGGGTATGCGGGGCATAATGCAAAAAGCTTGGGAATGGAGAATGGAGAGGTAAGGACAAGGCATGTGCGATCAACCTTTTGAATACTGACTTAATTTTCTTTCTTATTATTTTGGGAATGCAAACTTAAACGTGATAATTTAGACCCATCACGCATGTTTTTAAAGCAATTCCTCAGAACATAATTTCATATGAAATAAACTTGAACCACAGATATTTTGGAAGGAGATAATCCAGAGCATATTATGACTTGTTAGTATTTCTTCTGTGGTATCTCATCCAACATCTGACCACCTCGCACCCTATTGTGCAACCACTTTTGTGGCTCCTTACACTCAAAGGGTTAAGGATCTACGCTCACAAACCTATGCAAGACCTTCGCTATTTGTATTCCTACGAATATTGTACACACAGACGGAGAAAGTTCAAAGACAGTGTGTGAGGTATGTTCTAACAACTCTGCTTCTATGAAGCAAGGAGAAAGCAGCAATTAGAAGAAATTGTATCTATCCAGTGATCTCCAAACTGAAAATATTATATTTTGCCACGACTGAAATGTTAAGATTAAGTGAAATTTGTGATTAAAAAGATCACCAATAAACACGTTATTTTCATGATTTTGTTGACTACAAGCAGTATTATCGTTATTGGGGCATCTTTTTTATTCCGTAAATCAATCTTATCTCGATGTAAACATACTTATTCATGCATTCAACTGTACCCAGTGTTTTGATTTTCTATTTTCAGTTTGAAAGCCAAAATACAGAAAGAATAAAAAGCTTACTTGCAAAGACATGAAAACCAAGTAATTCAAGGCAAACAAATAAAACCCCCAAAAACTGAATGGTTCTGCACTAAGTTTTTGTTGTTTTTTTTTCTCTTCTCAGAAACTCTTTTATGCTATAAAGGTGTTTTGCAATAGCAAACTCAAGATCTCATGAGTACCTCACTTCAACACCATGAAAACACTGTGTAAGACCACCTACATAAACATAATTTTATTGCCTTTATGTAAAAACTGTAATTATCTTCTTGCGCTCAAGTGCTATTACCCATTATGTCTCAAGGGTTTCCAAGAAAATCTCCCCCTTTCATGTTAAGAAGCACTAGACAGGGAGGCCAAGGGTACTGCACTGAAGGTTTATGCCACGAACAACCTTGGCTGACGAAAGATGGGTATGTCATGGGTGGAACAGCTGAACAGCGTTGAGCAAAACCATATGGGGGCTGAAACATTAGGTGTGCGTGCTGAAATATTATGCGTGCGTATTTTGTTTGGGAAAATGGAGATGAGGGCAATGAGAGAGAGAGAGAGAGAGAGAGAGAGAGAGAGAGAGAGAGAGAGAGAGAGTGAGAGAGAGAGTGTGTGTGTGTGAGTGAGTGAGTGAGTGTGTGTGTGTGTGGTGGGTGGGTGGTGGGGGAGGGAAGGGGGAGGATGCAAGCAATTTTCGTGTATATAAGAAAGGACGGATGTGAGTAAGTATGTATGCGTGCCTCATAGAGGTGAGAGCCAATATTCTTTGTTTTATGCATGCCCGGAAGAAGGAAGAGAAGGGGTTGGGTGCAGATCCCTAAAGGAAGTGTATTTCCATAGGTGAAGAGAAAATACTCGGGCCAAGAGTATACTGTACATAGGTAGCATAATCTATTGCCCATCCTCTGTATCTGCAGTCTGACCTCCATCCATTGTACAGAGGCAAGATGATTTCATGAAACTCGCTGTCTACACTACTAAACCTTAAAGGTCCGCCTGGGATATTAAAGGTGAGGGTTGGAATGATGAGACATTTCACGAATTTGAATTAAATCGCAAATACTGAAATAGCAGTGTGTATACGAATGTGTGCACATACACGTAGAGGGATAGGTAGGTTGGTAGGTAGGTAGGTGGGTAGGTACGTAGGTGTGTGTGTGTGTGTGTGTGTGTATGTGTGTGCGTGTGTGTGTGTGTGTGTGTGTGTGTGTGTGTGTGTGTTTCGGTGGGGGTGGAGGGTGTATGCATCCAGCGCGATTCACAGCCAGACTGGCCCTTGCAAAAGAGTGTAGATGTATGTGCATGGGGCCTTACACTTATATAAAAACAGGCATAGGGGTGCTTGCTAAAGGATGAAAGGCGAGGCGGTGACAT
>JAWQUT010000004.1:2894435-2919451 GCA_033807755.1 Ellobium chinense
AAATTTCTTCATCATCAATTCAGGGAGATCAAGTCGATACTGAAAATCTTTGAATGACCTTCCCCACAGGAAAAAGACGAAACATTATATAAACGCAGTTCCCCAGGAAGAAAGTGATGAACGAAACAGAGGTTGGTAAACCATGAAAGATGGAAACTCCTTTGATAAAGATCTCTCTGACACACACACACACACACACACCTGTGCTCAGGTCGATATACACAAAGTATAATATCTCGGGAGTCAAATCTGAAGGCTTCGTTTGCTGGGGCTGATTCAACATCTCACTGTAAAGTGAAAAGCAGTATTTCTTTCTCATACAATAAAGAAGAATGAGCCGTCAAGACAGTGAGACCGAAGTACAAAACAGACGAATAGAGCGAATCTAGACTGCTCCTGTACGACTGATTCGCACTGAAAATGCACGTGAAAACATTAAGCGAAGACTTTCTCAAAATTACCTAACTCCGTTATGTCAACAGGCTGTGGACATTCTCTAAGGTTGCATTGTTAGGATTAAACGGAAGAGCGAGTCATAACTATTGAAGAAAAGGTTCATCTGTGATCATTTCATATGTGTTGTAAATGAATTAAGCTATATGGAGAAAGAAACCTTTTGAGTGGTAACAGGTGGCAAATACAGGTCAATACAACTCTATCGAAGAGTTTCGCAGTAATATGAACGTTCAAACACTGCAGAGGACAACTCGCAATCTGTTAACTGTTTAAGGTGTATAAAGGTTTCTTGACACCTAGGGTGTAGAGTGTAGGTCTAGGTCTAGACCTTCCTGGGAGATTTCGATACCTCATACTAATGTGTAATAGAGCCTGAAGACGCGCCTGTCGGTGGCTACATTGAAAGTACAATGAAACCTCAATATTAAGTATTCGCTTAGTAAATATGTCTCGTTATTAAGTATACATTTCACATTCACGGATTCATTCTTATTCTATCATTGCATTATTTAGATGGACTTTCATATAAGTATACCTCATCAATATCCATGACTTTTCCTTGTAACGAGTGTATTCGTATTATCGAGATGCCGTTGTATCTGTGTCTTACCGTGTCCTGGTAGGTAGGCGGACATAATGCCGCAATAAACCCAGCGGCACTTTTAACTTGCCTAATGACTTCAACAGTTTGTCTTCAACGGCGTCAAAGTACTGCAGTGTCATGCATCATTTATCAACATTTCAGAAGTCACACACAGTAAAGCCCTCAAGTATAACCATCACCTGTTGGTACCCGGAAGCTAAACGTGGTGCAATTTCCTTCCGGCTGAAAGAACCATATGTCATAATCAGTTAAGCGGCTGCGCATTACTTCCGGAGCAAACCTACCTGTTACCTATACCACACAGAAAACTGACTATCTCTCAAACATCCCATAATAGTAACAGATAAGTAGAATGATGACGCCAATACCACTGTAAGCTAAGCAAATGATGTCAGTTTCCATTAACAAAATTTCTAAACCAACGAAACAATCCACTGACTGAAACAATCTTCTGACGAAAGATGCAGCATAACATGACAGTAATGGAAAGTTATTTCTCGACCTGTCAGTTAAACCATACGGTCTCGGTTTCATCGGAGTAACTGGGTGGCAACTGATCCTAAGCACTCGGTTTGTGAGATAAGACAACTGCACTATGTTTAAATGGGGACTGAATCATGCCCTTAGCTGGTACTTGCGCCCACGTATTTTGCAAAAAGATTGTTGGCTCTTCTGGCAGATGTAGTGAAACTCTGTTATCACAACCACTGTCTAATATAATTCCCTGCATAGCACATTCCCAATCAACAGTCCCAATTTCTTTGGTCTCTGGTGAGTTTGGTTCGAAGAGTGGTTGTGTTCCACTGTAAACCATCTAAATATCAAATACTGCCCTCGGCCTGCTGTATCATCTCATGCATACATAAATCCGGAAATGGGAAACCGTTATGAATCATCAAGAAGCTTAGGCAATTTATAGACAAACCTATCTGAAAGAAGTTTTATACATGTCTCTAATTTTCTGATTTATTTGCAGACAATTCCAGTCGACCAATCAAAATGTAATGTGCGAGCGACCGGGGAATCCGATCTGCTACTGCAAATTTCGTTATCTTTGGCTGGCACAAACTACTAAATTCTGAGTACAATAATTATGAAGTGCAAGCGATTTATACCTGAAAATAAGCGATGGACAGGCTGCAAGTTATGATCTACCTGGGCAAGACCGGTTGCGTATAGGTGGTAACTGATGAGTTATGCAGTCAACTTTCAATCAGTGTTTCCTACCGAGATACCTCCAGCGTTTACACGTCAGAGGTAACGCGAGAATCTGTAAAGTCAAGTTTGGCTTTATTTATTAGCCCCTCGAGAGGGCGTGCCCTACTCGGAGACAGGTAGTACCGCTCATAACTCAGACTTTACTTGAACAGTGCCAGGTGACTTTTACTGATCATAAACAGCGCGTTAATATAGCAAAACCATCACTCAGGGGGTGTAAAATTCTGTAATATGCGGAGAAGCTGCGGCCAACCTAGTCGGCGAGATAGTCAGCTTTGGCGTCATCACCAGCGACAGGCCAGATGGTATCGAAGTCATCACAGCGGCAGTTGGGATAATGCCAGAGGAACGAAATCGGGGTCCTGTGATGCAGCATATATCAACTGATTTTATAGTAAACATCCTACTGAAGGTACAAGATTCTTGCATCAATGGAGTAGCATGAGCCACGTCTTGTACAGTCATCCAAAAGTGCAATACTCTTGTTACTGATTGCATTTCATGTAAAAGATTTTTGAATCATAGCAACGACATGAGAAGAAAGCTGAAATCTGAATTCCTTGTGCTATTATCCAAGGCACAACAGCAACACAACGAGGCTTATGCGGCGCTCCACCATGGTCACATGGCTATGGTACTTCGTCACTATTACTACTATATCCCATTGTTCAAGGCAAGCTTTTGTTTGCATTAAATATGCTTGATGTGGAACTCTAGTGCCGCTGACTTGGAATTTGACATTGGCGTATGCACGCCCAGGTGCTGATGTGAAACAAAACCAGCGGTATCAATGTATTGCTAAAAGGTTTGGCGAATGTACAAAATATCAATATTCTGGGAGTCTATGTTCTGGAGATATTCTAAAATGAAAATGCATAAAACGTCGTCCACCTCATAAAGAGGCGCATGCGACAATTTGGGTATTTTGAGCTGAGACTACTTTCCGAAGCCCAGAGGGAGATCTTGTATCGATGAGCCAGTATTTTCGGAGATATTGAATATTTACTAATTGGGTGTATGTTATCAACTGTAAATCTCATTGAAACTTTAAAACACTCTCCTGAAAAACTAGCAAACGTTGCATACGCCCCCGCCGTGAGATGAGCGACGAAAAAAGACCCACGAATGCCTGAAGAGTCTAACAAAAACAAGCTGCTGTATCAAGTAAGTAATACGGCTTGTCAGTTATTATTCATACTGACGTGAAGGCGGCTATAACAGCAATGATTTCATTATTTAGCTTGCTTAGGGAATCTGTATCCAGGCATCATCAAGTCCTGCTGCCTTTGATTTCCACTAACGAAAAACAGGCCTAAGTTATACAGGCAATCGTATCCTGTTTACTACGGCCAGGCTTCATCTAAACAGGTGAAGCGCTTGCTGACTATTATGAACCACGCTCCGCCAAAGCGGATGAGAAGCATAAATATACAGCTGTACATGATAATAATAATGAAAGTGGACCTGGGTGGACGCCGTAGAACAACCAACTATTTTGATTCAATCACGTGCCCCTGGCTTGTCGTGAAACAAGCGGGTCACTGAGACCTGAAATTATGTATTCTCTCTAGTAATTAAAGAGCTCATGATCGCCTGCCGGAGCGGGCAGTTTAATGGCTTGCAGCATTCCGTAAGTTTCAATGGAATCAATATGCACGCAAACATAAGTTAACTATTTTGTTAACAAAATAAGTATTGTCAGTACTCCCGTTATTTTCGAGATTTATACAAAAATACCATTCCCAAATGGGCTTTACATAGTTAGTATTCCATTTCAATGGTCAGCGTAGATCCAACGAGGTAAAAAACAACGGCGTTTACGTTTAACAGAGTTCTCCATAAGCACAAATAAATCAATGTGCATATGCAGGACTGAACTTTTTTTCTTTTTTTTTAAACGCTTATGGACCCAAAATCACGTACAGCACAGAAAAGGACACACTGAAAATTATCTTTAGAGGAGGGTGAAGACTGAAGCGAAAACCACCACTGAAGAGAAAACACCGTTCGCAAATGACAACAGGATGCCTATTCATTTTCTAGGACCCAGTAATAAGTGTGTTCGTTCAAGATGGAAGATGGTGAAAAGCAGACGGACACTTAAATCCTGACCTCTCACTGCTTGTGTAGATCTCATACAAATCGCCAGGACTCTTGTGTGACCACTTAGACAGCGAAATGTTATCTCTATAATGGTCTTGAGCTTTTTTCCTCAGCTCAGACTTCGTTCTCCACTTGACCTTCAACCTCTGAGATGTCGTGAGGTTCACAGGTGCGATGTCTTATGAACTCATCAACACTGAAATTTGGCCCAAAGCCCGGAACACTTACGTCTGTACCGTACTTTGCCGCAAAACGCACTCTAAAGTGCAGTCTCTGCAGAACCTCTATGTGTGGTGGATGCAATTTCACGCTCTGCTTGAGAAGTACCACAGAAGCAAAAGTATGAAACTTAATGACGATGATATTAAAGATGAAAACAACAACAACAAGAACAAGAACAGGAACAACAACAACAACAACAACAACAACAACAACAACAACAACAGACTGCAGAGGCTGCAACCTAAGCCCTGCTTGAATGCAGAATTATAGACGAGAGAAAATCTGCCCACATCATTACTATTTTCTTGCTTTTCGTGGATTTGGGTCATGATGGTAGCGGACTGGTCAGATTGGACACAGCATTAGCCATTACGCATTCAGTCCAATAAAGCTTTCAAGGAGATGTAACGAAAAAGAGAAGTCTTTCTCAAATACACGACCCCACAGGAGGTGTTCTCTTCACTTAAAAAGTGCGGATAAAACTATTTAATATAAGTAATAATCATAGACGGTCAAGGTCTCGTTATCATAGACGGTCCAGGTCTGGTGGAGGTCATAGACACGGCATTTCTAGCAGTGATGAATTCCGGCACTCTCCTGATATATTCTGACGGTTAGGTGGCTGGGCAGTTTAACAGTCAGGTTGTAACTGGGGATGGGATCATAGATTGGGTTAAATTCGGCTGAAAGCGAAGGAACCAAAGTGTTGTCCACCATGACTACTGGACGACAATGTCCATAGTATTATTCCAAGAGTCACGTACACTCCAAACATTTCTTCGAATAGGAGGACCGCCCTAGGGAAAATAAAATAACACCAAAGAGGCAGACAGACTCTGATGTCTAGAACGCTGACGCTAAGCTAGAGATCATGAGACAAAAATAATGCACACCCGTGGTTTGTAACACATTGGATTTTTTTGTAGGCCTATATCATGTGTATAATCTTAAAACAATCATTGGATGAGTGCAGATCAACTAAATTACTATCGTGAAATAGTGCGAAAAGCTTTTAACTGCAATGCATCACGAAATTGACCATAGACCTGCTGTCACCATGCATAACAAGATCACAAATGATGCATCACAGCTTCAAGGATATAACTGCTCAGATCAGTGGACACTGTCTTCCGATATCATAAAATGGTCTTTCGATGTTTCTACACCAAACTCATATGTGTTTGAGATGAGAGAGAATCACTATTTTGATGGCCAGTAGGATTAGGGATACAAAACAGAACCTCAAGCCTTCGAAACATCCGTATACTTGTTGGAAATATACACTCCAGGGACCCTATTGCTTTATACGAGGTGCGATCCAAAAGTCTCCATACTGTGCTGGTAAACGCTTGCAGACTTACTCTAGACGATGCATTTCTCCACCATTTACGAAGAAGCCCAGCTGGGAATCAGCACAATGAGGCCCAGATGGTGCTTAACAGGCTGACAGATAAAAACTACAAGTAGTGATCCTAGGCTTGGCAGGGGCCCTGGAATCATTGTGCTGACTTCCAGTTTGAAGGCGATGGAGGAATGTTACACCTAAAGTAAGTATACGAGCTTTTACAGGCACAATCCCGAGGCTTTAGGACCGCACCTCGTATATAAAATTCTACTCACAACCTCGGCCACCTCACAAACTAGAAAATATGGATCGGTTTACCTCCTGATGGTCAAACCTCGACATTCAAGAACTGTGCAAAAACTAAGAATGCCCGGAAGGTGAGGTAGGAGGAGAATATGATCGAAACCTTGAGAAGGTAGCACGCAGCGTCGCTTGATTTACAGTCATGTATTTGTGTGAGCACACCCGTTATTTATTCTGAAAGCACAAGTAAGCTTGTTCTGGAGCGGAAGTGCGTTTGGAATGAAAAGAGAGAGTGGTAAGGGGAAAAAAAAATCTTGGGTCTCGTGTTAGCATGTCAAGACATTCAAACAAGCGGCTGACATCAGACACCGCGTTGAAAACTGCACTGTGAGTAACAATGTGGCCAAACCTTACATTTTAGTTCCAAGAGCGATTCTCACACACCGGTTTGCGGAACAAAGGTGGGCATCGTGTACATCCATTCCAAGACAAAGGGGAAAAAGATGAGCATTTAGAGGTATTCCAAAAAAAAAAAGGAACCAAATTTTGTAAAAAAAAAATAGCCTAAGAAACTACATGTTCATTACGCAGCAAAAACTACAGAATTACAAAGCACAGCAAAAACAAAAACCTAGAATTCCCGGGTCCACAAAATGCCGTTTAACAACGGCGCAAACAATTTCAAAAAGGTAAGTGAAAATACAGCAAAGGAAGATTACTTCCTCATCAGTGACTGTAGGGTAGACAAAATCTGTTCCATCATTCGACCCAGTCAGGCCAAACACCAACAAACATGTAAAAACGTACACCAGGTTTCCCGGAAGAAAAAAATCATCCCGAAACTTTGGAGGCGAGAATCTTCCCAGCAGCCCCCATGAAAACCAATCTAATGCGCTTTTTTTTGTGCCTTCGCACTCTCCTTAAAAAAACAACAAACTATCTCTAAAAAAGAAAGAATGCAGACAAAGAGACCGCTACGGAAAATGGCGACTCCTTTCATCTCCACGATCATCTAAGGTTAAATGAACTGTGAAAGCTATGGCTTACTAACAAAGAACGAACTTTTTACTCATGTCATTGACCATCTGGAGCCACTGCGTTAATCAACAACCATGATCTGGACACTGTCTCCCTCTGACGAGTTCGAAGTTAAAATTCCAGCGCATTTAAAATGGTCAGTACCACTGTTTTATAGACCCAAATACGAATATGACTCCTTCCCGACAACTCCCTTCCACTCTCAACAACTCGATCAATTTTTAGAGGGCAAGGACAATCAGAACCCCCATGAAATAATTGAAAATCTCGAAACAGGTTAAAAGACCTGGTGTACCTCTCAAATAATTGACGTCAACACTTCATAACAACGCGCAACACTCCACCTTCTGCCACAATCGGCCCTTGGGGGCAACGTACGCGTGTGACAACTTCCTGTGAAGCTCTCATGACGTAGGGGAAACCTCAGCCACCAATGTTTCTTTTGTTTACATCTCGAGACACCAGCGCAAGTGTCAAGATTCAACCCAAACAGACAGCACGAGCCCCTCTGGCGCAGTGACTCTCGCTCTTTGCCATGAAACCGAACCCTAAAGTCAAAAACTGCATTGCTCCAGCCATGCTGAACACTTAATGAAGTGATCCCTGGGTTCTGAACGAAACCAAGAAAGGATACAAAAAGTCTAAAGTGTCAGGGCGATTGGGGTAAACAGTATGCAAATCCACTCGATTTTTATCACATGAATCTTGTCTCGGTATTATTCTAGTCTGTGGTAACTTACGCCAAAGAGGCGGCCGAGAAGAGCGAAATTTGACGCAGAGGAACCATGCAAAGAGAAATTTGTACCACAGGTGGCTAAACAGAGAGGATCACCGTGCGAGGAATGACGCACTTACGGCACCGTTTTCTTAAAGGTCTCGGCACTCCGAAGTTGGAGACCCCCTGTACTCGAGCACCGCCAAAGCAGGTAGGGAAACGAAAAAAAAATAAAATTCGACCAACATATGAGAAAGAGAGGGTAATTTCCCGATCACACGAGTAAATAAACGCACCAGCCCCTGAGAGATGAAGTGCGAAACTGGTGGCCATAGAGAAAAAGCCTGCAGGAAAGAGTGTTATGACTAAAAACTGCAGTAGCCTACTATCGTGTTCACAAATAAATGCGCGATAAGGCTTGCCATTTCCTCCCTTCTGCGATCTTTGGGAATTTCAAGTAATAGCACAGGCGCAAGCTATCTTTAAGAATTTTGAGCCAGACCATTCTTTTTGTCAAGAAGGACCCAAGATGGACCGATATAGGAATATGTGGGTTTTCACCTTTGAGATAAAAAAACCCACAAAACAACAACAACAACAAAAACAACAACAACAACAACAACAACAAAAACAACAACAACAGTTTCTATAACATCTACACTGGATGACTTGCTGAAAAGAACCACGGGCGCTCCTCTTGAGACCTAGTGTTTTTTAACTCAAGAATCGAACATAATGTTGCAATGCGTTATCACACATTTGCGCGATTAGAGCTTTCCTCTTGAAGGAACATCAGCGTACCGGAGAGCACCCAGCAACCAAGCGTATCATAAATCGACACATCAGATGTTCAGGTGTTCCAAGGGACATGACGGAGGTGATTCTGAGCGGTTCCACCAAGCACTGATGGCCAAACCCTTAAAGCCCACAGAAACAATAAGAATCTATAACTACATGTGCAGTGCCCATGGTCACATCAGGATAAGCCAAGAGGCTGACAAAACAGCCAAACTTTAAATGGATGGAAATTGGTCTCTTTTAAGTTCTTCTCTTGAAGGAATACAGTCACAGCAGAAGCATGGAAAATAATGGTTCAGACAGGATACTGTTCTTTTGGAACGCCTCTGTCCTGGACACTTGTTGGACAAGGGCGTCCTGGTTTATAGATTTTATTGGTCTCTTGACAACATATTCCTCTCTCCTTAACATAATTATGTTTGACGTTGCTACAGAGAGTCCACATCTCCGTGCAATTCGGCGCTTTGATCTCAGTAAACTGACAACCTCTGTATTTGCTGCACAGAGGACCCTATATAGTTGTCTTCACAACACAGACCTTTATAAATATTATGTGCTCAGCGCTGTTATGATATAGAGTGTTCTCCCCTGTTGAATACACTCAACATAGCTCGAAAGGAAGCACAAAGTCAGCGTATGCAGCTCCTCTTGAAAGTCTAGGCGATCCACAGTTGTTGTTATTGGATATGTTCCTTTGTGAATCTAGAAACTGGAAAGTTCTCTCCACAACATTTTCCTGTCCAAATAACAAGAAGTTAGCGTTGCTACGACAGAGATTGCCCGCCTTCCTATACGTTAACCGAAAAACAACAACAATCTGAGCGAACAAAAGATACTGTATGCAGATCTTTTGAAAAGTCTGGGACAAGCACACTAGGTGAGGAAGGAGGTTCTCCTATTTAAATCTATATTGCTCTAGTCTGTCACAATATATTCCTGTATAAATGATACATGTTTAACTTTGCTACGCTTCAAAGAAAGAACGAGATAAGAGCACACCTTCAAAGTATATGCCTACAAGAACTCTCAGTCTCAGTGGGGATTAGGATAAATGTTATATAATAGAAAGGCGAGGCAAGCTGCCCTGACATAATATCGCTCCACATGGGGTAAGAAAATGAATTCGCACCCAAAATAAATACTGGGTGTCTTCAAAGGGAAGGAGAAGGATACCAGGACTCTATATCAGTTCAAGTTGCAGGGCATTACAAAGAGTATAGACCAGATGTCCAGACGAGATAGTAGATAATCTGTATTTACTGCAAAGCAATTCTTCCAGCGTACATCAACTATTATCTCTGTGCACCCATGGTGTCGTGCATAGTTCAGCATATTTTGTAAAACGACAGTTTGTTCTGAGAACCGGAGTGGCGATTGGAACTTAACTAGATATGAACAGATTTTGTCAGTGAATATTATATTCCTATCGTCTACTTGTTATGTATTCTAGGGTAACCATGCTCTTCATTCTACGAATAAACAAAGTAATAATAAAATTAAACACACACACACATAGAGAGAGAGAGAGAGAGAGAGAGAGAGAGAGAGAGAGAGAGAGAAGAGAGAGAGAGAGAGAGAGAGAGAGAGAGAGAGAAAGAGGACTTATACGAAATGGGTGGGGAGCAAAGTTTAGAGGCATAGTATTACTGTCCCATTTTTTTTTGTGTCACATCTATGAAGTGACATAATTCAGATTTTCACAGTCTTTCTATCTATATTGTGTTCACCTCCACTGGAAACCACGCCCACCAATAACGACAAAAAGTCCTTAACAAGCTGAAGACTCTGGTAACAAGGGAAAGATGGACAGTGGGACACTAATATTGACGATTCATGGTTAAAAACGACATGTTACAAGTCAACGGTGCAGTCCTGAATTTTTCACATCATTCATTCTAACATTTCGTTTCATGGTGGGACACACGCAGACAAACTGAAAAAAAAAATTATATTAAAGAAAGCGGGACCAGATTAACGAAAGACAGTGGGTGTGATAATACAGAAACAGCATGCCCAAACACAATAATGCAGGCCACGCATGAAGTTAATGCACCAACTGCTCTGTTGTCTTGCCATCCAGACTCCTGGCTCCACCAGGAAGGCTCCTTCGAAGGTAAGCTGAACCCACAGGAGGGCTGGCGCACTTCGGGGGGTCTTCGTAGACATGCAGTGCATTCAGAATAAGAGCAGGTAGCTCTGTCTCTCATTTCTTTCTACCATTATTGTGAGTATCTGCGGAGCTTGTTTGAGCACGAGACAAATGAGGGCGCAAAAGAGAGAGATAAAAAGAGAGAGAAAAAGGGAGAGAGAAAGAAAGAAAGAAAGAGAGAGAGAGAGAGAGAGAGAGAGAGAGAGAGAGAGAGAGAGAGGGGAATGAATCAGACAGACAGACAGACTTGACAGAGATTTTCGCAAATAAGCACAGAACTCCACATTCGACTGCATTTCTAGTGGCAAACAGACCACTTGCACGAAATGGGGTTAAATAACGAAAACAGCTGGATCTGTCACAACAACTGGAGACGGCATCCCATGACAGTTGAACGAGATATTAAACAAAGAAAGATAATGTGTTACGTAAATGCGTCAATCTACGTTCCGCGATAAACTTTCCGTAGTGCAGTCTGGAACCGTGGCCTGGCAAATTGGGTCGTCAAAGGGGAAAATCATGAACTTTTCTTTCCATCTCAGCGATTCCTGATAAAATTTAACAGGAAAGAAAGATTTCAGACAAAACACCATAAACACTTCATCAAGTTACTGTGTCACTAATGTCACAGAACTACAAACTAAGAGTGTTGAAATCCTAGGCAGGACTTAGGAATGTATATTTTTTTTTCATGGACGTCTTCACATCTTCCTTGAGGTACCCTTTAAACGAAGACTTCAAAAGAAACAGTACCTGATATATCCTCATGCATTCCCAAAATGTGAGACTATCACTTACAGCCGTGACATGTGAACATCTGAGGAAATCTTAGACAGGACTAAAGACAATTTTCTCAAGGGGTCTTTACCATCTCCTCTGAGGCCACCGTTTCAGTTTCCGTGCCCGTTGTCTCGCGGAGCAGAGCCACACAAACAGGCGGTTTATCTGCTGCACAAGAAGACACCTGCCTAAGTGGTGAGAGCAGTGAACGCATGCGCACTGATGTACGTCTGACCTTGTCACTAACTGAACACAGTCAAGGAAAAAAAAACAACAACAATCGAGAGTCAAAACAAAATTCGTCCTGTTTTCAGAAAAAGGTCCTTCTCTAAGGAGAGCAAGTGATAAAGTTCGCAAGGAATCGCAAATGCTGTACTACTTAGAACTACTACAATAATTATGTCATTTTGATAAGAAACCTTATGTGATACTTGTCTATAACGACCAAAGAAGTACTTTATTTAGCCGAGGCTAACAACAAACACATGTGAGTAATCATCTAGACAGAAAATATGGCGACAGGATGATAACCCACATAATAATACTAGCAAACAGCACCCATTCTTCGCATGGGAATGTCATGCCTGAGCAGAGCATCTGTAATACGGAGCCTACTGACGGTACTGATTGTGACAACACAGCAGGAACCGCATGCATCGATGTGAACTGGCGCGGATCGAAGGATTTCTGCACTACTCTGTTATAGCGCAAGGGAAGAAAGGTGAGTTCAGGCGATTTAAAACCTATATAAAAACCAATATATATATCGCATATTTTAAAAATTAAAAGAAAAAAAAAAAGAAACAAACTTATCCTCCGACTAAAAACAAAGCCCGCCACGCAATTTAGATTCGGGAAGAGACGGAGTAGTCGAAGTCAAACTTCTTAGGTGTACGCGCCTCGTGGTCGCGATCAAGTGCATTCAAATTTACTTAAAGATTCACAATAACATGACACCACTGATCCATCAACTTTTTTGACGTTGCTCACCATGTAATATTATATAGTTTCGGGTTGTTTGCAAGTCTCAGGGTAGGACAGCCCGTCCTAGTGGCTAAATAAATACTGCTAAATGAGCAATCCTAACCAAGCATTCCATCCACGTGGAAAAGGATATAAAAAACTCCGAACAAGTCCCACGGCACTGGCTCTTCTCAATGAGGTATGGCACCAGCCACAAATTGGAACTTACGGTGAAGAGATGGGGGTAGAAGGTCCCAGTGACCCTTAAATCTGTAGATCTCATGAAAAAATCTTCAGCATTTTTATTGTAAGATTGTATATCCACATCAAAACATAAGAAAATACGCTCTTTAAATGTAAAATCCCAAAATGTCATGATCAACATACAGTATGACCAAGGAAACAAAGATTAAGAAATACCAAGACCACTTAGAGATACCAAAATATCCAACTCTAAATCGCTCAGATACAGTGAACATCTGTTAAAACGTTCACGGCTTGGCACACTCTCATTAAACAATTCCTGCTGCTTCGATCCTTATAAAAAGTACTCTGCATTACACAAAATTTCTGATAACATACACCCTCAGATGCTTGGGGGCTGTATTAATAGACTCTCAACGCATTTGCACCTTTGGTACTTCTAACTATTTGATGCCCCGCTGAGGCAAACGGTTCCTATTTATAAGGAGCATCTCTCTGTCTGCCCTACAACATCTGTCATTATGGAAGGCAAGTCATGACATGCTGTAGACAATGCGGAATTTTGGCTTCGTATTTCCATAACTTGAAGTAAGGTACAAAAACACAAAGGTCAGGAGGCTTCCTTGTCAGCAGATCGACCACGAGATAACACAAGTGAAGATACCGTGAGACCCTCCTCAAGCACGTATGCATGCGCATGTGTTAGTGCGCATGCTGATACATTGCAGGTTTGCGATAAACAGTTATAACTGCGGGACAGGATAGCTTGACATAATGCAGCAGAGAACGTAGTTCATCTTTCTACACGACAGTAATCTCAAAACTGTTGCCATTTATTATAATCAATCGCTATCAACATCATTGAAAAGATGTGTTGACGACGGCATAGCAGAAAACAGCATGTTAAATCGTATTCTAACCATAGAGAACGTTAAAGGCAACTTCTCTTTTTTACAATGCAGGGCACAGTCGATCGGGTCGGTCGGGGAGATTTGGCTGTGCGTCCACAAAATAATATAACAAAATTTACATACTCTTGCAACTCATTTGGTAATTTTGGTCTTCGACTTCATGCGTTGACCTCTTGGCTATAAATCCGTTTCGGAGTTTTGTATGAGATGTCAGATACCCCCTCGCTCTTTGGATGTTGGCCCATCCCCCCTTTCCCCTCCCAAACTTGTCCGTGAGTGCTGTAGGGACATCAGGTGGAAGTTAATCTTGTTATTTCTCAACTGGATACTCCTTTAGACTCATGCAGTTTGCTTTCTAACTTCAATAAATTAATGGTCATACATGAGTCATATTGGTGACGTGGGTGTTTCACATAACAATGCACAATATATTTAATTGCTTTGCGATCAGTGGCCGTACGCATAACCATATATTAGTTAACGCATTGCGGTAACCACGGGAAGCTCCCAAAACATTAGTAGTGTTCACTGTGGTAAACGCAATACGTTAATTAACGTATGGATTATGCATACGGCCACAAGTGTCATGACTGAACAATATATATCTAAAGGCAGATGGGGTTGTCTCTTGTAGGGCAACGCAAAACGCGCACCAGTGGCCGTATGCATAAACCTTACGCCTGTTAACGTACTGCGTTAACCACAGTGAACAATACTACTGTTTTGGGAGTTTCCCGTGGTTACCGGAGTGCGTTGACTAACTCAAGGATTATGCATACAGCCAGATTTACGAAGCTAACCGCAACTGCACTAAATCTCAATACTAAGCTGCGATAAATCGTTATGAGTGCACAATATAAATCTCTCCGCAGATGAGAGTGTTTGTGATCAGGCAACAGAAAATGCACGAATGTTCATTCCTTAGCACGTTTCCCCCGCCTATTTCTAAACCACACGAGAATTCGAGCCGTACCTAAGGTAAACTAACATTCCGTGAATGACGACAGCTTAACTTATTCACGCAATCCCGGTCCAACGTGAGAAAACAATAAACACGGGCCAGGAATCTAAACACGTTGTCTTTATATTCGGTCCCGTGATGTGTGGCACATGCCAGAAATCAAATTCACAACTGAGGAGAGCCATTCAGAAGAAAACTGGCGCCACGTATGGTTGCGGAAGGCTGGGTCACGCATGCGATTCAAATGAAGCTTAAAATTTTCGTTAAAGTTTTTGGGGGTGCTGGCAGGGTCTCGTGATAGTCTGCAGAAATCGTATACAGCAGCACTATATTACGAGTATCATGCAAGCACTGGGTCGCCCAGCGTTTCTATGGTATGCAGCCCAATCTGCCGTTCAAGTAGATCTATGTCTTCTCGCTGACAGTTGTGACGTCACTATTCTATTCACATTTTTCCTCTCTCTACCCACACACAATAGACACACAAAGGTATGCACGAACACAAACAAATACAACGACTCCTACAACCTTTTAAGCAAGCAAATCAGTAGTGGATGGCGGCTGTGTACAAACTGTGCATCCTGCCTTTAATGATAACCCAGCATCCTGTCTTTAATTATAAAATGAAACACTTGCATGGTTCTTGGACAAGTGCCATCGCTATGACCGCTAGTACCCATCAGAGAGCATTGAATTACTCTGACTCCTCGAGACATGCGGTAATAGGATCCACAACATGGGGAATTGGTCTTGTCTGCTGCTGTTGATTTTCCATCACTGGAAGTCATCGAGAAGCTATGGCACTGGGTCAAGGCCGGGCATGCAGCAGCCTCAGAAGATAATTCTCGATTGTTTAGTTCCTCTTGTGATGTGGAACATAAGAAAAAAGGACGCGTCGGTTTCCTGCTGCTGGTTTTCAATTACGGCATAATCTGTACTTCGGCAGTGGGCACATCACAATTAAGTCAACGTCAAAAGAGCCAGCGGAGGATCATTCCATGGAACTTAACCAGTTTGTTACGACGAGAACACGATTACAATTTAGTAACAGTAGAATCTCACAACCTTAAACCTCGCCTTCTCGAATTCCTCACCAAGCCAACAAGTTGGAAAACTCCAGTCGTTTGCTTATTTCAATATTAGCTTTCCCACGAGAACTGGAACTTCTCAGCCTGTCCCTGCTTGTGATTTCATATGTCTATTTGTTGCGGTAAAACAATATAACAATATGAGAACGCATCTGTAATAACATCAGTACAGCTGATGGTAATTAAAACATATTTCCATTAAACAGACAAAGATGGTTCTTAACAATTCGGCTCCCCCTGCTCTTCCGCTGTTCCCATTCCGCTAAAAGACTCGGTTTGCTGTTGTTCTGTGATCAAGGCATGCTTCTTAAGGAGTACTCAGAAAAGAAAACTGCACGGCCATTGATTCCCAGGCAATGATTCTTTATCTTCCACAAATTTAGAACATCTGTTTCGTCGTCTGCGAAAACTGATTCTGTCTGCGGCTGTTATTCCAAGATCAAAGCTGTTTTCTTCCAGATATCGCTTTTAGGTAACAATCCAAAACTGCATTACACAGGCCTTGATCGATAAGTTCTTCATTCACCATCTTCAGTACATGTCAGCATCGTCACCTCCTTTTGCTTCTAGTCCTCATCTTATGTTACTTTTTGTCTTCCACGTCATCCTTCAATCTGCCTCGAATGTAATGTGTTTGATGATCTGATAATCCAATAACTTTGCGTAATGCCAAGACCTATTGCGAGCACTTTCAGCCAAGTGTCACTTAATGCCAACACAACATTTTCAGCCCGATTTTTAGCTGGGCGTCAGACGCTAGAAGCCTGTAAAAAAGGTTCACGATAATTGAATTGCGCATCATTAGCTGGAATGTCGATTCCATCTCCATTGCACCTTCTCTGCCATTAGCCCATGCTACTCTCTGATATCTCATCAGGATCCAAAATTCGTTTTCCACAGTATTCAAATTCAGTTTTGGAACATTCTCAAAAACGCGATCGAAAACACGGCACTGTTTCTGGTTAGATACCCTTCTTTCGTTTTTAGAAAGACTGGCCTCATTTATGCTTACTCAAGGTTTCCAAATTGCACTGGATTTC
The DNA here is from genome assembly GCA_033807755.1 of Ellobium chinense. NCBI lineage: Eukaryota > Metazoa > Mollusca > Gastropoda > Ellobiida > Ellobiidae > Ellobium > Ellobium chinense. The sequence continues at coordinate 2,911,274 of JAWQUT010000004.1, forward strand.
TATTAAAAAGGCTTGAAAATACAAAACAATCTCTGACACCTAGACATGAAACTAAGGCAACATCAAGTCTGAAGAACTCTGCAACAGTGCCAAATTTAATTGAATTCCAGGAGCTCCTATTTAAAACGTTCGATAATACCAAAACAACTGGCACCGCACTAACATTTAAAGAGCATCGCTCACGACCCACACAGAATGGGGTCGAGAAGAAGGAAAGACAACAGATCTTTCCATTTGTGTTCACCGCTTCTAGCCACACTGATGACGATTGAAGCGCCAGTCCATCCGCTCGCCCGCCCGCTAGCCAGCCAGCCAGCCAATCAGTCAATCAGAACCACAACATAAAAAATATCACATCAGTCACACCATTAACACCCTTAACCACACAGCCACCACCATCCCCACCACTACCACCAACAGCAGCAGCACCACAAACAAAAGGCAACTTACCATCTTCTAAGTCATCTGAAAGTTTTTTGTAAAGCAGAAACGGTGTGTTCAGGTGAAATTCCACCTCTTTCGTCAATGGCTGGACGAGGTTGTTCAGGTCTTTCCTATTAAGAATCATCAAACCATAAGCTGGAGAAGCTGACCTGCCAAAGACAAGAAAAACAATTCATTAAAGATCCTGATGATGTTTTCAATACATACCTAGGAATTGTAATGTAATGTATTCACCAAAGACCAATGACATTAAAATTACACCTGATGTCTTGTAGTTCACCATATGGCATTCACTGATACATATGCAGTGTAATGTATTAACCAATGACATTAAAATTACAGCTGGTGTGTCGTAGTTCACGATATGGCATTCACTGATACATATGCAGTATTGTATAACTCACAAAGAACATCATCATAGTAGTTGAGAATTCAGGCACACGGTACACTGTATTCACAACCGTGTACTATTTAATAAAATAATATCAATACCAAAATGGTGGGTAAATCCCAACAGGACCAAAACAATATTTACAAAATTTCACATACTATCAACAAGGCATCTGGAGCTCATAGTTTTTCTCTGTTCATAGCGATCAATTCTGGTTATTATGCGAAGTAGGCTATCCTTACGCACTCGCCATATGACCCGGGTGAGTACCGTCCACCGTCGTGATAATTGTGGTCATGCTCACCCAGGAGACAACCTGGCTTGCCCAAGACCGAAATTCTGTCACAGAGAATCGGAGAAACGCATACATTCATTCACCACAATGGCATACTCTATGCTCCGACCACGACAGAAATGGTATGATATACACCCATGGCTTCAGAGCATGTCATTTTCTACCCTAAAGGGAGATTCACACCATTCCAGTTGTCGTTCGTATATTCCGGTGCAGCTCTCCTTGGATCTGATATGGAAGATCACACGCAAAAGTGCAAAATGGGGCATTGGTTATCGTTCTCCTCGAAATATAAACGAAAAACATTGGAATTTCTCTTATCCCCCCCCCTCCCCCAGATAGGGAAGAGTGCAGTCGACGCCGTTTAACGGAAACACCTCTAAAATATGGATAATGGAAATGTTTACATTTAATGGGGTTGCGATTAGTTAATGACTTTTACAATGACATTCAATCTAACGTATTCTGTTATCAAAATGTTCAGATTAAGTGAAGTTGCGATCTAAAATCGAGTTGCCATCATACAGAGCTTAGGCTTTCATACTCACTGCTAGCGTTTTCTTGACTAGACTACTTCAAACCTTAGTCACAAAAAGGTCATTCTTCCCTTCGTGCCTTTTAATCCCACACAAATGATCTCTTCTAGCACTTCCGCATGAAGGATTACGGAGACACCAGCTTAAGAAAGCCAACAGACGCAACAGTATGGATATTTGCGTTACAAAATAGAACGATAGACGATACCTGAGAGATGCTTTTGTGCGATCACTCTTTGTCAAGAGACGATGCTTTCTATTAAAATAAACATTCATTTCAAGCAAACTCTCCAGACATTATGATCTCTTCGGAGGACCACTTCAGTAATTACTTTGACGCCGCCCAAGTTCCCAGGTTTTAAAGAAAACGTGTTCCAAACAACAAAAAGAAAATTGTGTCACTTTCCTTTTCCACGTTTAAGTGGAGATTCTTAAAGTTTTTACAGTCGAAATAGGTGTCTGTGGAAGTTTCCAGAAAATGGATTACAATTGTTCTATTAAAAAAAACCAAAACTAAAACTCGTCAAAACGTGAAAATAAATGCAACACGGCTCAAGTCTTGTTCCAAGCCCACCTTAAGAACTCACATCACTGATGCGTTTACATGCACTCGATGAGTCCAATTTGAAAGTATCTATGCATGTACCAGTTTTGCCTGATACTAGTTATAAGGCCACGTTTTGCATTTTTGCTTGAATGTTGATGCACCGATTTGCACAACAATAAATAAAAACACCCTTCCCACTGTACTGGTCAGTGTTTGAAACAGATCTACGGGTTGACATGATACTCCCTAACAGCACAGGAAAACCTCATTTCTCAAGATTCAACAATACAATCAAACATCAATGTAAATGTTCTTCATGAACCTGCAGCCTGGTGAAATAGTAATGATCTGGTGATGTAAAAACATCGTCTGAAAGTGCGAACAGATCTGACGTTGGAACAGTCATTACGGACAAAAACCAGTTACTGGGTATGGGCTGTCAAAGACCCTAAAGTACACTCTCCCAAACTCAAAGCGAGGACTGCTTAATTGTTCCAGACGCCAAGGAAGTTTAAATTAGGTGTTTCACCCGAAAGGAAGCAGATGTCAGACGAATTCTGCCGTTGGCAACTCTGGTGATATAATCAAAGTGTTGTGAACGGTGAAGTGTACTCTCATTTTTGAAACCATTAATGTATTCCTTCAAAAAGGAAAGAAAAGTCGGACTGTCCTACTTGTCAACTTGTTATTTTAAGTGTCTGTCTGTGATGCCCCCAAGTTCTTTACTGTTTGGTTGATTTTTTCTAAGACCACATACAAACAAGGTCGCCACATGCATCGGAAACAAAATGGTCTCCAGTCTAAATAATCAACACAAACGTTGTTTCTCGATAACACAGAATCAAACACGCCTGCCACAGGCAGAAGTCTTTTAGAACAACATTTATATTGCTTAATTCCTTCATATTTGCTTGTATTTAATGTCCCCTCAACAACTGCCCTATTCAGTTATTAATACACATGTAGTATGGCCAGCCAATAATATCGTTCGTGATGACGCGTAGATATGATATTCCATATACACGAATTTGGAGCAAAAAACAAGACAAAATGCAGCCTTTTCGTTATCATGGAGAGACTTACAGCTGTAAGTCCTCATAAAAATTATATATCTTCAAGCGTTTTAGCTTGTACATAAAATTGTTGTACATAAAATTAGACCCGGCCTAAACTTCCCAAGAAAATAACACCAAAATATCTTACATGACCTGATCTGTGGAATACGACAATATATTTCAACATGGACAATAATGCAAAGCTGGACATTTCGTTGTCAATCTGACTTAAACAATGCAATACAAAGAGATGCGGCATAGCCACTGCCAGGAAATTACGGCACAAGTTGGCTTCCGAAAGCCATTGTCATAAACCAGTGCATATCAGGCTACTAAGATATGTAAAACGATGACACAGTTATTTCAGAAGTCGAAGGTATTCCACAGGTCTTTTGGAAGTTTAATTTTCGAATGTAGTTTATTTTCTCCTTCCAATGCAACAAAACAAAATAAATCTCGGGTCAAAAAAGCACGCCGGGGAAGACCTAGGTCAATTTTAAAAGATTTTCTTCCTTTCTGCTGGTCCCATGCCTGAATAAAACAATGGATTATCTACTGTGCTAAGCTTAATTCAGCCCCTCATTTTCTTTCCTCTTCGCTCCTTACCTCCGACTCTTTCATAGCCCCAGTCTTACATACCCATAAGTCACTGAAAATGTTACAGTTCACACACGGGTGTAAAGGTCTGGGTATCATAAATACAGCCCCTAGTATTTTATGCCCATGTTGATATGTGAGCGAATACTGCTTTTGTTTATCTGTCCATCTGATACTTTAGTCAATGTCTCGCTGGCAGAAAAGAAACCTACTTTCTCTCAGCCGAGCCAAAGTGCGTCACAAATTCAGAAAATCAGGCGCGCCAACAGACACAGGTATCCCGGCGCTAGTCTAAATTTCGGAAGATCTGTATTTTACCATACACTCGTGAGATTGCAGTCGGAGATAACTCTTTGCTTTTTCGCACAAGGAGATCTAAAATTATCGCTCCTGAGCCCCGGAAAAAGTTCACATCCGAACGGCATGAGGTGATAAGATGAGGAAGTAAAGCCTGGAATTGAAAGAAGAAAGATGGAAGGAAGGAAGGAAGGAAAACTAAAGGTGTGAAAATTGAGAAAACGAGCACAACAGGTTACTAGAGCGTGCAAAGCATAAAAAAGTTAGGCAGGGAAAAAAAACAACTCTGGGGTTTTATGAGATTACAAGTTGGCGTGAGTCATTGATAATGATGGAGAAAACAACTTGTGTGCGAACATGCTCCGCACGCTTTAAGTGGTGAGCACACTACAAGAGGGAGGTTGAGATGCAAACTGGTATTAAAACCAGCAAAGGGGAAGTTGGTCCACGGTAACAAAGAAAATAATTATCTAGAGCATGACAAGCTGTCATAGACTGAGGTAAACATTCTTCAACAGTCCTTGTTCAAATTGACGATTTATCGTTCTTGTCCTCCCATTTTCTTCGAGAACGAGCAAAAATCATTGGGCACATTGGAGTTTTTACCTAAGTGTGGCCCAACACCAGAAAGTGAAAGTTCCAACATAACATTTAAATAAAGCTGGTGATCCCAAATACGTCAGGTTAGGAGAACACTGTTGTTTACATCACTTTCTATGTAACTAACCCTAAAAACTGAAAATTCACTGCGAATATTTTCCCTGTATCAGCCATGAATGTAGTGAGGAATGTTAAATTTGAAGGGGAGGACACGTGAGCACTAAACTGAGAAATGAGTTTTTACAAAGTTCAATTGAACCTGATAACACGTTCATCCATTGGGGCCAAGCTACCGATAGTGTGTTGTCAGAAGTTTTGTGTTATTCACAGTACTTTTTATGAGAAACACAGTAGCTGGGACTGTTGAAAGAGGGTGAGCCAAACAGGGGGACTGTGTTAAGCAATGATTGTTGTAACAGATTCCACAGTATCTGGAAGGTGTGCCCGTTAAAGATTTTTCTCCTAATCACTGCAAAATATCAAGCTTGATGAGAATGCTGAAAGGCACCCGATACAGGAACATTTCTCATCCCCCACCTTGAATTGAACCCAAGACATCTCAGCTTGCAAACTGAATGTGCTGTCATACCACGGGGATGATGACTTCACAGCACTAGCGATTTAATCCTTATACGCTAACCTTTTGAACATTATTCCCAAACGTCCACGTCTAAGCCGAGAATTCACCTGTGACTTAAACAGTTGCGTACACTGCTCACACATAAAATATTTTCAAAAAAGTATGCAATTCATGACTTAATGCACTGACATATTTATATGAGACCATCAATCATCACCGCCATCTTGTTTTAATGAAATTATGACCTATTTTTGCTAAAAGCGGGAAAAAAGATGAGTCGTGCACCACAAAAATGCGGTGCAGATTATTTCTTTTTCTTTCCTGCTCACTGCGCCAGACCCCATCTTGTATTCCTGTGCTATCCGGCTGGTTTGCAGGATGGAAAAAGACTGATGGTTGCTTTCTTTGTTGACATGTTGGCAGGTTTGTGCCACGGTCAAGTACGTATATACAGGTCAAACACAATGGCAGTTCGCACATATTGAGCAGGGCAATGCACTTAACATGAAAACAGACAAACCTTCAGCATGCATGCCCACATGTAAGTGTACTTGTTCACATGTCTCTCAAAAACAGGTGTTTTGTTTTTTTTTTTAAGGAGGGGAGGGAGGGGGGAGGGATGAGCAAGATTATAAAGTTGGAAGCGAAACAGTGACGCACGAACTTAAAATAATCCGAACATTTTTTTCTAGTTCTGTAACCTGTCGTTTATTTCGAAGGCAAAAACAAAAAAACAAAAAAATTGACGACTTTCCCTTAAAGTGCTAATGGTTTTGGGCAGTCCCAGAGATATGTATCCTCTTTCCAGACTGTTTGCCTAGCTGACTGTCACTCTAATTGTCACTTGGTTCCAACATCTACCGACCAAGTGCCTTAAACATCAGGCCATTCGCACTTAGTATTACGCGAGAGAGTTGACGAGGCGGTGGATGCCGATATAGAGATCGTGGGTTCGAGTCCCGCCACATCAGTTTTCTTCTCTTTTTCCATGTTGTTTCTGCAGCTGTCTTCTCGAACCCTTCTCCCTTTCCCCTACCCTGTGTGAGCTGCAAGCTTTAATGAGATCAGAGCTGGTACCTTGTGAAAGTCATAACAGTAAAGTTGAATACATGGCCGTGGCAAATAAGGAAGTCTTATATTTGTCTTAGCAAGTTTGACCTAGCTCATAGATTACCAAAAACTTGCGCGACTGATGTCCCTTTTAGTCACATTATTGAGGGCTGCCTAGGGCTGGCCTTTATACTTTCACATGGTGTGAACCCTCATCATATCCAATGGCTTACAATGTACCACTGAGAAAAAAAAATGCACAAGTAGCGAGACAACCCAGCAAATATAATACTGGGTAGATTAGATTTTGTCAGCGGCCGAGTCTCTGTACAACAAGAAAGATAAAAATGATTCTGGTTGTCGGGGTTATCCTTTAGCCACTATCCTTCACTACTGTGCACTTTAACATGTCATCTACATGTGCTTCGTTTGACTTCCTGGCGATTTCGAATTTAAAGAGAACAGTGTTCTGCAAGCCAAATTGGAAAACTCCTTTACATGGAAAATCCCAAGACATGACCAACCTTGCTCACCCTCACTTCGTAGTACTGCTGTATTTTTTTTTCTCACTCCCCTACAGTACCTTACGAATTCTCGGATGCCCCTTACGTGATAGTGTATCAACTAGTTGGGGCAGACAAGGCAATGTCTTCATGAATGAACGTGTAATTCATATCGCTAGCTTCGTGTACATCCTCCATGAGATCACTCCCTTGCCACTGCCAATAATGAGTGGGGGATGTGACATTGTGACACCCTCCCCTTCCCCCCCCCCCCCCCCCCCNAAAAAAAAAAAAATGGCCAACAAAATGTGGTCTTGCGGCAGAGTTTTATTTACCTCTTGACATGTCATGGAAGCCTGCTAACGCCATAGTACACGCTTTCATGCTTTGTGCGACGCCTCTCAACGACAATGACGTTGCTGGGGGGGTCCCTGGCCACCACATGCAGAGCAACACATGTTCATGAGCAAAACTACGAACAAAACCAAGACAGCCAAACTCAAACCACGACAGAGCCATAATGGCTCCCAGGTGTACTCCAGCGAAGGGGGCTGCCGTGTACTGTAGTCTCCAATTGTTGATGAAAGCGGATTGCAGTCGGCATCCATCGGGGGTTCTATAACCCGTCGTCAGTTCTCAAGATACCTGTTCGCAGGTCAATGACCTGTTCTTCAAAATGTTCCTTCGACACCAAACCAAAAGGAAAGATACAGCGACGGTATGCTTCCTCAGATGTGCAATGATTTAAATTCTGAAAATACACTAGCGTGATATGCGTCCACGAACACAGAAAAGGGAGAGAAATGTGAAGACTGAAGAGAGCAGCTGCGTTTTAAGAAATGGCATCAAGATTGCCAGTCGAGTAATTCTGGGGAAAGGTGTATGTAGAGGGAAGAAAAAAAAGGCTGAGGATCCCAGATTAAAAATGAAAATCCGATCGAATACGTGGGAAAAACCCTGTATCAAGTTGAACTTCTTCAAGAACAAAATGTAGTGAAAGTCTTCGAGCTATTTCAGATGGAAAATACAAGAAGACAAAAGTCGCAGAGTAAGACAGATCGTCTTTGGTCGATTTCCAATAGAAACTACAATAAGACGAATTTTTTTTCCTGATAGAACCTACTAGTCAGCTATGGTGGATGACGAAAATATTCTCATCCGGTTCCATGTGAAAACCACCTAACTGTTACCGATTTCAGTTCCAATATTTAATGAAAACACGAAATGAAAAGTCACCTGTTGGGATAAATTTCCGTAAAACAAACACATACACCCTTCTCTTC
>JAWQUT010000004.1:2919503-2936010 GCA_033807755.1 Ellobium chinense
ACACCCCACGAAATAGAGATCTCTAAAACAGATCTAGTCACACATATGAGCCAGAGGGACCTGATAAACTGACAAGAATTTGACGAGACAAAACAAAGCTCAGGCACCCGCTTGTAAGTTTAGAGTTTACGCACTGCCAGATTAGATCTCAGATGTTAAGACGGAAAACAGATATATACATGTATACATTTACAAAGAAAAAAATCGAACAAGAAATTAGTAGGATAGTATGCATCCTACACAGTATGTTCTGGAATGCCAATGCTAAAGTGAGTGAGCGGTTCGGTGAGTGAGAGAAGCCTGTGAGCGTGAATGAGTGAGTACATGCACTCTTTGCTGAAAGGAGGTCCCCGTGATGAATGCATGTATGAATGATCTTGAGTGAACGAGTAAATTGGTGGCTGAGTGAAGGAGTTTGTGAATAAAGGATGAGATAAATGTGGGTGACTCGATGAATGAATGATTGATTGGATAAGTCTGTGAGATTAAGAGCCGATAAGTGTGTCCTGACTGACAGCCTGTGATAGAAAGATAGCAAAGTGTGAAAGGAAGAGAGAAACCGTGTCTGTATTGTATAAATAAGTGCATCTGACAATCAAAGACATAGATAAAAAAGAAGACACAACGCCGGAGGGACAAGCATCACAAACAAACAAATAGACACATTTGGGACAAAGCCATTTATCTGCCAAGCACAAAGAACATGGAAGCTTCAATAAGACCCTACTTAACAAGTGGATACTGATCACATCAAAAGCTAAAACCAAAAATGCTGCAAAAATCTATATGAGGTCATTCAAGAATGGTAGCCCAGAAGTCGAAAGATAAGTGGAAAGCGAGATTTCAGTTTCTAATATAATGGACTGATTGAGCTCCTTGGAGGCGCTGCGCTCAAGCTCGTAATTCCAAAATCATGACTGCATCCTGCCAAACTACCAACGCAGGTTGTTTCGGGGCTTTGTTTCTTGTCGTCAAAAATATGGAGACCCAATCCAGCGACTTGTGAGTAGGTTCAGTGCCAAAATCTCGCTCGATCATCTCCAACAGTCGCACATGACGCCGCTCGCTGGAGATCCAACCCAAGAGATGCTTCAGCCGCTGGGTGACTGTTTCAGGGAAAATGTGATTTCACTTCTGGGTTAAAAGCTGGTGTCTCTAGTAGATACAGAGTTTTACTCTACTAGATGCCCCAATGTTATATAATCTAATACTACTTGATTTTCAGATGGAGCTGTGGACCTGGGCGTTACCTTAGTTTAGAGACCTTTAAAAAGCTTTGATTTTAGCTCATCACAACTCTTTGGCCATGGCAGAAGTGGGCACGTTAAAACATAGAATCAGATGTGAATTTCATATCTAGCTCGTAACGTGCAATATGATCGTAAAACCAAGCACCTCCACAAGCATATGCCTACCTATATCATAAAGATCATACAAGGTACGAATTTGAAAATAAACGCTCTTAAATATGAAGCTGAAGAGAAATTAATAGACTGATACAGACGCCATAGATCAAAAGGATTGTATTCTCCTGGGAACGTCCGCCAGCTATCCACATGATTATCAGATTTTCTGATGGGCCAGGAAATCAAAGGCTAAAAAGACAGATTCTATGGCTATATGAAAGTCTACTAATGTCAATTTCTGCTCGTGTTACCGTTGGTCTTTTTGGCTTCCTCCTGCCACTCGCCCATTCCTTTTCCAATCCAATTATCTTCCTCTAAGTAGTTTTCATCAACAAACTGGATATGATAGAATTTTCATTTATAATGACCGACGTTTACGTCCATATTATCTTAACAAGCGTGCCAATATTATTTGAATCACAAACACGAAACAAATAGTATCCTTCAGAGCTAAAAAAATGTTGGCTCATATAGGGCACTAGACAGATGACCACGTTTAACGAACCTGTTATGAATGATATTACTTCAGGTTTGTAACACCTTCAGCTGCGTCGATGTGCGCCCGACCACCTTTTAACAGAGCGATCTTAACTATTTCGCATAATATAACACAGGGCTAACCTATTACTTTAGGGGATGAGGTTGTTAGGTATTTCGAAAGCGTGCGTTTCGCTTAGTAAAATTTCGTAATTAGCGTGTTCGATAAAGTTGTTTTTTTTTTTTCTGGTTTTTAAATTTTCTCATCCACCAGAATTAACACTACGATTCAAATACCTTTCGCGACTGAAAGCTCGCTGTCTCACAAGCTCAACCAATGATAAAGTTTCCTCGCTCTACCCTGCTCTGCCATCTGCGACTTCAGCAGAAACAGCTCTAATCAAGGTGGAATGTATCTCCACCAATAACTCGTGTACATCTTGGCGGGGCAGATAATGACAGTGCTGCACATCTGGCAAAATGCTGTGCAGTGCAAGAGTGCCAGCCCACAGCAGCCAGCTGAGACGAATAGCAGAAAAAGCAGAGAGAAAAGACTCCACAGCAAGAGAAGAATGACAGAAAAGGAAAGAAAAAAAATCGCATGCGGAAAGAATGGCACAAATGGCACAAAGAAAAAAAAAACCAAGGGGAAGAAGAAGCTGCAGGGAAGAGGAAAGATAAGTCAAGAAACGGAAAATTCAGGCCTCATCTAGATAGGGTGTAGTGCCAGTAATCAGTAAATGTATGCCCGCCTGTAATACAATCGTCCAGCTCAGGTGAAGACTCCAAACAAGTGATGAACCTAACGTTTTGCCCTCTATTCTTTACCTTTTGTTTCCCTCAGCGGTTCCCAGACTTATGGTGACTCCTTACCCCATATCTTGCCGACGAATAGTGTAACTCTTGCACCTTGGCGAATATAAGTGACCAACCTTGCGATACTCTCACTTAGATGCGTGAGCACTGTGATCCTCTTCTTCCGTGCGTGTATCCAGAGTACCCACAGGGTACAAGCATCGCAATGTGAAACCCTTAACCATATTTCATTTCTTTCCTTTTTGTTTTCGTGGGTACCTGGGTTGAAACAGCTGAGAGCTTTAAGGTCTGCTCCCACAGGTAGGTTTAAGCGTTTGAGTCTGAATTTTCTTCTTGCTTTTTTTTTTTTCCCAATCCTGCGGATACAAATAGGCCAAGAAATTAAATAAAAAAAAAATTTTAGCGTTCGATGCCTACGTCATACACAGACATACTCTAATGGTCTCCTGTGAGTTACAACACCAAACAAAACCAAAACGCATTAGCGGACACCATCTGCCCACCAGAGGTTCTGAAAGATCGTATTATTTCCATCATAGCCAGACCGATTTTCAGCCAATGGTGAGCTCTTCACAGATCCGAAAAGGGCAACATCCCCTGCAATGTACTGGGTCTTGTTCATAATTTATGAGTAGCAAGATCAGCAGATCAGGATTTCGAGTATGCCCTCTACGTGATGAACACACACACACACGTGATGAACACACACACACACGTGATGAACACGAACACACACACACACACACACACACACACACACACACACACACACACACACACAAACAACAACAACAACAAAAAAAAAACAACAACCAAACCCTGAGTCGCTATATTTCACCACCCAATCATGTCTCTCACATGAACACAAATATTCAAGTTACTACATGTCCCTAATCTCTTACATCCAGTTTATTTCCTTGTTTCTTTTGAGGACATCTCTACAAGAAAGCGCTCATAAAGTCTTGCGATTGCACTAGGGACAGTAAGTAGACTTTCATGGAATCCACAGCATATACATTTCATGACAACAAATATCAACAACAAAGATAGTGTCTGTATCAACCATCCATCTGTACAGTAATATAGACTAATTTAAATATTTCGACCCTCTCCCATACACATGTCCGTCCATATGCTGTAGGTGAGTCACGCACAAAATACAACTACTCAACAGTCAAGTCTAGCACAGACCCGCATACTCGCATATAAAGAGTTCAGTTAACGAAATACAATAAAAACCTAGTCACGCCTATCGATATCATTCCTGACAAATGTTGCCACATTACTGAAACAGCTCACAGACTAGCGTATCTCACTAACTGTGCGTTACGTGTTACCTGCAGCCCTTTTTTACAATCTATCCAGCTGCCTATTGGGAAATTAGCTCATTCAAAGGATTTGGAAAACTGTAAAATTTAATCCATCTGTGCTGATATAATTCACCAGTTACCAATCGCGCGTTTGCAGATACACACCAGCTGTGAATAAAATGCATGCAGTTCTTGCGAACAGGAGAAGTTTCATAGCGGCGTAAGTGCTTCATCGCAAATATTACCGGCAGACTTAGCAGCCGGCTTCACAACAGTCCAAATAATACTACTATTTAAACGTGTAAAGGACCACAATTATAGGAAAGCAGCTGGGAACAAATGCTTGTACTTCCAACCAAAAGTTGTCTTTTCACAGCCCATCTAAACTGCATTCATTCCAACAAAGTAGCCAGCATAAAGGTAGAGTTTGTATGAAGGGGAAATCTGCACCAACGTTCTTAAACAACACAAAATATCATTACATATTTCCTGCAGATCTGCAGTCATCATTTTGACTGAGTTCACCCTCTTGCCAACTTCACTGATCATGCATGAAAATCCCACTAACTCGAATGGACTGGTTGCCAACTTTTCAGTTCTGATTGCCTCTATGATTAGTAATGTTAGTGTTGTGTAAATCACTGCCATTCTGTAATCAAAACTAAGACATTGGCCTGTGTAAGATGACATAAAGCAGTCCCCTTTCCCTCTTTTTCTTTCCGATATCGGGTAGAAACTGTTCCTGAAGAATAATAACGTCACTATCAAGGATTACAAATAACTTTTTCAGATCAAAGCATATAAATCTAAAGAATTCAAGATCTTCGTAAATATAACTTACTTTTACATACTGAGTCGTATGAACTTCAGCATACGTGGCTTGTCTGATGACATTATCCCAAATGGCAGCAAATTAGACTAATGGCAGAAACGCATACACAATATGCATAATAGGCTATGTTATGAGCAGGTGTAAGTGGACAGACATACAACATGGATGGATGAAAACAAACAGACGGACAGAGTACATGTGTGCGAGGGGATGAACAGACAGACAGACAGACAGACAAACAGACAGATAGACAGACAGACAGATAAACAGACAGCCAGACAGACAGAAGGATGGAAGGATCAACAGACAGAAAGATGGAGGGACGGACGGACGGATACACAGACAGACAAACTAATCCTTAACCCCATAGTGTGATCTCAGTTTATAACATGATATCGTGCTCTCCCGTTAATCGAAGTAAACATAAACTTGCCAACCCAGTACAAGAGGCGCGGTTCTCTTAAGCAATGCAAAAGAATTCAAAACCTTTAAAGATGCGATAACAACAGGTGTGTGCTCAGCGATCCAGTGAGAGCAGAGCCTTAGACAGGGGACGCCGCAGTACAGAGGAGCCGGGACGGGCCAGGAACGAGTTACAACCGCTGAGGCCGTGTGTGCGTGTGTGAGCAGCTTGAGAGGTGGATGGAACAAGTGGCGAGCGTACTCACTGTTCAGTGCTCACCCACTCTTTCATTCGTTCTCTCACTCATCGATTCCTTCGTCCCATGGTGCTTTCTTTAAATTATTTCTCCATTCGATCGTTCATTCAAATCAGAGAAAGTGTGACTGTTACAGCAGCAATTACACGTTACTTTTTTTTTTTGCTTCTACATTCGTGTGAGGAAAGTTACACGGATAAACTTCATTACACGCGAATTATTATTCTTTTGTGGAGTTACGTGATTGTGATGTGTTATCACTGTTGAGGTAAGAACAAGATATTAGCCCACCATCATTGTCCTGCTTCACAGGATGAATTTTTTTGTTTCTTTTTTTGCTCATTGTTGCTTTTAGGTTTTGTCTGTTGCGATGAAATAAAACCTATTCGAAAAACTTTTGGAGTTTGGGACGAGGGTCTCTCCTCCAGTTTCTCGGGGTGGACACTTCCTTCGCTACAGAATTCTATTCTTCGACACACTGATCTAGTCTGATCCTATTATAGTTGTTTCAGTTGAGATCACTGCCTTTTCTAATTCCATCACATGAGATGGGCTGGAACAGCTGGCAAAAGGCAAATCTAGGCTACCTCAAACCTTATTCACTAAAGAAAATGAATACACAACAGACTTCAGGGATAAATAATATTCTGAAACGAAAAAATGTATCGCTTTCCAGATGTATCTTTATCAAACCTATCACTAATTCCTTGTTATTACAGTTGCAGTCGTTAAGATGTCCAGTTTCAAATCGAAATTCAGTGGATGGCAAAACTGTTTAATCACAATCACACAAACCTAAGAAGACATGAGCTTCGAGAAAGTAAGCCTATTCCCTGACGTCTCTTCTCCAACCGTTCACTGCCTCCTGTTAGAACTTTTTTTTTGTTTTGTTCACACCATGCGCATTTCGGCAGGTTCTTCAGGAGAACCCTTCACACGAAATGGTCATTTTTTTTTCCAAAGCACTTAGCACGTTCCCAAATCATAGTTAAGTCAGATCAGTCTGATGGTTAACGCAAAGGAAGCTTAACACGAAACGGCACAGATCATCTTAGGACTTTTATGATATGCGAGGTCGAGTGTATATCACCAGAAGTACATCATTTTAAACGGAGCTGACAGTTCATGTGCCAAATCAAACACAGCAGGGTAGGAATAAAAAAAAACCTAAAAAAAAACTGGGGCAGAAATCATATGAACGACGCAAATAATACTGAAGAGAAAAGGCTGAAAAAAGGGTAGAAAATACAGGGTTTCTTCTGAGAACAAAAAATCCACTTCTGATTAAACATAAGATCAACACGATGAAACACGAAACCACGATTTTCCAAGCTCTTTAACTTTTCAATCTCTATAACAAAATGCTCGAATGCCCACATAATATTTGACCCTGCTTAAGCGAAACTTCTCGAGAATAAGGAAAACGTTACGATTACGAGGAGCTCCGATTATCCAGTGGCACGTGGATGGCAGATTTACTATTCTGTTCTCTGAAAACAGTTGCGATTAAGCAGAGTGCATTGTATTGGTGTGGTTCAAGGCTCGGGTATGATTGTGTAAACTTGCATCAGGAGTGCGGGTATGCTTATCGCTCTCACGGGTAAATTGTTTAATACGGCTCGAGCGCGTGCACTGTGCGTTGTCAAAACTGGATAATTTTGCCACGTTAATGGGTTTATGTAACAGACAAACAGTGCAGGTGCGTTCATGTGCGCGTGTGTGTGGGTATGTGGCTGTCTGTATATACATATATATGTGTGTGTGTGTGTGTGTGTGTGTGTGTGTGAGAGAGAGAGAGAGAGAGAGAGAGAGAGAGAGAGAGAATGTCAGCGACAATTCGTGCACGCGTGCGCGTCTGTATGTGGCGAGGTGTGTGTGTTTGCGGAGGCATGTGTTGTGGTGGTAAGCAAACGCGTGTCTACATGGACGCAAGAATGAGTGAAGAAACGAGGATAATGCAGGCATTCATGACGATGAGGCTCTGATCAAAATATTCATCACGAAATAAAGGGAGAAAAAGAGTGAGTAGACGGAGACAAAAAAAAAATTAAGTTTAAAAAAAAATTCCCATGAAAAGCAAAGAATCATAACAGGAGGAAGAGCGGAAAGCGAAGACAGAAAGACCGTAACATCAATCAGACCTTTGGTGAAATAAGATCCAATATTCATATAGCGCTGTGTAGTGAGCGCACAACTGCAGTCAATTTACGCTCTCTGAAGGATTTTCTGATCCTAATTCAACATTATGAATGAAAAGTGCGAGACCTATTCCTTTCTGATTTTTTTTGTCTGTGGAGACACTCAGCTACGAAGAGAGTGAGATAGGAGGATGCATGCAAGAAAAAAAATAATAAAAAGAATGGATCGCAGGCAGGGGAAGGGCTGCAAAATATTACACTAAGGATGCACGGAGGAAGATAATGAAAAGTATAAGGCAAGGTTTGCAAGGAGAAAGGGGCGTGCGAGAATACAAAGAAAGGTTTAGCAGGAAGAAAAGGAATGCTTATATACAGTGGAACCTGGATGTTCTGTATTCATTTACTAAATAAACCTTGTTACTAGGAATGGATTTCCCATGCTTCTATCGTTTCATAATTCCGGAGGACTCCGAGTTTAAGTAAACTTTAATAATGAGTATACTTTTGCCACACTACAAGGCATACTTTTTGTCAAGGTTCTACTGAACAAAGAACGGAGGAAGATGTATGTAAGAATAAACAGACAGATCTAAGATTAGTTAGCGAGAGATGATGTGGGGAAAGAAAAAAATGAGTAGACAGGCAGGTAGCTGAAGTAGGAGGAAGTGAGGAGATTGAAAATGACGGAGAGAGAGAGAGAGTGAGAGAGAGAGAGAGAGAGAGANAGAGAGAGAGAGAGAGAGAGAGAGAGAGAGAGAGAGAGAGAGAGAGAGAGGGAGGACGATGGTGAGGAGGTCAGAGGCCACGGATATCATCTGAATGTGGCAACAGAAGATGTATGTGGACATTTTGAAAGAGTGACGGAGAGAAAAACTAGGAGTGATGTAAAAGCGCAAAAAACGGAAGATTCGGAGGGAGAGAATAAGATTAAGATAGCGGAAGAGGAATGACAGGAGATATAAGGATGGAGAGTGGGGAAAGGAAGACAGGAAGGAAGTAGGGATAAAGGGAGACATCAAAGCACAGGTGCAAATATCAGCTTATGTTTTCTGGGAACAGTTTCTACCCGTCTAGCTTATTTGCTCTATGGGAACAGTTTCTGCCCACCTAGCTATTTAGAGCTGTCAACGTGTCGATAACGCTTGTCGCTTGGTGAGAGTTTTGGCTGTACGACAGAAACCGGGCCGCGATGGGTGCTGGAAACGTCACGGACAGCAGACACGTGCCAGCTGGCTATGCAGTCTAGTGGGTGTTATTATTATTGTTGTCTCGCAATCATTGGCGCTATCACCACTACTCCCACCATAATAGTCTACTAGTGGGCGATCATAAACATCATCATTAATTATCTATGATCGTTCTTATGCCTAACAGCCGCTGTTCGACCAAACTGATTAAAAGTTCTAACCAGTAACTTTAAGTTAGATTCACAACCAGAAAGGGGCAACGCAACTGTAATAATGCTGACGCCCCGTAAAACCCTAAACAAACAAACAAACAAACAAACAAACAATGTCGGCATCATATTAAACTTTCACTCCATCTGCTTTACTAAAATACAAAAAATCTAGTCCGGACCGCGAATGCCTTGCTCTAGTTGACGCTAACTTCGTTACACGCGTAATACACTACTAAATAATGACTTTTTCATTGGTGCCCTCATTCTAAATCCACCGAAAATTAACCAGGGACAGGTTTGTTTCACTCAACCAGCCACATGATTAGTGCTTTCATTTTCTGATATAAGGACTTCAATAACAACGTCCGTCCAGGAGCGTCGAGCCGCGTTTATAAACTCGCTTGTTATGTCTCACATATCATGGTGTTTTTTTCTTTTTCCTTTCGCCGCGCACTTCTGATGTCTATGCACGCTAGCCGGTAATGTCCCCTTTCCAAACGCAGCGGGGTGAACAATCAGATAAGTATGCATATGTGCAAGCAAAAAGTATGTTTATTATGAAGGAATATTACAACAGAGATCCAAACGATAAAATTATCAATTAATCCACGATGCATGTAAATTGATACCTGTTAACGAGGTAAAAATATTACTGATGTACTTATTATCCAGGTCTCATTGTAAAATCGATTGTACATGTACATGATTGTATACGGGCTGTACTGGTGTTGGACAACTGACCCAACCGTGCGAGTAAGGACGATAAGAAAGAAAAATAAATATGCACTTTTAAATTAGGTATAGATGAAATACATGTACTGAGGAGCAGAAACAATACTTCTAAACGTGTGCTCTTAATCAGGCATGTACATATCGTGTGATACAGTAGACTCCGCTTATTCGCATCTACGCTAAACTGCAACTTGTTTCAAAAGTCAAACTGATCTGTATGCAAAAGTCTGAAATGGCGCCGCTGAAACCTGCCAGTCCCTTTATCGGTACTTATTATTATTATTATTATTATTATTTTCTTTTCATGCTCCTGTGGAGCTGCTATTGAGTGGTGCCGATCGCATCGGTATTACCACTTCCACGTCAATCGACTATAGGTCATATGAAACGTTAGAAGATAGCTGCCCGCACATGTGCAAACTTAAAGCACCTTTACTTCTTTCAGAGAGCCCTTCCTGGATGACGGAATGATGCATGTGCTAACAATGCATTAAACTACATAACTACCACCTGTTTCTAGTGACGAAGTGGATTTCTTTTTCTTTCATTTGCTCTCTGACAAGGCATACAATAACAACGCATGAGCATTTTGCTTTATGTATTTCTGTAAAACATATCCACTGTAACCACTGTAACAAAGACACATTTCCCTTGTGGATGAATAGACGTATCTTATCTTATCTTATCTTATCTTATCTTACAGGGACAACCATCTACAATGTCTTTAAACACAGTCATCTCCGTTTAATCGAAACTCCTCGACATCGTGGGAAAATTTGCTATTCAAAGATGCTGCGATTATCCAGTGACTTTTACACAAAAATGTATTTTGTTATGTGGAAAGCGTTGCGATATAGCAAAAGCTGGGATCATCCGGATTGCATTTAAAAGGAGTAAGTGTACCAAACATCGTTTTATCCACTTTCAGCCCATCTGAGTATTTGCAGTTTTCATGATAATTTGGAAATAAATACAAAAATGAAAATAATATGAAATGACAAGAAATAACAGCAGCACCTCATGTACTCGAAAAATCTCCATATTACTTGTAATGATATTGTCCCATCTTCTGTATTTTCTTTCAGAAACTGGCTAAAGAGAAGAGCGGACCTGCATCGATATTAGCTAAAACTGAACTCATGGTCTCTTTCGTTGGGAATTGCTGATAACAAATCCATGGTTATAAGGATTATAGATCTGATAGTTTAATGAACACAGTGGACTCTGCAAAGAATATAAAGGGGCATGGGGATCATTTCATCATTTTTTATCCAAGGGTTCAAGAAACCAATTCTACTCACTTCTGACAAAAGGACTTGTGTTAGTTGTTTTTTTTTCCCGCCCAAATCATTCTCTGGTAAATTCTTGACCTATAATTTCAAAATTCATCTCCCAACAAAATAAGTTTGCGAAACAGCGAATGATCTTGAAATAGTAACAGAAAATAGACAATAATTGTGTAGAAACAAAGAGCCACATTCAAACAGAACCACTCAATTTTACCCCAAAACAGTTTTGGCAAAGAAAAGACCTTTTATCTGAAGACAACAGAACTGAGCACCACCTTACAGCAGACTATCATGGTAGTTGTCAAATGTCACTCTCTGATCCATGTGCAAGACACTGTAAAACGTGGCAAGGGGGAGCAACTCAGATCGATATTACTGAGTTCCATCACCACAATGCTCCTTATTTTTTTCACCTCCAGATGACATGATAAAACACACAGGAGAAAAACAGCAAACACTTGAAACACAAACATGTTATCTGTTTATCAACGTTTCTGAATAACAAACAGACCAGCTGCTGCATGTTAACTTCACAATGTCCTGGGATAGGTTTAGGTATGAGTGATGGGTCAACCTAACCGACCAACCGATCAATGGTTTATTCTTTGTCAAAATCAAATTGGAAAATACCTTACAAAATTCTAACTTAGTCCTCTTACGTGGTGGACCTAAACAATCGCTTTGTGTTATGACTGCAGTAAAACTCACATCTCAACATCTAAATCTACGTCTACGTCTAACTCTTTCTGACAATAAGTCCGCAACACGTTGCATTTTCCTGAAGGGAACAAATTTTTCACTGACCAAATTTCTCTCTACAACTCTTTGCAATCGCGTAAATGTAATACTGAGAATCTCTGCTAAATCAATTTTTTTGGTTAGAAGACGAAATCTACTGCTTTGTTTTGTGACTTACGTAAAACCCGTCAGCATATATACATCTGACTGTTTCTGACATTCTGTCTGCAAAATGCCGTGTTTTCAAGAGGGGACAAAGCTTCCACTGACCAAAATTTTCTCCACAACTCTTTGCCAGCGTGTAATGCTCTACTGAGATCCTCTGCCAGATCGATCCCCTTGTGTATACTGCTTTGTATGGTGAATGAAGTGAAACTTACACCTCACAGTCAACATGTACATTTAACTGTTCCTGACATCCAGTCTGCAAAACGCTGAATTTTCATGAGGGAACGGAGTGTCTATTGAATAAAATTATCTCCACAGCCCTTCGCGATCGCTTAATGTAATCTTGTTATCCTCTGCTTTACCCTAAATCAATGAGTTCTCTCTCTCTCTCTCCCTCTATCCTCCTCACTTATAACTAACGTAATGATCACCATCCCGTTTACCTAGATACAATCTCAGGTCATTGACCGGTAGTGCACAACAGTAACTATAACGATATACTTGGATACCAGGCGTGTTGTTACCACCACATGGATATTCGTGACGCCCAGCATTTATATCACAGGTACTCTATACATACATGGCTCATTTTCATAATTCCGTATATAAAAGGTCTCTCACGACGCAGATGCAGATGCCAAGCCATAAACGCCATATGCTGCGGTAACGACATCAGAGTAAACAAGGAGAGGGAAAGAAGGAGGGGAGAGGACACAAGTATAGCAAAAGCGAGAAAGAGCGATAGAAGGAGACAGGAAAAAAAGATCGGGGGCAGGCTGTGATGTAAACAGACATGCAAACATACCAAACACAGACTGGCTGACGAACCGGTGGACAGACAAAGCCAACGAACAGATTGCCGATAGTTTGAAACCGATGCGAAATGCCGGTGCAGTCATCTAGTAGTCATCCGAAGGCATTGTTCATTTTGTATTTTGTATTTTTGTAAATTATCAACCCTCGATAGGAGTCAGCCTTTGTGCATAAGAAAAAATATATACAAGTACATCTTACATGAGGTGTTAACAAAAAAAAAAAAATCGAGGTCCTCTTGAATACAAAACTTGCTAAATGAATCCATTCATGTGGAATTCGTACTTAATAACGAGGAATACCTATTACAAAGGTAGTATTATCGAGGTTGTAACATATATAAACAATTACAAGTTGACATAAATCTTTTCCCCATCTTTCAGTTTTCTTTGTATGCCTCTTCTTCATCATCATCTTTCTTATATCTATCAAAAAATCAGCTGAAACCTGTCTTGTAATGGCGTGGTGGCGATTACATGATAGAAAAGCACTGATTGACTAGAACTGCACTGGGAGCAAAACCAGCATGGATAACTGCCGCGATTGTATTTAAAGAAGACAAAATAACTCGAAATGCACAGGGGATAGTCCGCTGGCTTCTCCGTTTAGGCTGTGAGGTTGTTTTTAAGTTCATCATTAGATGTGGAGCAGAGTGGCCGAGTGGTTCCGAAGTTAGATTCAAGATTTGAAGGTCGAGAGTTGGATTCCCGACCACGGTCATATTGTAAATGCCTTAGGAAAGCATTTTATTCACTTTTTCCTCTCTCCATCTATAAATTTGATATCTGGCTATAGGCAGTGAAAGAGATGGTCAGCATGCTCGTGATCAGTGAATGTAAATGATAGTGGCATTGAATACTCTGCAAGAAGTTGAGAAAGTTCTAGAATGATCAGGTCTACTAGGGGACAATAATAGTGTGAAGTCGAGTGAGCGCATTAGCCCGGATACGAGACTTATAAAACCTCACTATTACTCTCATCATCATCATCAGAGATTTAAAAACATGTCATACATAAATAAACAATCTTTCAGAATTTAATACATTTAATTTAACATACATGAATTTTTTTGACGTTATCATTTTTCTAATCAAATCTTCGTATTTCCTTTCTCTCTTCCCTCCATCGTCTTCTTCGAGTTGTCTCTCTTTGCTGTAAAACTTTACTGCAATGATTCCCAACACAGAGGATGCGAGCCCCAGCGGGTATGCCAAGCAAATTTTAGGGCTGTAAACCAAAGCAGCAGAAAAGGGTACCCCGGCCAAGAAAGGCTGGGAACCGCTGACTTCGCGCATTATTATCACTGACACTTTGATAATATCAAACATGCACTTTTGAAAGCATTGCCTACACCCCTAAGTGACTCATGCTTATCCACAATAAGGAGGGTAAACCAAGAGATTGCAGTGACATGTAATGATAACATACTGAATTGCAAATATCAAATCAAATGGATGGAAACAACTTTTTAAAGACTTCAGAGCGTGCAAATGTAAATTTCATTCCACGCCGGGACATTTTTAGGACGAACGTATATATATATGTATACATGCACTTTATTTTTTTTATATTTCAAAGCCCCACTTCACATCACAGACGGCTTTGGACGAATCTGTTTCGTTTCTCACAGCATTTGATGGTTTAGCAACACTCGTGTTTTCAGTATGAATGATGAGGGCCAGGGTGTCCTGAACTTCTGTCTTCTTGTTATGCCCACCTCTCATACTCTTCTCTCAACAGAGTTTGATACCTGCTACGCTCGTTACAACCCTGCCATATCAGCAGCACTCGGGTGATAAACCACTCTAGGGCCAGAGTGTTTTAAATTTTGTTTTCTTGTTACGCCATCTCTCATACTCTTCTCGCAGTTGAGCTTGACACCTATGCTCGTTACACTCTGACCACTTTAGCACTCGGACGATAATCTACTCTAGGGCCACGGTGTTTTAGATTCTGTCTTCTTGTTACGCCCACTTCTCTTACTCTTCTATCAGCTGAGCTTGGCACTTATGCTCATTACACTCTTGGCATATTAGCACTCGAATGATGTTCTACCCTCGGGCCACAGTATCTTAAATTTTGTCTTCTTGTTATGCCTACTTCTCTCTGTCTTCTCTCAGCTGGGCTTGACACCCAAGCTCGTTACACTCTGGCCACTTTAGCACTCAGACGATAATCTACTCTAGGGCCACGGTGCTTTACATTCTGTCTGCTTGCTATGCCTACTTCTCTCTCTCTCTTCTCTCAGCTGAGCTTGACACCTATGCTCGTTACACTCTGGCCACTTTAGCACTCGGACGATAATCTACTCTGAGGCCACGGTGTTTTAAATTCTGTCTTCTTGTTATGCCTCCTTCTCTCTCTCTCTTCTCTCAGCTGAGCTTGACACCTATGCTCGTTACACTCTGGCCACTTTAGCACTCGGACGATAATCTATGAGGCCACGGTGTTTTAAATTCTGTCTTCTTGTTATGCCCACTTCTCTTACTCTTCTGAGCTTGCCACTTATGCTCATTACACTTTTGGCACATTAGCACTCGAATGATGTTCTACCCTAGGGGCATGGCGTTTTAAATTCTATCTCCTTGTTATGCCACTTCTCTCTCTTCTCTCAGCTGAGCTTGACACCTATGCTCGTTACATCGTAACTAAACTAGCACTCGAATAATGTTCTATACTAGGGCAAGAGTGACCTGAATTGTCTTCTTTCTAAGCCTATTCCTCATACTCCTCGGAGTTTGATACTTATGCTCGTATACTGATGCCATCTTCAGTTTTGCATCCCAAAATGCTATAGCAAAGGGATGCTTGGTGGCGGTAGATTGTTAATATGGATGTGGATAAGGGTTGGACATGTTCACCAAAAATGTCAGTTCAGATCAAGTTCAGTTCACTAGGTAGAAAAAAGCCCTGCGATCAAATTTAGCCCAGTTCAATGAAATTTGAGTAGTTTTCAGATCAGATCAATTCCCCTTGGTTTCACAAATCGGTACTCGGTTCTGATTTTCGAGACAGATGTGAACTGAACTGAAATTCAGATTGACAATTAAAGTTCAGATCAAGCACCCAAAACAGCAACAGTTCAGATCTAGATCAGTTCCCTCATGTGAACTAATCTTAAGTCCACGAACTGCGATCATACAGTCTCATACAGTAATAATATTGGCATTGCATACCAGAGGAAATAATGCAATTTGGGGGAAAAGGAAGTGGGGAAGGGGGGAGCAGTAGGAGGTGGGGGGGAAGGGGGGTCCCACACAAACTCTCAGGTCTCCCTAACTATTTACACCTTGCTGCATTCTCATCATCCCTTCTGCGACAGGTAGAAGTTAAAAGTTGCCGTTAACATCAATTTGTGCTCAGATGCACTTAACAGGTACATCCCGCTATCTGCCGACTCTCAAGTTACTAATGATGCTTGTTACGTTAAATGTCATAAACTGTAGCATATGGACTCTCCACTGTCTCATCACCAGTGCACTAAACCGGTACAGGCAGGATGATGTAGAAACGCATGGCAACATGATTCTAAGTCACAAACCATCCATTCCCCGCTGTTTTGTTTTTTTTAATTTCAAAGATCCATCATGTTTTCTCTCTCTACTGCAGTCTCTCCTTGACCTTTCCCGTCTTCCGATGGCAACTTCTAAAGGAAAAGGTCTGCGGTTTAACGGAAAATGGCTGTTTGCGCCACATTACCAACTGACCTTTTGGCACCGTTATATATATA
>JAWQUT010000004.1:2936031-2955211 GCA_033807755.1 Ellobium chinense
ATATATAAGAAACATATTTATTTATGTTCATATTCTCTATTTTTCCATCTGGGTTATTCCCTCACAACTTTCATAATTTCCAAGATAAATACGCGTCACTGACTAACTGATAAAGTAAGGCGCAACGCGAAAGTTTTTTGTTTTTTTCGGTGTCTCCTGAAAATTTTAACTTCTGGAGCATACAGTTTTTTCCCGAAAACGACAGAGCTAGATACAACTACATGTATTCATGCAAAGATTGCGCTTCCCGAACACATGATAACTGATATCTGTTGTAAGTTCCCACATTAATGAATACATTATGTTGAGGACTTGATGCGAGTCTGAAATGGGCGAAACTATTAGTATTACATCTAATGCAAACACCTCTAAGCGTACAAAGCAATGACGAGTTTTTCACAGAGCACAAGCAACAGGCAAATCTACAGTGAAACCTTGTTTACACAAACACGACTTATCAAACTCCTTTATTCATCGCACCCTAATTCAAAATGCACAACTGTAAATGAAAAAAAAAAAACCAAAACACTGGATAACATAAACTTCTGATCACACAGCATCAAAAGTTTGGCCTCGAGCATAAGTATGTTATCATCCACTGTATGTTCTTCATCATTAAGCATTTCCCGGAAGGAAACGGAAAAAAAATACCACTGGCATAATTTCTGATGTCGCTCACAGGCAACCAAGCATAAGATAGGCTGATAACAGTTATCTACAACCTGGCTCCACCCCCGACCGAAGTTATGGCCGCCAGTCAGAGAGGACCTCGATAAGACTGTAGTAGTGGGCCAGTACATGAATTCTTGGATATGCGATACTCTGTCTTCTTGTTCTAAGTATCCAATTTATCGATTCTATTTCGATTCTGACACGTTAAACACCGTGCGCACTCGATCCCTTTCTATAGTGTTGCAAGGATGGGCAACCTTGGTTTTTTAAAAAATGTCTCCGTTGACATCAAGAGTATCGAAATGGTATCCAAACTCCAGAGACTGAGTTTTGATACCCTCATCGAAATGTCTGAAAGCGGAAGTATCGATATTCAGTAACAAAACTGCCCGCCAATATAAGACAGCCTCTCTTGTGTGTCGCTACTGTTTTAATCTAAGTATATGTACAGTCTGCAAAATGACCAGGAAACTGACCGCTCTTTATACTATATGGATGTACAGTACAAAAGGTAGGACCTTAAAAACTTTAATTTCGGGGAGAAGGAGGGTGTAGATATTCAAGTTAGTGACCAAATTTCTCATGTAGAAGATAAAGGGCTGGAAACCAACATACAAAGCATAAGCAGGTTTTTTTCGACTACACGAGGATCGAGGTTATGAGGTCACACAGTGCAGTGCTCAATTTCCCTCCAATCCAACATTTTGATCAACATATAGCAAAAGTCCTTCCTCACCTCTCTCTATCAACCCAATACTCTTCCTCACCCTCACCCCTATCCAAAGAAAAGAACGCTTTTGAAAATTGGCTCAATTTCAATTCATATTTTCCCGAAAACAAAAAAATATGCACAACTCTCCTTCCTAAATCTTCTTCCGCTGACTTCCCCACTCAAACACACCAGCCCGCACAGGGCGGGCATCATACACTCTACTCCGTTTGATCACAAGTCTATGACAACATGGACAAGCTGATATTAAACAAACATTACCTTTGAACGTTGCTGCTTTTTACCAAAGAACACACTGTCTTCTAACCATTACACAAAGAGTGCAATTACGCAAAGGGTCCAGTTCAAGCAGAATACAATGAAGCAATTTCAAGTGCCAATATATCAATTCGTAACCAGCCTCGATACCACCTGCATGAGGCGGTCACCAGGACCTCACGAAGGTCTCCTGGGAATCATGTAAATAACTCAAACGGTCACCTCTCTCAAGCAACCTCACGCACCCGAACCTTATATTGCCCACACAAACACGGGTCGACTGCGGTTTACCTTCAAAATTTTAATTTTTTCAAGAGCATCTCTGCGTAACCGATTTCTTTTTCTGCACATGTTTCCGCTGTCCATTTGAAATAACATATCGGGGAAAAAAAAGAGTGCCGTGATGCTATTTTCTATTCTAGCTTCTTTCATCTGACTTATTTTCACACTTCCGAGTCTTCGTACCTTTTGAAGTTTCTGGTTGCATATATGAGATGTTGTTACCAATAAGAAGCTTACCATAATAACTATACTAAGTACTCTTCTCCGCCCGTGCTACGCGTTCCCGCTCAGGTTTCAAAACAAAGATATTATTAGAAATTGCACCAGCAAGCAGCGCTCTAGCCAATTTTGCTTTATTTTGTTGGGTTGTTAGTGTGTGTGTGTGTGTGTGTTTTGTGTGTGTGTGTGTGTTTTGTGTGTGTGTGTGTGTGTGTGTGTTTGTGTGTGTGTGTGTGTGTGTGTGTGTGTGTGTGTGTGTGTGTGTGTGTGTGTGTGTGTGTGTCTGTATGTNAGGGGGAGGGGGAGGGGGAAGGAAGGGTTGTTGTGTTGGAAAGATCACGGCCATGAGAAAGTTCACATAGAGCATTCCTGTTTTATACAGAATAGGACTAACTTTGGGGCAGGTGAGGCAATCGTCCTCCGGTCCCATGCCTCTCGTAACACCTAAAGGGCCCAGTACCTCTCAAGGATTTATGGGCTTCGTATCATTTTTTCTAGGGCTTCGTGTCATTTTTCTTCCATTGAGGTGCCCCGCAGCAATTGTTGCCTTAACGCCTCACACCATGTTAAACCGTCCCATGCTCTATACTATTATGAAAACCAAATGTTGACACTCACAAATCTATCAGTCTTGAGCCATCAGACCGACAAAAAATGTTCCAACAGCTAGATCTAGACAGTCCTTAGAATCACACGTGTGAAAACACAATGAAATGCGAGGGTCACCAGCAATGAATGCAAAGCATCATCAATGGAGGAGAAGAGAAACACTCTCAAGACATAAAAGAAACAGATAAAGGATGCATATTCATTCTATAGTCTATCTTGCCCTTTTGCTCGAAGTATGAATGGCTGACGCTCACGCAGAAGAAAAATACGTTCAAAGAGTAGATGTGCGGATTACTGCCGGTGGCACACGCGCCATTTCCGCCACACACACAGCCGAATGTATACCGGTCGCAAGGCTGATAGGATGGGAAAACACTGTCTACACGATGATGATTCTGCGATATGAGAAGGCAGGATAAACAAAATCTACAGCCGAACCGTGATAAAAAACGCAAGTATCAAGGCATAATCCAACTCGTATTGCTGAAATTATCTTCTCATCTTGCAAACACAGACCGGCATCAACTTGCGCTGTGTGGTATATCTGGCAAAACGAAATTCATTCAAATAAGATGTTCCGACGAAAATCTGTAATAGTGGTCAGTTTCACTATCTGCACGCATTCACAGAAAGTTAAAGCCGTATGTGCCGTAAATTTGAGCTTTTATATGCCACGAAATCCAAGGGGATGGGGAATATATATATATATATATNTCCGCCACACACACAGCCGAATGTATACCGGTCGCAAGGCTGATAGAATGGGAAAACACTGTCTACACGATGATGATTCTGCGATATGATAAGGCAGGATAAACAAAATCTAGAGCCGAACGGTGATAAAAAACGTAAGTATCAAGGAATAATCATACTCGTATTGCTCAAATTATCTTCTCATCTTGCAAACACAGACCGGCATTAACTTGCGCTGTGTGGTATATCTGGCAAAACGAAATTCTTTCAAATAAGATGTTCCTACGAAAATCTGTAACAATGGTCAGTTTCACTATCTGCACGCATTCACAGAAAGATAAAGCCGTATGTGCCGTAAATGTGAGTTTTTATATGCCACGAAATCCAAGGGGATGGGGAATGAATGAATATATATCTATATATATTTTGCATTTCACACACAAAAAAAAAGCTAAGCTCAAACCGTCGGCTTCTGAATCAGAAACTGTATTTCGAGGCTATCTCAGCAGAGCCAAACAGGCATAATACAGAACAGATAACGGCAGATAGGCAAAACCGGATCCTAAATTTTGCAGGCTTGTAATCTGGCTCTCTCACCTGGCTACAGAGGAGCTATTTATCTCTTTTAAGTGGCAGTGCTACTTAGCAGAAGCAAGATTGGGCTTTTTCTGGCACCAGCCGTTCAGTTTCCGTCGCACACTTCTGGTATCTCGGGTCACCTGATAACCACAAAGATTCATAAATGTCAGCCTTCCCTTAGTTTATATAATATGCGTCTCGAACACTAGAATCAAAGGTGGGTGCGCGTTACCAAGAAGACTCTATAAGATCCTGGAACGGACATGCTGTACACTCATTATCACGATTTCTGGAAAAGTCGTAGCTGGCAGACCAGATCACTCAAAGACCTTCTTAATTCTCATAATGTACTTACAGTTCAGCAGTCTTGTACAGGCACTGATCATTAGCACCGACATTCTTTCACTGCTCATTACCTAGCCAAGTACCGATCTTATCGAAGACAATAAAAATATGAATAAAATAATAATACTTTTTAAAGAACTTCTAACATGATTATGGCAGAACCGACTCCAGGACTTTTTGATCCCGAATTGCACGTTGTCACTAATCAGCTAAACTACTCCACTATTCCAGCCTCCCTGAGCTTCAGCTGGCATTTCCATGCATGTTTTAAAAGTTGATCTGTTTTGAAGAGAGTGCAAAGGTTCATACATCGATATTATGATTTAACGGCATGTCAAGGCCACATCAACGTTCTTTGTGAGGCTAATGGGTTAGGAAGACACATTAAAAAAAAAATGTGCTGGGGAGGATGAAAGAGGCTGAGAGAGAGAGAGAGAGAGAGAGAGAGAGAGAGAGAGAGAGAGAGAGGGGAGATGAGAGACGGAGCGAGACAGGAGAGACAAAGAGAGATGAGAGAGAATTAAGCAGCCCAGCAGATTAATAATAAATATATATTATTTTGCCCATTGCAAGTAAATGAGAAACAAAATGCAGGGCTCAGATGGGTTTCCTCATGAATATTAATCCCTCTGCGACATAGATCTAATTATTTTCCTTCTTAGTAGGCTGCAGTGTCTAGAGAAGAAGGAATGGGAATATTAACGTGCGTTATCGTGAAGATATTCCTTCGGTAATCTTACTGTAGTCTGCCTGGACCGGAATGGTGAATAAAGCTGTAAACGTTGAGAAAATTAACAAAGGCAAGAACAGCTTCAATACACATCTAAGGTATCAATCTGTAAGGGCCCAGCTAATGAACAAACCGATACAATATAAAGACTGCGTAGAGAGGAATGGATATAATATGTTGGCGTGCGGTCATCGTAAAGGTTAACCTTCCTATAGTTTGCCTAGATCCTATAGTTGCCTCGACTAGTCCGAGAAGAAAAATAAGACATTTGTTACAACACTGTGATTGTAATCTCAACTTCGTATTATCATGGATAACCGCAGTGGGATCTACTGAAGCGCTCATAAACAAGGAAAGGCTGCGGAACGACGGTTTTCAACCAGGCACATGGCAACTACTGAGAACGGTTGAGTTAACGACACTATTTTGTTCATATCCAGGGCACATATTGTCTATATCTCTTCTTCCACCACGTAAAAGCAGAGCGTGTATTAACTTACTGGCTATAAAACAAAACGGTTTTGTTGTGTAACAGCGCTGCAGTTGCGAGATACCCGGAATCAACTTAAATTCACGGACCTGAAAGTGTTTTGCCCCAGTTTTAGAGTTCATGCCTGGCTTCCAGAACTCCTGCTGAAAACTCTGCGGGGACGCGCTGGAGCAAAAACTGTGAAAACCACTAACACTAGAGGAACTAACTTGGAACAGCAGGGGCACAATAACCTCCCCTTGTTCAGTGACGTAATTATGATTGATGTTTGATGGTTACAAGGTTACAATAATACGGCCCCGAGCATAATTTCTTATTGGAATTCTCACAGAACAGACTCGTAACTCACGCATCACCGGGCATGAAATGCGTAGTTATGTTCGGGAGTCGCCATAAGACGGAATGAAATTCATGTAACACAGATTATATGAGTATCAAGGTTCATTCAGGTGGATGGACATTTTCTTCCAATAATTTTACAAGGTAACGTACAAGAAACGTTTTCCCTACCGTCATGCTTTAACTTTAACCCTTTGAATCAATAGGACCGATAATTAGGTTAAAAAAAAAACAAAACCACCGGATTGAACATCATGGCTTTGCCAGGAGCCAAGGGCAATAGGGATTTACATGGTGGGGGTAAGGGTTAAACTAATGCGCCCGCTTCTGTATTTTGGAAAATGAAAGGCTACCATTTTCAGTACAGTAGTAGAGTTTTCACAGTGAGAAAATGACAACAGGACTCCTTCCTTTGACCAAATATCAGGCCCATTACCATTCATAAGAAATCATTACAAAAGAACCACCATATTATAACAAATATATAAAAGCTAAGCTGTTTCAGTGCACAGCTGCCGCCACGCTGGCATCCCAAAGAGCATATTTTCGAGATCTATGCGGAAGAGATGGCATCATTTCTCAGTTCTCTGATATATTTTTTTCTCTCCATGTCTTGGAAAGTCATTTCCAAAATTCGAAGAGATCCATGGCTCTGCAAGACCTCCAGAAACGTTAGTCTACACAGAATGCAGACCCTGACACCCAATGGGATCGTAAGGCAAGGCAGAAAATGACCCATACCCACCGCGACAGCAAGGGCGAAGAAATCCTGGGGTCAACGGTACTGGAAGTCTGTGAGCGCTTGTGCGGGCTAACCGAGGACTATGTCGTAACCGGCCACTCACGGCCTAATACCGGAGTAATTAACCCCGAAAAGGCCGCAATCTCCACTTGCCGCGATGCGCGGCGGCTGTTTGTTCACCGTCACTAACATGATTTTACAATATCGTACACAAGTTGTTTATGAGCGGTTGTAGGCTTCCTGTTACAGTCTTTCTCACAGCGCGTTACTCGTACCTGTTTAAATGTACTGTGAAATGTGCAGGTGTGTACATGTGGGAGAAGATTTGTGGGCGCGAGGTGAGGCTGAATGGTGGTCAGCCGTAAGCTATATTTTTGTTTCCGTTCCAAGAGTCCATATACAATTACTGACACTCACAAATCGTATTAAAGATTCTAGTATTGTCCCTTCAGTTGACATTCCTTTCCCAGCCCCCCCCCCTCCGNCCGTACACACACACACACACACACACACACACACACACAACATACACACTCAAAAACATATTTCTCTGCATTACAAAATCAATAATCATCTTCATTACAAGCGTATCACCATTAAATATGAAAAATGAAAAAAAAAAAAAGACAACCTCATCATTTTATATCCTTTCCTCTCCTCCGCCATGACAACGTTATTAATGTCAATGTAAGCACGAATAGTTTAACAACGCTGCTAACAAATTAATGGCAATGAAATAGTCCGCCGTGAATTGAAGCTGACTTATAAAACTAGGACAGGCGCACTCTGGTCTTTTGTTGGTTACAGTAATTCTTCGCTCTTGTGGAAACCTATACAGAGAAGTGGCACAACAATATCCTGTTTATCACTCAAACTTGTATCGGGGCTTTTTCTCCACAAACTATAACCTTCACAATTAGGAGATAGTGACAGAGTTCACAGAATGGTTAGACTATTACTTTTGCAGTTGTACCATAACGTCGTACATGAATATCTCTCTAGAAGTGGGTGCCATCTGCGACATTCACGCCTCATTAATTTCTTCACAAACTACAACCTTTACGATTAGGAGATAGTGACAGAGTTCACAGAATGGTTATCACTTTTACAATGTTAAAATGTCGTTCATGAATATCTCTCTTGAAGTGGGTGCCATCTGTGTTGAGACAGCGATCATACTCGATGTAACAGGTGCAAGCCCGTGCCTTCTGTGCGGTGCACGCTAATTTTGGCGCAGAATTTAGAATGTTCAGCAATGAAGTACGGTGAATCGTTATACACTGAGCAATGCTAATTAACCGCAAAGCGGAATTTCGCAAATTCCATCTAAAATAACAAACAAAAAAACTAATTCTCAAAACGTAGCCAAATGGCAAAATCAGTGATGTAGTGGTGACCCATGAACTTGGCATCAGAACCTGTTATCACTTACTGTTAGTGCTGCTATTGTTACGTCCTTTTCTTCTTCCATCACTATTCGGACTATTGCTGACTAAGACCTGACTCTCATATTAACTCTGACTAATCTGATTACTGGTGACTCAACTCTCATATGAACTGACATATTAGGATTATTGTTACCTTAGCTTTCATGTTCATTGACTATTCCAACAACTTTCATATTAACTAAAAATGTACAGCGAGAGTGGATGTCTAGCATCGGGTCTGTTCAATCACTGCCCCCCCCCCCTTCNCCCCCCCCCCTTCCGCCCCCCAGCTATGCAAACCAGTTTCAGACTTCGTTGGTACAATAAATTCAGGTATTATTTGTATTACAGTATTTACATATTATGTCTTCATTTTCTCTCCTCCCTCCCTCTTTCTCTCTCTCTCTCTCTCTTTCTGTCTCTGTTTTTTTCTTTTTTGAAAATACTAGTCGTTCCAAATGCCATTGGGAATGTCTTGATCGTGGGTCTGGGGCTGCAACCTGACATGTCTCGCTGCTATTACTTTTCTGATCCTCCTCCGGTGTCATTTCTTCCGCATCTGTATCTTCGTCCTCTTTTTTTAACTTATTTGCCCTTCTCCCCGGGCCACCATTATCAGAATCTTTAAGTAGCACAAATCCCTCATTGTGTGACACGTCTGGTGTCGTAATTCAGCAAAGCCGCGTCCGCACGATACCACCCTATTAAAATGACAAAATCGTTCGATCCGGAGCTGAGAGTAAGTAACAAATTGGCCCGAGTATCGAAGACCGGCTCTGAGGCTTACGGAAATCGCCGGGTCACTGCGACCGACCCAACGCTCATCAATTCACATTAGAGAAGAAAGACTCAACAAAGACAGCAAAAAGCACATGTAGTTTCCGTGAACCTCAAGTCAGCTAAAAGACATAAGAAATTCTAAATAATTTACAAATGAACCCTTAATATTAACAACAAATCGACGTGAACACGATCATTAAAGAACATTACAAACTCAATCATTTATAGGTCGAGCGAGTACATCCAGGACTTTCCCCTGAAAATTATTCAGACCCTTGTGTGACTCTTACTTCCGGTGAATATAGAGCGTTTGTTATCTCGGCCTACAACTTAAGCGTCCTTAAAGAGAACTTTATTCTCACATATCTCCAAATCTAGGGCGTAGTGGTCCGTGGAAATATAGGGAAACATATGGGATTGAGGTTCTCTGGTGGACTTTTCTGAATTTTCGATCGTGGTTCAACAGTTGAGAGCCGCGTACTTAGCATTTCAGAAAACGCGGCGCATATACACAAAAAGAAAAGCAATTTCCTTTGCCAAGTAAGTGTGTCAAGGGTAAGCAATTCCAGTGCATAAAACAAAATGCTAGAACGAAGGTGAAGAACCTCATAAAGCGCAGCTTTCCTTTGCCCACTCTGTTTTGTCGTGTGCTTTCTGCAGACAACACTCTGCGTTGCAGGCTAACAAGGTTAGTTTGGTCATAATAAATATGGCGAAACTAGCGAGCCATCTGACAGCGTTAGCTGGAATAAGCCGAGCTTTTGCCCTTCCCGTCATGTGGGATAACAATAACGTAGTGTCTACAACTAGCTTACGACATCGTACTGCATATTTTATTTATAACATACAAAACTCAATTACTGATATCCAAAATTGTCAGTCAGAGAGATGAGTGAGCATCTACCGAATTATATACCTCCAGTCAGATGATATTAAGTGTTGACGACTCTAGAAGGAAGCTAGTATGCTTCTCCTGTTTAGAACAGCTACTTTGTGCAATCGATTACATCAACTGCCGTGCTTCATGAGGTACGGAAAGTCATAGATTCTGACCAGTTTACGTCTGGAATGTGTCTTCAAAGAGTGTGCACAGCTGTATATACTGACCGCTAAAAAAACAACAACGCCACAACACTTGTTCATTTTCAATATTTTTTTGTGTTTTGATGAAAAAAAAAAAGGGGTGAGGGGGAGGGGGCGGTAGGGGAGAGTCTTTTTTTTTTTCATCTAAGGAGACTCCAAAATTTCCTAGGATCAGTTTTGGAAAGAGAATTTCCCGCAGGATTTTCGGAGGACCGCGCCAGTTAACTCTCCCAGAAAGGCCGAAGGAGCGTGCAAGCGTAAACAACGCAGTGGTTAAGCTCGGGTGAGCACTCATCATCGAGATGTAAGTCACACTCCTCGGTAGCTTCATGACTGTAAACCTCTGGATGATAACCTCCCTCCGCGAACTGGCTGTCGACATACAGTAGCTTGGTGAGCAGCGAAATGTCGGGCCAGACGATTTATTATGTACACCAAATGGCAACTTTCATTATGGAGCTACTATGGTTGTACGATAGATGGCAACGCTGTAAACAGCGTGGCGAAAACTAACAAAGCAGAATGGCAACAACCAACAATGCAGGGAAAGAGGAAGGGTTCAAATCCCCAAATTCTGCCTCCTTAAAAAATGAATCCATGTGGAGAGAGAGAGAGGGACAGACAGACAGATACACACGCACGCGCACACACACACACACACACACACACACACACACACACACACACACACACACACACACACACAAATGCGCGGCAGAAGATGAATCCGGAGAAGTCCAGAGGATCTACAGAACTGAGATGTGTTCTCACGAGAAAAAGAAAACAAAAAAAAAATGCACAGGTAACACAGTTCATGCTTGATGCAGAAACACCTTTCCAGCACATTGAACTTTCCTGGAAATGTTTTTTTTTGTTTGTTTGTTAAAAAATGGCTCATTCTTCCAGAATATCAAATGGCAGAATCTGAGTATTATGATAGCTCACAGTATTTCCCAGACAGAAAATGTTAAATGTAGATATCAAGTTGACAGAATGCACAAAGAACATCNAGAAAAAGAAAACAAAAAAAAAAATGCACAGGTAACACAGTTCATGCTTGATGCAGAAACACCTTTCCAGCACACTGAACTTTCCTGGAAATGTTTTTTTTCGTTTGTTTGTTAAAAAATGGCTCATTCTTCCAGAATATCAAATGGCAGAATCTGAGTATTATGATAGCTCACAGTATTTCCCAGACAGAAAATGTCAAATGTAGATATCAAGTTGACAGAATGCACAAAGAACATCGTAGCAGACTTTCTTCAGCAATTCGCTAAAGCCTTACGTCGTTGTCTATGGATGTATCTTAAAGTTCAGAAAAAGGGCGTAGGGCGATAAACAAACATTTCTCCTGGTCATTTTAAAAACGACTGCATTGTTGTTCTGCAGCAACATGGATAAAGCTTGTAGAAAGAACGATCCTTAATCAATACGTCTTTATGACTGTATATTATTTGAAGGTCTTGCATGCATGCATGACTTTCCAGTTCCGATCTTTCCAGCTTCCAGAAAAACAGTCGAACCTCAACATTAATCACTTACATAATAATTAGGTTTCGTTATTGAGTATGAATTTCACACGCACGGAATCATTACTATTCTATCATTTCATTTCTCGTGGGCCTTGGTATTAAGAATACTGTATACTTTTCGCATACACCAAGGGCTTACTGTATGGCGAAGTTCTACTGTACACGTATTATGGAGCCTCAGGCTGAGGGAAGTTTACAGTATTATTTTATCAATATTGAGTGGTATACCGGCACGTCATACCACGGAATCTTAACGGCTGGTAGGACATATTAATACTGCTCTGTCAACAGATTTCCCTGGATAAATTGGATTAAGGGCCTGGGTGAATGAATGAAACACATCTCAATCACTTTATTCAGGCTGAATGCGAGAGACGGACGTGATATTTGGTGAGGCTGGAGTAGAGGCTGGAGTAGAGGCTGTTTCCTTGTCAAGGTTAACCTGCAGGTTATAGAGACTCGTTTAAGATGTGTGTGTGTGTGGGGGNGGGGGGGGGGGCGTTCTTAATTAGGATATATCACAAATGAGAGGTGTATCCGGAGTGAAGAGTTATGTGTCTGGAAATAGCACGTGGAACAACTCCAGCATTGAGTCAGTGCCGCTTAGCAAAATTAATAGTGAAAATAGCTACGTGATTAGTATGCCTATCTTTCATGAATCAGGTTTCGGACTCGAGCCCCGGTAGCGTGTCGCGGTGTTTAAACGGCATCCCCTGTCGGCGGCCCAACGGGTGTTCAAGCCTAATTTCCAATACAGCCATAACTGCACCGAAAAGGGACGTTAGACCCAAAACTCAGAGAAAACAAAACAAACTCTCATAAATCTTATCGTAGAGATGTGATTTGCTCTGATCATGACGTTCATACTTGAGGCTGTGAACTCTACGCAACTAAAGACCTCTGGTGGTAGACTTTTGACGACAGTATAGCGGATATGCGTCAAGGTCTGGTGGTGCACATTTTCCAGTCATACTTTGTACTTTGCAAGTATCTGCCCTTACTTCCACAAGCAAGATGACTGATCTAGCTACTTCTCCGAATCATTTACTATTATGTTGTTCTTCCCAACTGCGCCTGCCATCCTCAGTGTTGCTTTCAAGACTGCTACAAGTACGTCTTCACAATATAGTGTATCGAGATTACAATTCTTTCCGCTGAACTCG
Source organism: Ellobium chinense (assembly GCA_033807755.1). Classification (NCBI taxonomy): domain Eukaryota; kingdom Metazoa; phylum Mollusca; class Gastropoda; order Ellobiida; family Ellobiidae; genus Ellobium; species Ellobium chinense. The sequence goes on from JAWQUT010000004.1 coordinate 2,948,705, forward strand.
ATGTTAGGGCCGGTTAGCTCTCAATCTGTGGGATATCAACGTATTCCTAACAAAAATACTTGAGTTGAAGGTAAGACGAGGTCGGGAGGTCGAGAAGTTGATAGGCCTCCTAGACGGCTGCCTAAAACTGATCCTTCCCTTTCCGCAGTCAGATCAAAAGGAAGCAATGACCCAGCATAGACCAAACAAACCTGCCGGGATATCCATCCCTTGTTCCCAAGCCTCATTACACCCCCTCCATCAGAAACAGTTCTCTGGATTCAGGTATGCACTGCTGGATAGAGAAACTCGCGTCGTTACAATTCAGTTGGCATATCTTGTAGTTACAGATATGATGTACGCTCACTTCCTCTGATTTCATTTGTTTTGGCTAACACCTCATAAAGAATTTGAACTTGAACCTATTCTGTTTTCTTTCATGTCTTGATGGAACATGCTAATATCAGCAGTAATTAAATAACTGCTGCTATCGCCTTCAATTCCCTCAAATGAATTAACATTTTAAACGCTTTCTGTTCTTGGCAAACTGACCACGTAAGACAGCAGGCTACATCTATTAGTATATTATCTATCAGTCTATCCTGTTTCTTTAAAATTTCTTTTCCGTTTTTCTCTACCCTCACCTTCACTGATCTACAAGGATTAACTTTGTAACTGTTCAAGCTCCAATCCTCAATCTGTATCAGTGCATACCTACAGTAAGGTCCCCTCCTTCTCCCCCACTTAAAAAAAAAATCAAAAGTTTGTCCAGCACGCAGGCTACATTCGGCCCACACAGCACAGTGGCTTCTCGGAGCAACCAGGGTTCAGAAAATTATGAATGAATGTGACTCACTTTTGATAACGACTTTGCTCAATTTTACTTCATACTGAAAGTACAGAAAGATGCGTCGTTATAGGAGCTTTTATTTTCTTTCTTGGGAATTCCTTTCTTGTCAAATTAACATGACGCCTTGATGCCAACGTCACTGTTCTGATTGCAAGCTCTCTCAAGTTTATATTAATGATTTGCCTGACTGCTGCCTCCTTAAAAGAGCTTGTTCAGTGCGCAGTCTGGTTATCTCGCCTTCTTCTTTTTCTGTTCCCTGATCGGACATTACTGAAGTCCGCTGTGCATGTGTGATGCTAATGCATCACATATCGCTTGCTTTATAGCTGATAATTATATGCTGGGATTTTCACTTGATTTGTCAACTCTTCTTTATCCACCTCTTCTTTTGTTTCTTCCTGGTTCACTGAGCTGGCGTCGTTAAGAATCCATGTGCAAGCCTGCACTTGATGAGAGAAGTATATCTATGCAAACCTGTATTCGCTACAAGCACTATATCCAAAATGTTGCAGACATTTCCATAACAAACGCTTACTACTACATGCTTATTTGTCCTCTACGCAATCCACCTTGCCGAAATCAAAGAATGTTGATCATAAATTCCTACTGAATTAGAGCTTCCGATCTTGGGCGCTGAAGACTTCTCCACCAGTTATCCAAACAACAGGATAGTTCATTAACCTTCTCTTCCATTCTTGCTTCCCCAGTCAGGCACGACAGCAACACTTCTATCTTTCAATATTTTCCTTGACAAGACGATATCCGAACGTTAACTTCCGCTTACGCACGAACTGCCAAATCACAATCAATTTGTTTGACATGCAGCTTTGTTTTTTTGGCAAGGTTTGTTGGAAACATAACCCCTGGAAATCTGCTTCACAACATGACACTAAAAACGAGATTCTGCTCTTCTCTATGAAGTACGGGGGATGGAAAAATTGTAAATAACACAGTTATAGCAGGTTGTATCTCCAGCATATATTTATAGCAATACGGCTCATCTGTGCTCATCTAGATCCTGTTCACTGTCAACAAATTTTTCTTACCGGTAATCAGAGCAATGCACGAGATACTGGCCAAGAGAGTTCCTTATCTTCAAGGAATAATCGAATATATACAGTATGCTCCACTTCATCGAATTCTCCCCTAGATCGCCATCTCTTTCAGAATATTTTTCTATACAACAGAACACAACACAAGGCATCGCTTAAACGCGCTCTCCATCTAATCGGAATATCTGTTTATAATGTCGAGGCATTGCCATTGAATGGAGGTCACAGAGTCTTCCTATTTGCATCATGCTTTGAATTTGTAGGAAATTACAGACTCTCCTGAGGGAGATAGATGTATCCCTACTTGACCCCAGACTCAAAACTGCCTAAAGGCATTTCAATACTTCAAGACAAAACATTCACAGGTGGCAGAAAGGAGATTGGGGTATCACATAAAACTCAGAACATGATGAAAGGATGTGGCCGGAAAGGAGAGGGGGCTTCAAATCCTGCCAGATAAGAATGTCCAAACAATTTACGAACATATTCCATTGAACTGGCTCAAATGATTTACAAATATATTCCTTTGTTCTGTCAAGTATTTGCAGTCTCTTCTCTTGCTCAAAGGGTTGGATTCGCTTAAAGACAACAGACATAAGATTGGCCATGGGAGGGATAATATGTTCACTGGTAATACATTCTTTAAATTCAATTTCATTGTCTTCCTTTCCCCACCCCCCTCCCCCCCCCAAAACTTTGTCCCATGCTAAATACTGAAATGTTACAATAGTGAGGTAACCAATTATAATTAATATTATCAGGCAATACCTCGTAACGTAACGTCACATTATTAATAGTTCAGCAAACCAGAAAAAAAAACCTCAGTGACTTTCTCAATTCTACGGTGAGTTTAATATGGTGCCGCTGTCATTTTCCAGGAGCTAAAGACTAATATTCACATACAAAAATTCACTGCCTGTATATATGTTAATATCATTTCACAAATGGAAAGATTGTGAGGAAATAATGATGACTTGCTTTCCCATGGCGTTTACAGCATAGTCACAGTGGATAAAGAAAAGCCTCTCTCCCGTCCCCCTCTCCCCCGCAACCTTTCCCGACCACCTTCTTATCCGTAGTGAAGGACGTAGCCATTCGACCTAGCTGCTTCCCCGCTCCACAAAGTTTTAACAGGAAACTGTAACTTCGTCGTATTTGGATCGTATTTTCCATTCATCTTACTGTAACTATAGTAACTCCAGGTGCGCAAATCCTATATCTAGATCCAAACACTTAGTTCATCAATCAGTCTCCGCCACTACTAGATCCTTGGTGATCTTATTACTTAGATGTCTTACCACCTATTACAACGCTTTTTCTACATTTCTTACCACTTCAAGACAGCGTAGGAAGTCCTTTATACCAGCCAAGGGCGGATTAACATCTTCTGCTGGCAGGGGACCAAATTATGCAGTTCGTCACAACATTAATAAAGACAAAACTGTACTTGCTCAAGATGAAAAAGACGTTAAGAGATTTTCCTTGGCAGCCAAGAGGGCAACAATATACAATTTCTGGGGGAACTTAGCTCAAAGTCTACCACCAGTGAATTACTCTTGTTACCGTAAACTATATTTATTGTTTACATATTCATGTGGTAAGGCGTTCACACTCGATATAATTATAGGCCTAGGCACAACACATTGCGGCGGCCTGGAAAAGAAGAAACGCAACTTACGATGAGTCGGCCTCTGGCGAACTAGTCTAGTCTTAAGAAAATTAACACGGTCATCAGTTACTGCCATTAGCAAGGCGTCGAAAACATAATCTGATGTAGTAATTCAGAGGGCTAGAAATAACACGCTACGCATAAAGAGAGGACAACAGGAGTTTCATGACCAGAGACATTCTTCTGTCCATATTACTGATTTTAAAAGCCCGAATGATTTCTCTGACAGCTTTCAAAGTACAGCCAACAAAACTCGACCGTCATAGGAGCTGCTGCCAAACTCCTGAAGGCTACTGTCTATCTTGTAAAGGTTTTTTTTTTACCAACCACAAACACCTCATAAAAGCTGTTGTAACATGGCTGTGTTGCCACTCACTTGACAGCTTTCATCAAGGTTGTTCATGTCATTAAGATGCAGCTTTCTTTAGATAAGTACAATAAACGTATGTGTGGGGAAAAAAAAGGGGGGGGGGGGGGGNGGGGGGGGATGCCATTCACTTTCGTTTTCAGTCAGTCAAAGCATATCAATTTCTGAATCCAGAATATGGGGTTAGTAACTTGGGTCCTCTTTCTGAAGCGGGGTTTACTGCGTAGGAATCTGTCACTACTGAGCATCGATTCAGTTTTCTCTTTAAAGACAGTGCGAGACAGAAAAATTCAGAACACAAAAGAGTCATTCTTTCTATTCTGGCTGCCCGTTTTCATTTTTAACTTGAAGTGCTATGCACATCGAACTGTGCTTCCAAAGACGTATTTCTGTCACACAAGGAGAGAAAGAAGTGAAGTTATGTCAAAGAACGCTGAAGTGTGGACAAAAATCACACCTGACATTGAGATGACAAAAAATCTGAATGTAGTTTTGGAGGGAACCAGCTCGAGCCAGATATCAACAGTAAGAGATCGTATTAGAGATTGCAGAAAACGTAAAGCGTAATTACTCTCGGTCCGCTGCGGCGCATGTTGAAGGGCAACACGGCGGTACATATGCTAGTGTAACACACTTCCTCAAAGGCATTTACGTGTTCCACCGCTCATTACCGTGTCTTGGAAAAGCGAAAACACATGTTTTACACGTAGGGAACATTGATGACAACGCTGGGACTATTAAAGCAATACACACGCGCAAATAAAACCGTTCTCTTTCCAGAAGCTCGTAACAAAACTCGGTATTTCACGTCTTCTCGTTGCCTTAGCCCAATCCCATGGAAACCTTTACGTTGAAAAAATACAGACATAGTGTAATAGAAGCATACGAACCCGAATGCCACGGGACCCGTTCATAATTTTGAAGTTCATAAATGACGTCTGATAAGAAACCATTGGAGACCGTGAATTGGATCATAACAATAATTATACGGGTTCTTTGCGTACAGGGGTTCCAAGCCACCACGACATTTCAGCTGACTCATTCATAATGATGATGTTCTTTCATCAAAGGAACTTTTTCTGTTGTTTTTTTTCTTTGTTTTTGTAAGTCTCCGATTGGGGAACCGCTCTGGGGAACATTAAATACCGCCAAAAATCAACCAACCTCCAGATGCCAGACCTGCCTGACCTGATGGCTACGGTGTTGATCTATGGGTAAATGATTCAAGTCCCGCAAGGATTGCGTGGAAAATGCTTTTGGTAACGCTTTGGTCATATTTCTTGGGTTCACCCACTTGTATAATAGACACCTGACTATCAGTAAAGAAACGGTCGTCTGAATGCGAGTGCTAAGCGTCAGTATTAGCACTAGAATTATCCACTCCACTGAGAGCTGCGACAATTCCTGAACAATCTTGTCTAGCAGGGTAATAATATCAGTGTGAAAGCTCGTGAGCAGGCAACAGTACAACATGAGCCCAACAAAGTTCATAATGATTGCACTTACTCACATCGCTTAAAGCAAGGCTATGGTAATTTGAATCACATTACGGCTATGGCAATTTGAATCACATTACATGTACATGGCCCTGCAACAAAGCATGGTTATACAGCAAAACTATATCGACTCAGATTCTAATAGTAAATGAAATAAAAAAGAAAAGGTTAACTTAAGACACACCTATAGAGACAGCTCAAACCATAAAAGGCACTTCAATGATCGACAGATGCACAAGCGCAGAATGCAAAGGAAATGCTCGTCACGTATGAGTGATATTTGTTTCTTTATAAGACACGTAAGCAAGACAAACAGAAATGCACTACCCTTTGCCTTTGGCAGCCGTTTCGTATCATTAAGCGTGCAGTTATTTTGGAACCAGAATAATGCACACTCTCAAGCGCTTCCACCTTTTCGCAACACTGGTAAAAGTACACCGATTTTTGTTGCATTTTTTATTTTTTTTGAAATGCTATTGTCTATATAATATCTTGGCTTTTATTCATTAAAAAATCAACAACAAAACTGAGGCGATGTTATCCTTATTTCTGAAATGCAGATACATAAATTATCGTAAGAGAAGCATCCTTGAATTTTTTTTTGTTTTTTTTGTTTTGTTTTTCTGTCGTCTTCCCTTCTTCACCTTCACCAACCGATTGCAGGAAATGTCGCGGACACACCACACGCTCCTTTGCACACTCTCCTCTCTCCTGTGCGTATGCTGTGAAATTAATGTAACCATCTCTGTAGCCATTTCTATACGCACTAATCTTTTCTTTTCTGATGTTAACAGGAACAGCGCGTGACGCTAATCTACCAATCTGAGCTTCTCTAATCTCATAACCGTTGTGTTTGTTCGTTTGAAATGTAAGGTGAGACTGTCTTGATGCAGAGATTAATCTTTCTGCTTAACTTCCATCACCATTACCACCACCATCACCACTAGCAGCAACAGCAGCAATAGCAGAAACGACAATGAAAACAATAAAAGCAGCCATAAGATCACAAGAGCAAAGTAACAGCAACATATCAACAATAAAAAATAACAATAGCATCAACAGAACTTTCATGAGGACGACTTTTTTTTTATAGG
>JAWQUT010000004.1:2956920-2970727 GCA_033807755.1 Ellobium chinense
AAAAAAAAAAAACAACAACAACCAACAACATGTAAGTTGCTATTGCCCTGAGTTCCCGAATAAAGTCCATGTAATGGAATGACTAGAGCATGTCAGTTTGATCTTTGGTTTCTGTGGGTATGCACTTGTAAGATCAAACGAACATAGTCTTTCGGGTTCACACGGTTAGTGGACATTCATGAATGACACTCGCGCGCAGCGCGATGACAAGGTGTTCAGAGCCACTGTTTTGTTTAGCCACAACTGACAGACTGAAATATGGTGATAAGCTGTTCCCCAATTCCTTCACGATATCACATTATAAAGAGTGTTAGAAGAACAAGTGACTGTATCAAGACCAATGAAGATTTGTCGTCTTCATAAGTGATTGTAGGATCGAGAGTTATTATATAATACAGTCGAAACTTGTCAAACGACTACAACATATCGCGACCAGGTGTCATGAGAGACCTTTAAATTTTTCTATTTATTTTACCTCCATGTCGCGACCACAAGTCCAAAGACACTGCCACACCCTTCTCATGTCCTAAATAGTACAAAACATAGGAAAACCACTGTGCAAGTCGGTCGTCAGATATTTTGAAGCCTTTGCAGTCAATCTTTGGTATCTTTTTTTGATCTAGTCTGGATGCGATTAGTCTTTTTTTTAAAGTTCCACACACCAACTCCATGTATACCACCAAGGTATACTAACCTAAAAATTAGAGGAGGATTTTTTTTTTCCCCATACCTCCACTTGCAAAAATGTAAGCAAACCACATGTCTAAACGCCCGCATGCTTTTGAGAACCGTGATAGCCATATCCAGACTAGGATCCATTGCTGTACTATCAAGAAAGTACTGCACATGATCTCGAACCTCACAAGCTCGAGTACTTGCAGACTCGTTTACAGTACCCCGGTCCCAATTGCCTTAGTCCTTATGTAAGATTTACAAACTAACAATTATGAACTGGCCTCGTCCTCAGCAATTCGAGTTCAAGCGGCATACTGTATAAACTGCACGCTTACCCGGGAACCTTGCAATACAGGGTAGTGTCTGATGAAAGCACACTACAAAACTAGCGAGGGCAAAATTAAATGAAAGCTGCGCACCGTGAGGCTCTCCACTCTCTTTCCCCAATTTGGTTTAACGCATCAGAAAAGTTTTCATTTGACATTCACAAGACAAAGGAAATGGCGTCCTTTTTTGTCTGTGCAGAAGCTACATTTTCGAAAACACACAAATACGTCCATAGAGATCTTCTATCCTAAACGTCTATTTGAACAGACCAATACGCCCCAGATTACTTTTGTGAATATGAATGACCGAGTAAGAGAAAATTCTCAATTATGTCGAGATGCCCAACTGAATATAGTAATTAAAAGTACTGCATTCATTGTATATGAGGTATCCTCGACATAGTGTTATCTTCCTAACCAGGCCCAGATTCCATGAGCTCTCTCTTTCCAAAAGTTCATGGATGACTTTGTCGGGTCCTCAGGTGGAAAACTAACATATTTCGGTGTCATTTTCTCGCAAAGACAAGTACAATGAAGTGCAAAACTCAAAGCTGACATCTTCGGGAGCACATCCTTCAAATACCGAAACCTTGCCAAAATAGCTTTTCATCATGCCAAAGCTACAAAAAAAACCAAAAAACGGTTCGAATAATGCTGCTCTTGCATGTCGCTGTCGCATAAATCTCTCTCTTTCCTGCCAGACATTACTCTGAGATAAAACATCCGATCCTTCCACAGGTAAGCATGTGGGAGGTGACAATGGGATGGAATAACTTCCCGTACACATCAGCATTGTATTCTCAAGATCAAAAGCAAGTGTACGCAATTTGAAGATGTCTGAACTTTAATTATGATTTAGTGAATGTATTGTTGTCAGAAAATGATTATTGATGTCTCCACGTGGTTTCTGTATGTGTGTTTTGCACAATTTACTTCCCTTAAAGAGATGGCAAAAATAGGCGTTTCTACTTCCGGACAGCGAGTTCATATTAAAGCGCATTAGACAAATCCAAAGTTTGGCAAGTTTTCTTTCAAATAAAGAATAAAGTTCTTAACATTTTAAGCTTTCCTAAGATCCTTGAAATGCCGTTCCTGTCATTTCTACAAATTGATTGATAAATGGATATTTCAGCGCTGAAATTTCTATGTCGAAGTGTGCTCGGCCTAAATATGTTACATCCCCCCCTCCCTCCCCCCTTAAAAAAAAGTTTACCACTTCTAAGCACCTGCCACATAGAATATGATAAAATGTTCTTTCTGTGACGGTTTTATATCACGCACACGCCGACACAGAAGTTTCAGCATAAAACTGTCCAACTATTCGATCAATTATCGATCAACCTGCAGAATTGAGATGCACGGCATTTCAAGGATCTCCGAAAAACTTACAATTTCAAGCGTTTTTTGTCTTTAGGGAAAACGTTAGGTTTACTGCACAAAACTTGAACTTTCTACTTGAACTTATACGTATGAAGTGGACAAGCCAATTTCTTCAGGGACAGGCAACTTGTGCAAAGCACAAATGCAAAAACTAGGTGGACAATTTGGTTTACATTTTCTCTCAAGAACTCTTTCATCAAAAACATCATGGGTACTTAAAATCAAAATTTAGATATGTTCAAATTGTATACACTCTTTTTGATTTAGTGTGCTTTATAAAAAGACAAATAGAAAATCTATACGCTTCTCTCACTCCCCTTATTTCCGCAATCCAGTAGGCAAAGGTTATTTCGCGGTATTCTAGCAAGCTGTTCCGAAAAAAAAACACCATTTTTTTTTTTTACCTAACCAATCGAAGTCTGAATATTGCAGTTTTGTTCCTGCGGCCACTCCGGTGTTGCTTTTCGACTTATTTTCCTCTTGGGACTCATATTTTCGGCCAAACTTTCTTTTCTGGAACTCAGCTCCGCACTGAGATTTGAGAACTTTGATACTCTTCCATCTTTGGCCATATACAGCGAGGCTTGTCGCAGCTTATTGATGAACATGTTTTCCAGACTGTTTATTCACTGTATGACAAGATGTGTCATAACACGGAAAATGCAGATCTGCCATGACAGGAAAAATATACTTTCGTGTCCTTCTGTCTCACACTCCATTCTGCCTTGAATTAAAGGAACTATAAGGATGAAATCTGCTGCCAAGCTGAAAAAGAAGTAGTCAATGCACTTTCCCACAATCTAGTCAAGTGAAGCATTGTCTCCACAAATTGAGTCTATAATAATTTGGAAGGTTTCATAATGCACTATTCACTTGGTAGCGGAAAGCGAGCTTTCATGCCTGTGTACACTATGTAAACAGAATAGATGCTCGATCAAGCATGCTTCGACCGTCTTGCAGATAACACCTTTTCAATCGATGCAGCCTGTTTTAGCCAATGCTTCGTTTCAAACGACGCACTTCAAATCTATAGGTGAAATTAGCATCTGAATAAATATGCCAACTTCAATAAAAGCCAGCGCAATAGATTTGATGAACATTACATCAATATTTTCTATAAATATATTTTGAAACATATGTGTCCAAGAATTAGAGCACCAAGAGAACAGATGGTACAAAACACTCCCAGTACTCATAATTCCATGTGGAACGACAGCATGCGAAACATTTCGATTAAGCATAAGATGCAATAAGCGGTGACTTTCATATCCGGGGAAAATGCTGCAGGTAAAATTACATGAATATGAGTGAGATTGAACCGATTGCTACTATGCAGATTGACTGTTTTATAATGCCGGGCAACAGGCGGATTTGGGCTAACTACAGCATCGAAAGCTGCAGCAGCAGCAACGAGAATAGCAACGACAACAACAACAACAACGACGACAGCTTTACTTAGGTATTACAGTCTCTTGAAGTAAGTACTACCATCACAACCACGATACCGAAAGGTTCACTACGGTCATTCGAACTTCTCTCACTTGCAAGCGCTCACTGGGGTGTTGGGGTGTCTCATGCCAAGAGATAAGTACCCCTAACATCTTCGACATGTTGCAACACAAACAATTCCCCGGGGCTGCTCATGAAAACAGTGTGGTCACCGTGTGGTGACAGCATGTGAGCAGGTAGGGAAAACACCTGTGAACTGTGCTCGGGGGCCCGGTGCGCAGCTTGGTGCACTAGCCGAGGAAATATCGGGGCAATTCACCTGTCCGAATCAGCAAGGAAGGACAAACAATCCAGTATTTGCCAAGGTCTGAGAGTGAGAGTGATGCTCGAAACCGTCATCGATTAAGTAATACTGATCGTTGCTTGCAAGCAAGCGATGTGATTGAAAAACGACAGCTGCGAAGTAAATAAATAGTGGGGGTCGGCTAGCCCAGTTTAACCACTTGGAATGCTTTGTTTCTTTTTAAAGCTTTTCGGAGAGATCAATTCCAAAGCCGACACAGCCTCTAAAAGCGTGTCTCAAAGCAGTTAAAAAGATTACACGTACTTTATACAGTACAGATTCTAGGACGGTACATCAGCATACTCATTAGCTCTTCAAGCATATGAAAGATTTTAGGGCAACGATTATGACAGTGGTCTAAATAGATTCATAACTTATGTAACGAGAACGAGTTAGGAGAAAGTGTGACTAAAGCTCTTCTCATAAAAGTGCTTGGTGATGAGAAAACATAAGGCAATTCCAGCAAGTATGTTACATTCCATATGCGTCATACAAAGGGCTACCCAAACTATACTTCCATAGCACCAGTCCATAATTTCAATTTCGTGGAATGTTCAAGCTCGTGACGACATACAACAGTAGAACCAAAAGGACTCAGGAACTGAGGATCACCATCATTTATGTGAAGGTTTTTTTTTTTCTTCTGTTCGAAATCAAAAGGTTTGGAGTTAGGGGAAGGACTTACAGTATTTCACTCGCAGTCACTGGATCCTTTTCGAGGTTCCCTTGCTATTCTTACCTATGAAATGCACACAAGCAAACCGGTCATATTCTTGCTACAGTTATTCGCAGTTATACATTATCAAATTACATCATTTTACTGTGACAGTGCAGCATGCCTCTGCGACACTGTTTTCAACAACCTTGACACTGTACATCACTGGCTCTACATTTATTCAAGATGTGAGAAACAGAAAAAAAACCCCAACAAAACTCCACTCTGTTAATCAGTGCCGTAAGTGTTTGTTTACGTCTCTGTCTGTCTCACTTCCAAAGGTCAAAGGATCACACACAAAGAAAAAAAAAATGGATGAGCTGTGGGTTTTTCCCCGTGAAAAGTGTCCCACTGTAATCACTCCAAATCTAGTGTTCCTGAATTATCCTTCGTCTTCTCCGCCGCTGACTTCGTTGCACGTCTAGATCACGATATACTCTATATACATGACCCCGGTTCTAAGGTAAAGATCTTTCCACCATTCTTAAGGACGTCCTGTCGTAAATATTTACTGCGGCATTCCATTCGATCGATATTTTCCACTTTCCACTTTCAATTCGTACGGTTAGGGTCAATGATCGACGTTCATCTTTTTTTGAAACTTTCTCAAGGTACCATCGACGTCATCAAGTTCTCAATACACTTTTACGAGTTCCTGCTCGGCACTGTTGTTATTTGTCCGACGCCTGCTAATGGCACTAAAAAAATGTCGTTGATCATGGATTCGATGTTGTTGCAGTTGTCTTCCTTGCAGCTTGCGTCAACATTTTTCTTTCTGGTTTAAATTTTGGTTTCGCTCAGGAAACAATTTATGTTATGTCTGTGAGCAAGCAAACAGCTATTCCTAGTCAAGTTGTGTTTAAAAAAAAAATGGAGAACAGCTTGAGCTTTGGTTAGATGAGATGCCAGATCTAAGCATTATGCAAAATAAAGGGTTCTCAAAATATTGAGGGCCGCCTGCCATCCAAGCATTTCATTCACAGGTGTGATCTCTCAACCATATCATAAACATATTCGGCTTGGCTAAATCCTGAATCACTAAGTCCATAATCTGGACAAATCTGGTATTTTGTCTACTATCCAACATGATCTATTGTCTATTCAGCTATAAAGTGTTATTTGCACATCTTGCATTCAATTATCAAAAGTTTAAAAATAAAAACCGCAAAAACAGATACAGTTGTTCACTGCAATAGCCATCTTATGTCATCACCGATACGAACAAAAATACAGGTACACCCATTCACATTGTATAAGCTTAGGTAATGTAAAGTTTATATTATCAGTGATGATAATTTTGAGATGGTCCCTGGCGCCTGAAAGAACTCATATCCAAGGCTGACAAGTTTGGGAGTTGATACTCCGTTAATGTGCACGAATCATATTACAACGATAAGGAATCAATTTCATCCATCTAAATATCAAGCATATACTTGTAAATGTACCTCTCATCTCATCATCTTAGAATGAGTCAGATGACCTGGGATCACGATCGGAGACAGAAACTGCGCTCTCGTTAGATTCCTAGATAAGTCCATCACATCGTGAGAAAAACCTTCATATAACGAAGCGTTATTTAAAGCTCTCGCTCGCAATCTCTTCTGACATCTAAATGATTAACTTTCGGGTAGGTAGTCTGATCAGGAAGATACTTAACTTTCAGAATAGTCTGAGAGTATAAAAATATATGTATACTGAACTGGATTGAATTATATGGACATTACAAGGAAAAAAGCAAAAACCTATGGCTCCTCCGCCTTTGTATTTGTGTCTGATCATTTCAAGCCATTTTAAACCCTCCCTCACACTTCCCTCATCCCTAACCAATGTATTGCCAAGCGCATCTACACAGAGCGTTCTGACTGCTCTTCAACTATCAACCCAGGTTTATTACGCACGCAGGCAAACATATACACATGCTCATACATCGGGCACCGAAGTTATACCCTCATTAGCCCTTAGGTAAACACCAGTAGTACAAACAAGCGTCTCCAGGCGCCTAGTCACTACGCTCGTCCGGCATCATGCTCTTAAAGTTGTTTAGAGTTCCAAGACACAGGCTACCTCACCACTTTTTTCCATTCCATGCTTGATGGACATGGGTGCTCTCGAAGACAGCCTGACAGTATTGATAATGAACCACCCAAGTTCGATAGTACGGAAGCGAAATGAGCTTAGGAAGGACGAGGCTGTGGAATTCCGGTTGGCAGTGACAGCTTGGGATTAACTTCAGGTACAAGCCAGAAAACTGGAAGTGCCTTGTAATAAGCAACATTTTTTTTGGTTACAGTTTATTGATGATGTTGAGACTAACAGTGCCGTTTAGCAGGCGCCAAGATTGCTACAGGTTCCACTACCTTATGTAAGTAGACGCTTTCATCATCACAGTTCTATTTATCAGAAATGTTCATTATTGGAACATCAAATTTCTACTTATCGGACGTTCTCTATGACTAAAGTTCTGTTCATCCGTCTTCCTCCCCCACCTCCCTTCCATTACAGTCAACACTAATGTTCAGCAATTTGATCTATTAAGGCGTTTTGCCACAGGTTTTACTACACGATGAAGTAATGTTTATTAGAAGTGTCGATTACTTTCATAGAAATTCGCTACCCACGGATACCAGATCAGTTTGGGCACTTTTCCTTCATCGTTTTTATTGCTCTGTTTCATTCAGTGCAGCGTTCCGTATCAATTCAAAACGAAAACAGGTGACAGACTTTGCCTTGGAATGAAGACTTTTCCCCGAACGTGAGTTATTTCGTTCATAACATGGCAAACTCAGGTTCTCTGTCTAATGACAATTAAACTGATATCGGTTAGAATACATACGCTACACTTGTTAAAAGAATTTTGTTCATATTTGTCGCGAATCATAATCGTCATGAAAACAGCATATTGACAATTGATGTTTCGGCGAAACCTCCAGTAGCATGCGCCTTCGTGTTGCTTAAAAACGTTCAAAGCGCTGACAAAACTGATGGATTCGCGTCAAGTGGCAGACTAATACTGCGTATGAACTCTTGTCATTCTGTACTGCGTTTGGTGGTGCCAAAATACTTGAACCCTGATCGCAAATAAGACTTCCGAGCACTTGCAAACACAAGTACCCATTCAGCATTTGTTATTTGTACTGTCACTGTGAGTCAGACCTAAAAAAAAAAAAAAAGTTGGGAGTAAGTTCTACAGCATTCCCTTGCACTAAAAATAGCAAACGATGTTGGCCTTTGATATAACTGTATCCAGATGCACTGGGATGGCTACGGCCTTAGACACTGGATCGAAAAGTCATGGCTCGATTTCCGCCAGGGTCATGATGTAATGTATGCCTTCAGAATTGCATTTCACTTAAACTATTCTCTTCTGCCCACCCGAGTGTAAATTGGTACCTGGCTAGAGGAAGAGAAGACTATTGTCAGAGCAGCAGTAATCGACACGTGTAAACTGGGGCCGGCGGTACAGGTTCCTCTGGGAACTCAGAATGTTTTTTAATTCCTCGTGGTTGCTGAGTGATAATAACGTGAACTTTTGGGCGATAGCATAAGCTGGATACAACAATCTGTGAACCGTACTGGAATCATTATCATTACTGTTACGCACTGGTTATCGGCATGCAAAAAAACCCCAAAAAACAAGGCTGAACATGGACGCTTACAGAGTCTCGTTCCCGACATTTCTTGTCCGGTTTCATAGAGTCTATAGTCTAGAAACTTAAGCATTTAACATCATTTGTTGCACTACGTTATGCACGTTACTTACAAACGTATATATACAGAAAGAAAGTATGAATGGATGAAGGTGGAGGATAAGAAAAGGTCTCCCTAACCGATTAAAACACACCGCCAACCAACTAGATTAAATCCAATTTTCCAGGCAGCTTTCTGTCTTTTGTTATAGACCGTCAGAAATACCGCGGTTCTTACAATCGTCTCCAAAAGAAACTACATATGTGTGTCTGAGGGAACACAGCATATGCAATATTTAATAAACAGGGATGCTGTTCGTTTAAGCCACCATGATACATAAGATAAAGAACCAATATCATAATGTGAGAATATAGGACTCAGGAGAAATGTTACCGGCTAATTGTTATTTACTTTACGTGCTGTCTTTCCCGTTCCTAACAGAGGACAGTCTCGATTCCTGGTATCGCTATCTTCATATTACAAAGTTCGATTCAGTATAGACACTCAAACTCTGATGAGTCAATACAAGTTGATATTTTTGATATAAGCGGTGACATTTTGACCCAACCAGGATCCCCCCTCCCGAAATTCTTTGAAATTATCCTTTCGTTTCTTATTTCACCTAATTCGGCTGGTCTACCATAACTTAGTCTTGATCCTAATCCCATCCTCGGTAACGGCATTTGCTTCACCAAACTGCCTATAGTGACCTAGTCTCAAAAACGGCATCAAAACGATCGAAATTAATTTCGACCTTATTCCGATTCCCAGTACCAACCCAACGATCGATTTCCTAGGGAAAAGTCGGTGGGCGGTCACAAATAAAGGCACAGATATGCCTGCCATACTAAATATCAGAATGCAAATGGAAACTCCACTTTCGATACTTAAAGCTCGAAAGTTGAGTATCGTAATACTTAAAAAGTCAGGTATCGGCCCACAGCTACTCGTCCCTACAGAGGCGTTGGATAGGCGATGCATAGCATCAAGGTCACTTATATATGGGGATCTGGGAGGGAGAGAGGGGAAAAAAGGGAAGCTGGTCCACTGAGGAAAGAATTAATCAAATCTGCACCCAAATCATGAATGAATATCCTCCGTGTTGAGTGTTGAGAGAAAACATCGTATTGTAGCTGACATTAATTTGTTCAGAATTTTAGTGTTGTTCCGTGGCAGTAAGCAGATTCTTGTGTGAGTTCAACAAAAAAAACAAATTAAGACTGCGCATTTTTTTTTCAAACGCACTGATGTTCAGTCGTACGGTAAAAGATTAAAAAAAAAAATCAACCTTTGCATAAGAGGCTGTTTGTATCATTGTACTCTGTATGTTGTTCAAGGCAGCAATGCCATTTTATCCACAGCGCCGATGCAAGGCCGTTTGCTATTCAAGGAGCAAAACTCTCATGAGACAATGTATAGCAAAAAGTGTCGGATGTTAATGTAAATGTCCCCCTCCGGCCGTGAGTGTGAGTATGTGGGGGAAACTCCATGCATGTCTCTATGTCAAGCTGGTGTGACTGTATTGATTCAAATTCAGCGCGGAAACAAATGGATATCGTTGTCTCCTGAATATATTTGTAAACCTCTCGGGCATACAGCGTTCACGGTCACCATAATGGCATGTCCGAGCCTACATAATAAAATGCCTACACCACTAGAACAACATCTCCCCGAGCCATCGAGGTAAACGTGTATATGAAAGAATTCACTTTATGCAGCAATTCGACATACTATGCCATTGTCTTTTCGAACACTCACGCAAGCGTTTATACTTGACTGAACTTTAACTGTTGTTACCAGCGCTGTATAAGGGACAGTGCCACAGAGGTTGGGAAAATAGCGAGCTCAATGCTAACAACGGGTTCAGTTCTAAAAGCGGCAATCGGTTGATGCTGTAATGCTTAACTCGCCTTAAATTCGTTCCGATAAAGTCAACCTTTAATAATTTCAAGATAACGTTAAAGTATTGACAACAATCCCAGATCAAGTATTTCAGATCCACAGTGGATTCTAACAACAGAAATTCCAAGTCTGCCTGATCGTGACTGCGATCAACAAGCCCCCACAAACCCCATTAATTCGAGATATGGGTCGGTCGATCTGATCTCATAATACTCTTGTTTATTGGTAGAGTCAGAACATGACGGTCCGGCCATGAGAACAGGCAAGATGAAGTTCGTTAACAACCACATGCTAATCTCTTAATGGAGGAGGCAAACCTATGGGATGAAAATGACGAAATGCCAAATAGTTTATGCGAAGGACTCGTGTTTCCTGCTAAAGCATTTGGACCAACGGTTCAAAATTTTTCGCCGCATGGTTACCCTGTAATCACTGGACTCCACACTGCATACTCCGTGTCTCTAGCGGTCCTTCCCCTCTTTTAGTTGACCTAAATTGCTTATTCTGGGCTGTGCTTATGATCTCGATGAGTGTAACAATGTAAGTTTTATTCAAAGACTTTGGCGTCTGGCGGGTGGCTTGCCACAGTCTCCTGGCATTAGGTCAGCGACTCCCTCCCCCCTCCCGCCAACCCCAGCCTTAATCTCCTGTCCATGAGCTCAGAGGGATTATCAGCCGATCGGGACACTCTTGATTTTGAGCAGGCGCTATAAAGATTACGCGACTTGGCTCGTCCTCTCCCTTTGGCTCCTCTTGGTCCCTACAGGGAATGATCTTGTACTGTATTTTCTGCTTTTCTGCAGTGGACTGGGCGTGCTGGTGATACTCCTAAAACAGTTGGAGAACCCTTGCTTCAGACAACGTTTATATTCCGGCTGCCACAAAATTTCGTGTGCGACAACAGCTCTTTGTTCACTTTGGATCACAACTTTTGTTTCTTCTTCATGTGTAGCGTTCACGATACTAATATTCGATGCTGATATGAAAATCAATATCCGCACGTGCGCTGTTTCTTTGTCATGTGTGTATATACTGAATTCTACTCACTAAATTATTCACAGTTCACGCAACGTGTCATTTTCAGTTTTTCAGATAAGTGTTCTATGCTATACAGATGCATGACGTTCTTAGAGAGGAATCAGTCATATTCTAATGGCAACTGGGTGCCAGGAAGAGGACAATAACTGATTTGTGTTCACCAAAATATTCGCAGCACACACAATGTGTTATTCCAGTCTTTAAATAACCGCACTGTGCTCTGCGATATAGATGCAAAGCATTCAGAGGGAGGAGTCAGTTATAGTCTAATGATTATTTCGTACCAGGAAGAGGACATTATGGCGGAAACAGGTAATTCAGAACTCAGGAAATCAGACACCCATTTCGAGGCTTTCTAAATCAGAGTGTGACAAAGATATGTTTATGGTAATAGAACTTATATCAAAATAAAGCAATTACTTTACATTAGACTTGACACGGGTTTCAAAAGAAAGAGTAAATCTGCTAGCCACTGATCATTCCAAAATAAACGAGGCTGTGCTCCACGAATGAAATAATGTCTTGTGTATGATCATGCCACGCTTTAATATTTAACGAAAATTTTAAGCAATCATTGCTCTAATGTTGAAAAGCAATGAAGGTGTCAGCTGTTGCCAGTTTTCACCGTGCATGCTGGCTTTCAAGTCTACACAATAAGTAATGAGGCAGCAGAAGGTTAAGATGAACAAAGGCCAAGACAATAATCTACCTAGTGGAAAATCCCTGTAGGATTCAAGAAGGGAGTTCTTTCCAATACCATTTTTCTTTACGGGTTCTGCAAGTCAGCAACGCAGGTGAAAAGCACAGTAGAAGATTTTTATACCTACACATATATCTTCACATTAGCGCAATACATTAAAAAAAAAACAACCAACAGGAACAGCACCAGGAACAAACACAACCACAGCAGCAGCAACACCAGCAGCAATAGCAGCAACAACAACAAAAACAAAAACGGGTCCACTTCCTGACTAAAGCAACCGAAAGCAGGACCCGTTTCATATTATGGATAAGATATCGCCAGGACTGGCCTCACCCAGTAAGTCATATTTTAAGCCTTCGACATTATTATTATCCAGGTAGGATGTAACCTGGTAGGATGACAGCGGATGTCCAAATGCCAAACTGTCGCTTGACACGGATGCTGGCACTGCACCTAATGGCTACCGCGACGTAACTGTTCCCTGAGAGAACGCCGTGGGCCAGTTAAAGACTTTGAGCAAGTTCTGAAGGATAAGTTCTTACGTGTTTCTATAACTGATAGCATGAACATCCTGAGCACAACCACTCATTCGTGTTGACACAGAAGAGCATATGCATATCCGTCAGCACGGATACCCAGTAAGCCCAGTGTAGTGTATTGTATTCTTTCAGTCAGTCCGTAGTATTGCTTTTAGACATGCATTTTCATCCATATCTTTTTCTATGACAAATTCAGTATCTCGAAATTTCGCACAGAAACATTAATGACATTTTATTTATTCTTGTATAAGCATGAACAATAACAGATGTACAAGTGAAAAAACTGCAAAGGGAACCCTTCTCATGAACAGGAGCAAGAGAGAGAGAGAAAAAAAATCACCGAGCTCCAAAATTCACTGTGAATTTGCAAATAGAATTCCGGCACAGAGAATGTCCTACGACAAAACAAAAGCTCGCGGATACACGGGAGCTATACATCTAACAAGCTCAAACATAAGCCTATATCAACAGAGAGCTTTTGTGTCCGAACTGCCAAACAGGTTTACCACACACACAGACCACTCTGAAGTGTATAAGACCGTGAGTATCAATTTGTAAATAATTCGGCTGAACTGCTCTTTCTTGTGTGTTCTGCTACTTTCGTAAATAATGGAAGCCCACCTGGGTTATAAATCCCGATAACAGATCTAATGGCGTGTTAAAGGTAGGTGACATTTGTGTGGTAGTTGCGGAAGTAAAGTTTTATACTCAGCGTCTTAAACTTACGTTTGCCCGAAGAGATCATAAGACCCTCCGCCGTGGCAAGATCAGATAAGAGGAGCTTTTAACGTCAGTCAAGTATTCTAAATCATGATGAACGTGGCGCTCCAACATATTCTTCTATCTTCAACTACATTTTTACCGCTAGGCGTTTTGTGGTCATACGGCGACCACTAAAAGATCGGCAGATAAAACTGATATATACGTAATTACAAAATGTCATCCCTTAATACACAAACGTTAGGTTGCTTCGCGTCTTAGCCAACATTTCTGTTCATGGTAAATAGCAGTGGTACAGAAAAGTTATCCGGATGTCGGTTTTGGGGGGGG
>JAWQUT010000004.1:2970732-2981647 GCA_033807755.1 Ellobium chinense
GGGGGGGAGCACAAGTGGTAAAAGAGCTAGGTCAAGTCACTCCGTTTTTCCGTTATTGTAATCGATTCAAGTCGATTAGTATCTCGACAACGGCCAAGTTAAGTCGAGTAATTTTAGTGAATCGATTCGAAACCGATTGGAGTAATTTGACCTAAGTTGCCAAGATCTGAGAATGTTGAGGGGAGCACCTCATAAGGCAAAGAAGACAGCTGGGAGTTGGTGATAGTCACTGACTTTGCGCGTGTATTGGTTGAAAAGATGTGAGGGAATCATCCGACTTCCCTTAACTACGTTGCTAGCAAATTTTATATTCTAACACTGCCAACTTCAACTTCTGAACACTAACTTGCAAGGATTAAAATACCATTATAACCATCATGCATGACAGCTGATCCCATGAAATGTTAAATATGGGCCTAAGAAGCTAGTTAAGAGAAATCATCACGTAATCACATATCAATGTAGCTAGATTGATAACGATTAAAAGTAAAAGAATGGAGCCAATTCATGCCGTTCAATGAACCGCTTCAAATCTTCTCCTGCAAACTGGAACTAAATTGAAGCTTAAAATGCTGTGTTATGTCAAGATTTTTTGCAACCAAAATTAGCTGTCAAGCATCGTTCTCCGTCAGACTGGGATAAGACGTGCCAACCGGAAGACAGAGTCCATGCACCAAGTCAGCACATGTATAAAACCGCTTCACGTTCGACTTGTCAGTGTCCATGCACATCTTCGGCATCAGTCACTTGTCCTGTTATGTACGCTGCTTCTGACCACTAGTGCAAGGTCCACGAACGTCAACAGTCTTGCTGGTAGGAAGTAACCGTAAATTTATTGCATAAATCCCAAAAACAAAATGAAAACAACGAGTTGTTTTGTCTAGATAAGCTAGATCTATGACAGTCATTCTGTCTTTTGTTTCCTAGATTTACAAAAATGCTTTTTATGGCACACCCAATATATTATGTCAGGTTAAGTCTATTCAAAGTTTTCTGACAAAAAGGATTTTGTTGGTTATTCCGCCAGAATTACTTTTGTTTAATTTCTGCAAATTCATGTCTAATATATGTTATGCGAAACTGTTATGCTCTTGATATAGGTCTAGAATTTAGACCCCCTCCCCCCCCCCCCCNCCCCCACACACACACACACACACAATATGCTTTTCAAACAGAACCATTCAATTTTCTCAAACGCAGTTTTGTCAAAGATCAGCCATTTTCTCGAAACACGTTAGTTTCCTTCCACTCCTGATAGACCTACACGTTCGACATGTCAGGGCCCAAGCGCCAGCTGCGGCTTCAATCACTTCTCACATTAGCGTGTTAAAAACGCACCTTCAGTACAAGGTCAGAGTGAGCCTCACTATACAGGCACTAACCCAGCCAAGTTAATTATGAATAGTTCTCATGCAGACTAAGTGATAAGAACAGAAAGGGGGAAACCTAACCAAA
This sequence comes from Ellobium chinense, assembly GCA_033807755.1. Taxonomy (NCBI): domain Eukaryota; kingdom Metazoa; phylum Mollusca; class Gastropoda; order Ellobiida; family Ellobiidae; genus Ellobium; species Ellobium chinense. The sequence continues at coordinate 2,972,188 of JAWQUT010000004.1, forward strand.
CCAGATGCCAGGGCGTACATGAATTATTTTGACAGTGTCGAGGGTATGTGCCAAGCGGTGCTTGTTCATTAGATACCCAGGAGTCTCAGGGCCTCCTCCTTGCTCATTTTCTCACTGTTTCTGTCTATAATCAATTCTCTAGTGTTTTCCTCTTTTTGTCTGCTAACACTATTTCTTCTTCTTCTTCCTTCCTTCCTTCCTTCCTCCCTCTAGTCCTCGTGTCCAGACAGCTACCCTCTCATCCTCAACTTTCTTTCCCTTGACATTACCGTGTCTCTCCACTCCCGATCTCGCCGGAATCACTAAATGTATATAATAATGCGCGCATGTAACGTGTTTCCTTTACACCGCCCGTGCCACAGTGGCGTATTGGCATGGATGTCGTAAACTAACAAAAACCAAGTATTATTACAGTGAGAACTCCCGTCCTTGAACCGCATGTGGCCAAAAATCCCGCACATCGTTATAACTCAGTGCTCATGTCATCTTCATTTTCTAAGACAGATTATTTTCACATGAACTCGGAATTATGCACCCCCCCCCCCCCNCCCCCCCTCAACCCTAGTTCCAGCTGGGTTCATAAATCACTTAGAGCAATTTCAAATGTAGTAAGTGAAAATATGTGTGATACTGAACTGAGTTTAATTCATTCATCGCGAATACTTAACCCTACCAATAGCGCTTGTTTCCACTCCGTCAACAAGTTCTACATTTTCAGCATTTTCCCTGCTAATTTCCCTACAAGGAAGCATAGTTTTTCTTCCCTCTTTTTCACTGCTTATGAGAATCTGTGTCTAATATGAATGGAACTTCGATCACAATACGTGGACCCTAACTTTTCAGAACCCCAACAGGGTGGAGTGTGTAGCAAGAAGAAATTAGAAAAAAAATAAAAAAAGCCGGCCAATGAGCTAAAATTATCATAATCTTCAATGATTCCCATTTACTCAGTCGCTGAAATCCAAAAAAAAACAAACGCTAGAGGACAATTCCAGCAGAATGCAACATCAGTCCCGCGAATTTTTTTTAAAAGCGTTCACTTTATAGCAATTAGTTTTGGGTGTTTCTGACACGTGTTGACTTAATCTGTGAATATAAATCGAAACCGCTTGATGTAAAGTTAGAGCTTTTTAGAAACTTGGCGCAACTAATGTGGCATTCTGCTGGAATCGCCCTAAAAAAAATGGACAGCGCAACAGCCTGTGTATACATACGCTTTATACTCTTCGCACCTGCTGCTCTAAGCTATATTTATCTCAAATCTAATCTTAACTAAGGAATGAGAGGAAAACACGGGATTACGAAAACAAAATTCTAACAGCTTTTTTTGTCGATGTTATGCAAAACTATCCACTTGGTGTGGGTTTCAGCTTCTTCCTCTTCCTTTTCCTGCATCATTCAGAGTAACACTTTCCCATCCTGTCTGAGAAATTTCACATACCAATTAGACCACACTTTATTTACCATTTAAAAAAAAGGATGTTTGTTTTTCCATGATGGAGAGCATAACACTAATCCACCGCCCGGTCTGAGTTTAATGTACATGAAAATAAATCAAAATAACTTTAAGAAATAATTCCACAAAAATGCAGATCGTTATTTCGTGAGTACTTGGCAAACACGGTGAGTTTATAGAGAAGTGTTGTAACACAAGTCAGAGAAACGTACGTTTTGTTATTTTCTTCCTCTCACACAATGGTGGTAACAAAATCGTGCTCGTGATATTGGCTCACGAGAGAGAGAGAGAGAGAGAGAGAGAGAGAGAGAGAGAGAGAGAGAGAGAGAGAGGGATATATAAATATATATAGAGAGAATTGAAATAAACGAAAACAGTCTTGATCTGTTAAGACAGATAGACCGACGGATGGAAGGATGGATGGATGGATGGATTCATGCGTGGAAAGATGGCTGGATTCATGGATGGATAGATGAAAACAACCAGCTAATTATAAGAGGGAAAGAGTCACGTAGGAAGAGACAATGCCGCGAGCGATGCCATACTTTGTTTTTAACATGCAAATTTAAGAATTCTCCATGCGCTCAATCTCTCACAGCCCACTATGTTCCTTTTTTTTTTTTTTTTTCAATTTNTTTTTTGGCTGTTGCTACATGCTGAAAAACGTCTTCTCGTCGCTGCATCTGCTGGATGATACTCGACCATCGACCGCGGGTTATAAACGGCATGGCACGTAATGAGTGTTCGATATTCTTCTCCAGGACTTAAGTTCACAAGGCTGTTAACCAACGACCCTAAAGGCAAGGAAAAGGCTAACTTTGCAGAAAAATGCATGTTGGACCGAAAGCATTTCGACCGTGTAGACGCATAACGTTTAATACATCGCAGTACTAAGGTCTAAAGAAAAAGCGGGGTCACATGCAACCGGTATCGTGGCATGTAGAGTCATAAAAGTGTTTACTTCTTGTCTTGTTGCCAGAAGCATCATCACTGCACTCCGAACAAGTCCAATGGTGCTCCAATTCCCATGCCAAAGCCACCTTAAAAAGTAGATTGTGCCGGTTGAGATCTGACTGAGGACAGCTCTGTTCCTTCTAACGAGTAGGCAGTGTCTTCCACTGTACATAAACTTGCCGCAACAACAACAACAACAATAACAATCCATTATCATCAACAAAATTAGTAGACAGCGGTCTCTTGGGCAGGCACTGCCTCGATACAACAGATCAATTACAGTTTTGGAACCAGACGCAGAAGCAGCAACAACAACAACAAAAGCAACAACGGCAACGTCAATTAGGACAAAACCGACATAATTTTCATAATATATTAGATCACTGCCACACCGAATGTCGTGATCATGACCTGGAGAAAACATGCCAAGAACGGGGTCAACCCCAACATAAACAATCACCCATAACAAACAACTATCACACAAAGGGGTCAACCCCAACATAAACAATCACCCATAACAAACAACTATCACACAGTGTTTCCAGAGCGGCAGTAGTCGGGAGAACAAAGCATAATTCAAGCATACTTCACCTCTCAGCTTCCGAATTCCTCTCAGAATCCCTACTAAAAGTGCGCTGTATTTACACCCCTGTCACGGTTACACGTGCGAGTAAACAAAGAGCCGGAATCTCGCTTGATAGACAATCTATCAATAAACCTGTTGATACTCCGATATACAGAATGCAACAACAACATAAAGTTCAAAAGAAGGAAGGTGACGGTAAGGGGTGTTCCTTCAAGAGACGTAAAAATGTATAGACACAACAGAGTCGTGGGTTGCTCACAAGTCATCTGTCTTTATCCTCTGGTAAACCCATTCACTCAAACCGTAGCCCAAATAACATGTTGCAAGACTTCAATTCGAAATAAAGAGTATAATAAAGTCGATTCAGCTTAACCTCAATTTTTTTAATAAAGAGCATTATACACATCAAAAGATGCTATAATTTTAATAAAAGTCACTGGATAAGCCGAACTTTTTCCATGCTCTCGAGGAATTGCAATTAAACGGATCTGACAGTACCCATTTACTTGAAAACATAGGTATAATAACTACATACAGATTCACCATTGCCTAGAGAATGTACATTTTAAGCGGTATTTGACAGTGTCAGTGAATTACTGCTAGACAGGTAATTAAAATGACATCATAATTCCGTAATCACAATTCCAAGGGCATGTAAACTTAATGCTTACATACAGTTAGTTACGACTCTTTTTTTTTTTCTAAAAATATATACAACAGGCATACAAAAGTCGTTGGATAACCGCAACTGTAAATTTTCCCATGTTCCCTATGAATTGCAATTAAGTGACTGTACAGAAAAAAATGTAGGAGAGGTCTTTGTTAAGAGTAGCACATGGTATTGGCCATTCTGCTGGCGAGTGCCTAATGAGGACGCACTCTGAACACGATTGATAGGTAATCAATATCACAGGTAGACTAGATATTGAATTTGTCAAACTGCTGCATGAGAAAAAGAAAAAGAAAGAAAGAAAGAAAGAAAGAAAGAAAGAAAAAGAAAGAAAGAAAGAAAGAAAGATAGAAAGAGAGAGGGAGGAAAGGAGAGAGAAAGAAAGTAAGAGATATGCAAGCGCATACTGCGACTCTACGTACTTAAACGCTCGCCAGTGAATTCGGTGCAACGGCAAGACTACCTAATGAACTGTCATAAACACACAATCAATACACCAATATTCAGCAATATTCAGCACTTCTGTGCTTTTAAGGAGTGAGTAAAACATTAGAGCTGGTGATGAATACTCTTTATCATTCAGCTGTGTCCAGCCTTCTTTCCTGTCTATTCTTAGTGCGTAGTGAAGCTTAAACTAGGGCCCTCGATAATTTGCTCATTTTAATTCTCTTGCATGCGAGCTTTTCCCTTAAAAAAAAAAAAAATTCATCTCGTTTAAGTTTAAATGTTCCGCGAATTCCCATGTGCAGTGTGATAACCCCGACCCCATTCCCCGTGCGCGCTATTTCTGAAGTGCCAGGTGCTTGTTCTCCATCTTGCGACATATCGGCCTTCACAGTGTGCGTCTATTTCTGAACCATTCCAGGATTATTCCGGATTCGCCTGTGCCTGTATGAGGACCAATGGGATATAATGGTTCATGAAGTGCTATGAGAAACACTACGCTGGCTGACCCCATTCTCACTTGGATCATATTCTCATATTTACTCCAATTCTGGATGTTGTGATAACAGGATTACATTCTACCACAGCGGTGAGCCTGGACATGTATTTGCACCGGTAAGTACAAAGACATTTAATGTAATTATAAAATATCGATGACGTGGACAGCCGACAGCGACGGTGACAATGACAACGATATCAGCATTGTGTACAATATCGGTGTCCACGACAGCCACTTTTATCAACGTCATTATCATTGCCCTAAAAACCATTACCACCATCCATGTCAACCATAACAACAAAAACAAGGACAGCCACTGAATTCCTCACAAATGCAGATCTATCACTGAGACAAGCAGAACAAAACACGCTTATTTATCACTGGTCTAATGAATTCATTACTCCAAACACCAGGTAAACCTAAAACATTATGGTTGTATGTGCTGATTTCATCAAGATATCTCGCATCTCATCGATGGCAATTCCTTTTTTTCTCTCATACATTTTTTTATACACTGTCTGTCAATCTCTTTCACTCTCTCTCTCTCTCTCTCTCTCTCTGCCCTCTTCCTCCGACTATCTTGCAATGCTCTCTGACTCATTCTCATGCCTCCCATTCTTGCAGAACCGCATGACTCAGGCATGCTTCCCTCATTAAAATGTTTGGTCTTAATGAGAAAACCGAAAAGAAAGCAAGAAATGCAACTTCTATCTAGACCCAAAAAAATAAAAATCTAAAATCTGGTTTGAGGATTTGAGAATGATACACCTCTGGCTTTCATTCCCCCACTTGTTTTATCTTAAATCAAAATTTAATTTAAACAGCTTTAAAACAACAAAACAAAACAACCTGGGGAACAACTGAGCTTCACATTGGTTGGCTCACTGCAGTCTTACAGAAAAGGCTACACTGTGAGTGAGCAAGCGTTTGGCGTTTAGCTGAGCACACCATTACTATCAGCTCACTTTATAATGACACTGACATTTATTAGGGTGATAAAATTTTTAATATTATAACTAACACGTACAGTGACATAGGAACATGAAAAATTCTAGACCTAGATCTCCTTCGTTTATTGCCTAAGCCAAACCATGCAGCAGTTTAAAGTGATTTACGTTCGTGCTCTTAAAAGCCAGTTAATGTTGCGATGATTTTCACACAATACAGACCGTCGAGTACGTATTTCCCTCCGTCCACATGCTACGTAAAATCTTTAACCCTCCTTTCAATGATATGATTTTAGAATCGTCCTGATCTTAGGCTGGCTAAAGTAATAGGTACTGAGTACAGGGGATGGTTTTACTTCCCGTAACAATATGAAACGTGCCGCTGTTGTTTCTTTCGCGTATTATATATAACAACGGAGTTGAATGATTAATACATTGGACTTAGTCAAAACGTGGGGGGGGGGGGGNGGGGGGGTGTCGATTCCTTTCACGGACTTCATGCGGTCTGTGCCTTAAAGAAAGCATTTCATTCACATTCCCTCGTCCATACAATGCATGCCGTAAAGCCTCTGCACGAATCCTGCGATAAGATCTTGTGAAATAGCCATCTTGCTGGATAATAGCGTTTGTGAAGTCCAGGGGGAGGGAAGTTGTCTGCATAAATAACCTGTACAATATATCCATTTAATTACTTACTATTACTTTGTTGTGTTAATTATTATGCAAACGTATTATCTTTCGTTAGCATGTTCAACTTTGAATTTTCCATCAAAATACACATAGCCGAGTAAATGCTTCACATAAATGACAAACGAAAGCAATATCCTACAGAAATACACTTCCGCTGAGGAGATCATTAATGTCCTGACTGGGTATCAGAAAGTCTGCTGAGTAGGCAAACAACGTACAATATTGATGCATTTCCTGACAAAAAGAAACAACAACAAAACAAAACTTCCCGAAAACTGGCATTTTAATTCCAATCGCTTCCCCTCGGACAATCGCAATAACTACTGTAATATTGCTACAGCCAAAAATCACGTTGCAACCAGATACTGACTACCTCATCTTGCATGCGGGCCATGAGCTCAAGATGCCAAGGATCATTATTTGGATGTCTCAGCTCAATCAATAACGGCTACTAAAACTTTAATTTCACCCCGAAACTAAACGAAAAAAAAAAAGTTTGTTTCCGGTTAACATACTTGAAGACTTACACGAACAACAAAAATATCGAACGTCGAAAATTAGACCTACACAACACAAAAGGAAAAGAGAAAAAAGCAATTCTAGGGAGAGACACTTTGGCAGGAAGATAGACTACATCCTAATTGAGGTAATCCTAAAGAAGACAAGGGGAGAGGAAGATTGTTCCTAATTGTGAATACGTAACAGAGCGAAAAAATTAGCAATGCACCCAGAACAATGGACGGTCCATGAATAATTGAATCCAGCCTCATTTCGCATTCTTGGTCTCAGAAATTTGCTCTTCGTTTCCCGGAGATTAAAACGTGAAACCAAATGGAGCAAAAATTCCCCGAGTGCCAATCCGGCCGGGTCGCTCAGCCTGTCCCAGCCGCTCTGATGACATTTCGTGTTGCGTGAACACTTTGTCATGTTTAAACTACCTTGTTCATTGCGTTGTCCTCGATTGCGGGCACAGCTTAGAACTTTTTTCAAAAAAAGGTACATTATTTAATCAGAGGGGTAAATTGCATGTAAAATAGAAGAGACAACGATAACAACAACAACAACAACAACAACAACAACAATTACAACCTCGCGACTAGGCCCTCCTTTATTTTGGCTAAGGAACAAAGCCTTGTTGGGAGGTTTGACACTGCACTGTTGAACGTAGGAGCTTTTTCTTAGGCTTACATAATGGAATGTGTTCCCTGTTCAATCTGTCATAAAGTGAAAAAAGAAGATCCCCCCCCCCTCCCAAAAAAAGAATAATTCTTTTTCTGCCCTACATTTTTTCTGTCAAATGGGTGAGTAAGCAGTAAGATTTGTAGGAAGAAGACCCAAAATGGCGTCCACTCCAGTTCCACACAGAAACCTACTGTGTGCAGGAACATCGATGTTCAATAAATAGGAAACTATCGTGTTTAGAGCGCTTTGCACATGACAGGTTGGCCGTCAGAAATGCCATAGGCGCATAACAAAAAAAAAAAAAGGAGTGGTGTCGTGTCTTCAATGGGCGCTTGTCTGTTGCAGAGACACGAAACAGAGAGAGAGAGAGTGAGAGAGAGAGAGAGAGAGAGAGAGAGAGAGAGAGAGAATGGTGAGAGAGAGAGAGAGAGAGAGAGAGAATGGTGAAATGATCCCTCTCTCTTGAGTCTCCGAACAGAGTATTTGGCCTGAAATATGCTTGTTTAATACTGTAAAGTATAATACACAAACAACGAATAAGAGAATGAATGCGTGGCTGTGTGAGTGAGCGAGTGTGTGAATGAGCGTACGCGATAGACAGGGATGCAGGGAATATGTGTGTGTATGAGGGAGGGAGCGAGCGAGAGAAAGAGAGAGAGAGAGAGAGAGAGAGAGAGAGAGAGAGAGAATAAATCAGCGATGGAATTAGTGTGTGCTGATTATGTAGATTGTGGGAAAGACGATGATGAAGATGTTACCAGGTACCTAGGTGCATTATAGACACCTTGGGTATTCTCAATAAACCGGAAACATAAAGATTGTGCACGAAATAATTTCACTGAAACAATTAGATGACCCCCCCCCCNAAAAAAAAAACAACAATTAGCACAAGGCAGGGCATTACCGAAAATATATTTATTTGTAATTTTTAAACAAGCCCCCGTAATAACCATTAACCTCAGCCTACGAGAGCCGTTAAATTAATTTCGGTAACGAGCGAGTGCACGAAGAACTTCCATTTCCACATCGTAAGCACATCGTAGCAGCCACAATAACTCAGAAGGTACAGGGTACTGTATCACGCACTTGCTATCATCATGAATGCCAGTAGGCGCCACTACTGTCTGCTTCCAAAATCCTTTTAGGCTGCAATTTTTTTTTTTTCATCCCTACTCAGTCAGTACCTGAGGAGAGCATAATGCATCTCGTCGACGTCGTTGGCGTCGCTGGAAGCCAACGACTGTAATGTGGAGTTGGTTTTTTTTTTCTTCGNGGGGGGGGAGGAGAGGGAGGCATTTCGAACATATCCGCCGCTCGATTTGTAGAGAACCAGCAAAGTCTTTCTCTTCCATGAAATTTCACAACAAAAGAGCTGTTTCTCAGATCAGCTTCTCAGACCAGAGGCTTAAGATCGCGGGAGCTCAGGATCTCTAATTTTAGGAGACCCACTCCATAACTTTGGTTTGAGAAGTGTTCGTGTATGTGAAGACAAACATACGAGAATGAAACAAGTCGTCTTAACGAGAGCAATTGATATGAAGAGTATTTGCGTTTTCGAGCACACGAGCTTCAGAACTATGAGGTCTTTTTGCACTGTGAACTTTACTGTCCAATGGACAAAGCTTGGCCGGCGGGGTCTCATATCTGCCACTCATCTCCCCACCCCCCTCCAACCAATGCTCCTGATCAATTCTGATCATACTCAGCCTAACAGTGCATTATGGCATAAAGCTCTGCAAATGTGGGAGTTCATAGAGGAAATGGAGCTGGTAGGCGGGGCATCACTGATTGAAGGTGAGAATCCTCAGGGTGCAGGTTAGAAAAATGAAGCAAGAGAGTGGTCCCTTCCTCCCCATCTCCCCCCNCCCCCTCCCCCCCGTGTCCCTGGTTTCGTTTTGCCTAAAAGGAATTGGTGAAAACCAAGTCTTTACTTGCTTCTGAAAAGCAGAAAATAGAGGAGAAGGATGGATGAGGATAGAGGGAGGCAGAGAGAGAGAGAGAGAGAGAGAGAGAGAGAGAGAGAGAGAGAGAG
>JAWQUT010000004.1:2981698-3004536 GCA_033807755.1 Ellobium chinense
AGAGAGAGAGAGAGAGAGAGAGAGAGAGAGAGAGAGAGAGAGGGGGGGATTGACATCGAAACCGACATTCTTATCTTTACAAGCCATGCCCTGCGTATATCTTGTCCTGTCCTGCTCAATTCTGTTATGTGTTGCCCTGTTTTGGCCTTCCTTGCTCTGCTCTGCCACCCCCCGCCCTACTATTCTGTGTCAAGCAACGCCCTGTCCTATCCTTTCCTCCCTTGCCCCTGATTTTTCAGGGTAAAGACCTGCACCTGAATTACACAGAGGTCACATGTCTTAGTTATAATACAGACATGCAAAATGCTGTCAAGCACCTATTTTATCTCCTTTTTCTATTTTCCATTAAAAAAAAGCAACCCTCAACGCTCCCCCTTTCATCCCTTATCCCTCCCCCCCACAACACACATACACACGCACGCACGCACGCACACACACACCTCCCTCCCCCTTCCTCATTGAATGCCGGACACACATGCCGGACACAGTATATATATATATATATATATATCAGCTGCTTTATTTATCTCCAAAAGAGCGTTGAAATTTATTTCACACGGCAATTAAGTTCCTGTCGTTTCAAACCCCATTTGAACCCGCGGCCGCGAATCATCGTCCATTAACATGAAATAAAATTCCGCTTTTTCCTTCCCTATCATCATTATCGCTATTAACACTCTCAAGACAGAAATGCTTATTAAAGTGAAACCGAACTAACAAATATCTAGACAGCTCTTTTCGTGATGTGTCTTCACAGTAATCTAAAGAGTTAATCAAGGAAAATGTCTGGCCTGCACGGACGATGCTGGCTGGGGCTTATCAGATCAGTCTGGTCTTTCTCCTCACAGGACTCTGTCTAGATCATCCAAAGCTTCTACCTATCTTGGTAGAGGAGGGTGGGGTGAATGAAGATCCCAAACGAACGAGATCTTTAGTCTAAGTTAGAGGCCCTGCTTAAGCTGGAGTTTGTGTAGTGCGATAGTTATTGAGATTTTGCTTAATTGTGTGTCAGCGTTCTTTATAAGTACAGCTATGGCTATTTCAGAGCGAGGTGTGAGCACACGTTAACACTGTGAAAAATACGCAAGGAAAAATTCCGCCGCTTGTGGGATTCGAACCCAGGACTTTCAACACCAAGAGACAAGCTCTACCTCTCGACCATCCTGCCGACATTTGTTGACAAGAAGAATAATTGTGAATATCGAAGGCATAGTATCAGATCATCTTGGGCAAGGCCACTATATCCTTGTAAGCCAACTCCATCAAGTTTTAAATCAGCTAATCTCTTACGGCCTCATACACGTGATGCTATCAGCATGGCTTTGAACCCTAACGATTTAAGGATGAAAGACGTGTGTGAGCTGTAAGACTGAGTGTATCTAACGACGGGGGAAGTCAAACTAGAAATGTAGAGGACCTTGATGAAGCTGAAGCTTCGCACGAATCCTACATAAAAAAGGCCGTATCAGTTAGAGTTATCACATCAGCTAAATCTAATACCGTGCTTCACCTCTTGCCAACAGCTCGGCCTTGAACCTCAAAGAAGTGTGAAAACCGAGACAAAAAGCTATCAAAGAAAGTGCCAGAAACTGGGAATTCCCTGCATGTTCTGGCAACCTCTGCCCATAATTTTTTTTTTTTATTTTGTCTCCAAAGGATAATGATCACCACATTCATCCACATCGGTAAAACTGTCTTCTGCACAATGAAACTGAAGATGTACATGTACACAGTGGTAACTCCACTCCATAACTACACCAACGAGACAGGCCCATTCTCATACCTATGTACATTTACCAAAAACACGTGCATACGGATGCACATACTTATGAATTTTTTAAAAAAGTAAAAAAAGTATTAAAAAAAACTAAAACGCCTTTAACACCATGACACTTAAATGAATCCAGCGACCAGCCCTCGAACTTTTAGCAGCGATAAACGTATGTGCTAATCTGAGGGCAAAGAGGTAATGAGTTCGGTGCCAAAAGGTAAGACAATTACAAAATGCCACATGCAATTTAGATTTTAGATTATCTTTAAAGGGGTGTACTCGCTCCAATGCACGGCAAATGTTTTTGACTGCATGAACCACGGACTTGACTAAGACATGGTTGATCCTTGTAACACCAGTTCATAACCAACTGATTACGCAGTCCTGTTAGTATATTGGTACTTTGAGCACACGCACGTCTCTTGTCTACAGTCGCTCATCGTAAGAATTTCCGTAATTACCAAGCTATTTATTGTTGTTGCTGCGGTTATTTTGGTAGCCAGTGTCAATACTAAGTACAGTATTTGGTGATTTTCTTCAACTGGTCCAGAGGCTCGTACGGGGTGTTTTGGGTGATTTGTTACACGGACAGCAGATTTTGCTTTACCTCAAGCAGGTTTGGGCACTCACTATAGCTATTCAAAGTAAGGGGCTATCACTGAATTATAAAAGACTAAGAAGATCGTTGGAAAGGGGTATAAAACAGATCAGGTTTTTCAATAACGACATTCATCTTGAATTACGTGGCCGCAATCACCCGTGAGATGTATATTACAAAATCGAGATAAAGCATTTATTCTGCAGTGGAGGGGCAAATAACTGACCCATTCTCCAATGTCTGTCAAAGGACCAGGAAACTGTACACATGTCCTAAAGCTCCTGATCTTGCCTAAGTCTTAGCGTTGTCGCAACAGGAGTATGAAACCGATGACCTCTGTAAACTACCGAAACCCACTACACAGAATATATCGCTACTACGAATTAAAACAGTCGGAAGTCCTTAAAGTTGTTTACGAACTTTCAATAGAATCATTTCCGGGCGGTGATATAATAAAATGTTATTCATTGACCGTTTCATACTGCTGGCCACCGCAGATCTGAAAATATCCATATTATCTTTGCGCTTAAAATCATAGAGGGAAACAGAAACAAACAAACAAAAAAAACTAGACTATCAAGAAACAGGTGGATTGAAATACTGACAAATGGTTTCATAAACAAGCGCCTCCTCTTTTGGCCTAAGAAATCGTACATCTGTTTTGATAAGGCGGCCTCGGTAAACAAGACTCCATGAGATCGGTATGCTTACACAGGGATCACTGCTTTACCTAGGAACAATGGTTCAAATACTGTTCAGAAAGTGTCCCCTGCGTCTTCATGACTAGTTGTTTTTTTATTTTCCTCTAACGGTCTATCTCATCGTGTAATCTCACTGCACTGCAGATCTATGAAAACAAGAAGGGTCAATCTCTCCCTACTCATAGTCACTGAGGTGATTCCAGATTTTCTCAACAAAGCACGGTCTCAATTCGCTACGAAGAGGACTGCTGTGGTAACAAAGAGAACCGACCCCCCCTCCCCACCCCTTCCCCAAACCAAAAGAAAATGTCTTAAAGTTATACTAACAATCAGAACCGGAAGAGGTGATAAAACTTTGATTGCAGCAGATGAACAAAACAATCCGTGATTGTTCTTCAAACCACACACAAATAGAAAACCATCACCGGCCTATTGTATTTGATTTAGAGCCCGGATGGGAACAAACTTTTGCCATCTTTAACATGTGGGTGCTCCTCGACCACCAACACCGTTGGAATAATGAATTAAAGCCTCCAACTGCCAAAATCCACTTTTGTAATAATTCGCAAAAGAAAAGCAAACCTTGTCAAGCTATTAATTACCTCTTTCGGTAATCTTCATTTTCTTCTTGTAGTTTATTTGAGTATGCTAAATTTTACTTGTATTCAGCCAGACATGTTTTCATCCCCTACCATTATATTTATGATGTACCCACTAGCCATACACTGAAAACCCTTGATCTAAGGCATGGCTTCTCTACAGGTTCTACGGGACACAGCTGTTTGCCTTAACTCGCAAATAAGCATATTATTATCGCAACCGATTCCGATCAGATTTCCCGGCGGGTAAAGCCATAGGATGTCAAGTCCGTCATTTACACCGGCCCTAGCCAAAACACTATCACCTGTTTCCATGTGTGCCAATGGACAGTTCCTGTCCTTCAAAGCGTCGAATAAAAGGGTTGAATGAAGAGTACAGATGTTTTGTGTTCCTCCTCTTCCTTATTTTCCTGCCTTTCATTCTGTTGCGAGAAGCTTGTTCATCGTCGAATGAAGGGGTGCATGAGGAAGACAACCCCAGCCTCCACTTTAACTCCTCTTCCTATTCCGCCTTTCCTTCCTTTGCACCTTACAATCCTCATCGCTTCTTGTCCTTGGGAAAGACACTTCGCTTCCATTTCCTCACTCGACTCAGGTGTACCTAGCTTTCGAGCTGGGGGGGATCAGGGCGCTGCACCTGCACCCGTTGCTGGCGACCAGCAATGACTTTGTTATGTATTTCTTGTAATATTATGTATATGTGTTTGTATTATGAATGAGATGTAAAACAATTAACATTGTACGACATTATAAAATCAATTATCCTCCGGTGTAAACACAGTCGTATTTTCATTTTCATTTTACTCTCCTCCCTACCCATCTTTGTCACGAGCTGCCATTTTCGTTTCCCTATTATGTTGTCTTCTCTGTCGTCTCCACACCTTAATTTCCTTTCTCTTTTACTTTACGATTCCTTGACCTATCTATCGGTCACCAGCCTCTTCTTTTCGCTTCGTCAATCCTCATCGTATCTTCATCTCCCTATTCTGCATATCTACTCCTCAACCCTCCATCTTCCTCTTCAAGTTCATTCTCCGTCATCCCCAAGTCCTCTCCACATCCTCATCTCCCTATTCAGCCTCAGCCCCCCCCCCCCCCCCCCNCCCCCACGCTTCCCATCTTTAAAACCAGCGTCTTTTCGTGTTACGCATTATCTTCTTCACGCCTCACCATCCTTTTTCTTTCATTTTATATTCCCCGAGTTATTCATCAGTCATCATCTCACCGCCTTATTCGCCAATTCTCACCGCATCTTCGTCCTCCTATTCCTTGTAGGTCTTCACCTTCATTCCTCACCTTCCTCTCCAGTTTCTTTTTCACCTCTTGCTGTCATCATCCACAAATCATCTCTCCATAACCTCATCTTCGCTCTTCCAACCCTCCCCCATCATTATCACCAGGTGTCATAATAATTTTCCTGTTATGGATACATCTTCTTCGCGCCTCACTATCCTTTTCTTTCACTTTTCCATTCCTCCACGTAATTCATCAGTCATCCTTCCTTCGTTTTCTTCGCCAATCCTCACGGCACCTTCATCCCCCTATTTCGTGTAGGTCTTTTCCTTTGCCGCTCACCTTCCTCGTCAGGTTTATGCTTCATTTCTCGCTCTCATCATCATCATCTCATTATGCCCTTGCCACATCCTCATCTTTCTATTCAGCCAAAGCCCCTCACCCTCCCCAATCTTTATCACCAAAGATTATTTTCATGTTACGCATATCCTTCACACCTCACAACCTTTTCTTTTCACCTTTACGTTCCTCGATTTATTCATCAGTCATCATTCCTTCGCTTTTTTTCAGCAATCCGCACCGCACCTTCATCCTCATATTCCGTGTATATCTTCTCCTCTCTACTCTTCACCTTCCTCTTCAGGTTTATTCCCCATCTCTTGTTCTCATCATCCTCAAGCACTCTCCACACCGCTCATCTTTCTTGTCAACCAAGATCGCCCAACCCTCTCCCTATCTTATCATCCGGCCTCACTTTCCTGTTACGCATTTTCATATCTTCTTCACACCTCACAATTATTTTTTTTTTCACTTCTACATTCCTCGACTTATTCATCAGTCATCATTCTTCCATCTTCTTCGCCTATCCTCACCGCACCTCCATTCTCCTACTCCGTGTAGGTCTTCTCCTTCACTCCTCACCTTCCTCTTCCTCCAGCATCTGCGCTGTGTTGGCAAATTTTAATGACGGCGCTGACGCAACTGACTGACTGACTGACCTGGTTTCCTTTCCCCTGTTCCTATCCCTGCTTCTCCTTCGATGAATGTAAAAAGAAAACATAAACTGCAGCATACCGACGCATGACGTGGCTCGACCCCGTCCTGTTTAATGTAGAAACAACTTCAAAGCCCACTTAAATGGACATCAGACTGAAGGGGAACACGAACAGTTACAGCCTTTCACCATGCAGTGCTGTGAGTAGTTTGGCAGACAGGATGTAAATAATTCCGATCCTCACGTCGTTGCTTCAAGGATAATAGATTCCGTCTTAACAAGATAGCTGGTTTCCAGAGATTTCCGAACCACCGAGAATGCCAAAATTCAATGTTCAGTGAACGGTTATTGTTTCTAAAATCACGAAATGGAATCTTGCGAAGATGGGGAACATGCATGAAAGAAACGAAAATGAAATTTTACCGGCGTGATATTCTGCATATCAAAGGATCTGATCATAAATATTATTTTATTTAGTTTTTGTTTTTATTGTCACTCGAAATATGGAAACTGCCATTACGCTTTCATACGCATCATTTCACTTGCAAAAGCAATTCGAGTTACAAATAGCTTTCTTTGGTGTTCAGAGTTGTCTGCAATGCGGTGGTCTATTGTTCACATCTTTGGGAATACTCCTGGTCCACACGAACAGATACTAATAGACATTTAGGACAGGTATAGAATTGAAACAAAAAATGGCACGCTGGACAGTCATTCATTTGTTAAGTAACCCTACAGACGAAATATCTGGTAAAACGATCGAACCCTTCTGCTCTGGGAAGTCTAAATATTGTAATTAAGGTCAGTTGCTGACTTGAAAAGCATGGGATGAGAAACATTTGGGGCTGACCAGGAGACATAGCACTGCATGGACTGTACCATCTGATAGTGGTGACCAGGTGGTGCACTGTTTATAGCGTTGGGACAGGGATAAAGAAGCCGTGGGTTTGAGTCTCGTCGTGTCCATGCTGAACAGTGAAAATACTTTGGGAGAACATTCTATTCATATTATTTCCTCGGTCCAACTACTGTAGGTACTGAAAACACAGAATAAATGCTATTTATAAGCGTATCTGATGTATCAGCTTCAAGTTACTGTATACTATCAATGGAACTGAGAAAGTTACTCTGAGATCTGGTCTGCCGAATTAATACCTATCTAAAGTCATATGCGTTGGTATTGGCATGAATCGTTGACTCATGAATCATATCACTGTAGATCCCAAATCAACGCCGATAACCGAGCCTATCATATACAATGCCGTCGTTCAATCCTGTACCTCTTTCCTAACCCTACCTCTAAGTCATTTTTCTAGTGCTGATGCCATCAAATTACCATGTGCTCATTAACCTCTGCACCAGGAACAATCTATTTTACAGGAAATTTGACGTAAAAGAACGTCGGAAATGACACAAAAAAAATGCTACTTCCGGGACCTGCCGGTAAGGGCTGTTTATAAAGAGAGCACAAGGGCAGGCATGCATGTACGTCATACGTTGCAAAGAGGTTAATAAATCTAATATAAACACTGCATGATTTCATCATGTACTCAGCTGTCATCCGCATATGCTGCGTCTCCCACCTGACAGACGTTATGTCACAGGTGTGCACGGGCACAACATGAGTAAACTTCTCAAAACACTGTTGCTGTTCCGGCCCGGAACTTCTGGGCTATGGTTCATCAACACATTGCTCACGTTCTTCGTCAACGTCTGACAGTGTTGCTTTGTTCCTTCACATCAAAGGGTCCCCCTCGTGCGCCCACTCCCGGGCCCATCGTTCCTCCTGTACTTTCTGCCTCTGATTTGTAAAATAAACGCCCTCGTGCTGCATAGACCATGGGGCAAACTTATGGCAAATATCGCCGGGATCGTCAGCAGTGATCCGTCGTATCTTCCTGAGGCTAGTGAACAAAATACGCCAGTTTTATTCTGCTGCCCACGATATATCAAATGGATTGGCTGAGACAAACCACCTGCGTTTACCTGTAGTAAGGGACATTGCATGTGCAAGGTACTGCAGGAATCTCTTTGATGCATTGGCGCAGCGAGGAGAAGCAAAACGGGTGAGCAGAAAGAAGGGAGCGGACGTGATTTTACTCTCGCGTTTATTAAGAACATACATGGACCACAGGATAACGGTCATTTTTTATTAAGAAAACGATACAACGCCCGCAGGAACTAAAAAATACACAGACCATCAGGGGATACATGTAGGTTCTTCCAGTCCACCACTTTGATAAGAGAATGCAGAACTAAAAGGAGAAGCGAATGCGAATGAGGTTCAGCCAAAATTTGGCTTTGTTTCTTTATGCTTTAGTTTTTGTTCATTATTATTAATTCACTTTGCAACGGGCTTTAACATCTCTTTATATTACTGTTTTGGCTATATCTGAGACAAGACGTGACCTCCCATCAAACCGTCGACATGGGGATATATTTTTTTAAAACTTTAATAATCATCATCATGATCATCTCTCTCTTTCTCTCTTTCTCTCTCTCTCTCTCTCTCTCTCTCTCTCTCTCTCTCTCACACACACACACACACACATTCTGAATACTTATGTCACAAGTAACTATTCAACCACGGTCTAATCTTTGAATGACACTTGTTCTTTGTTTACTGGAATACACACCACACTTTAAAACATTTTAAACAACGTGTTTCACTGGTATGGAAGCCGCGATCCTTAGATTTGATTACTGTGTCAAAAGATTCTTTAGTTTGATCATGGAGAGTGACTATAACTTGCTATTTCTTATCTGAGGGGAAAAAAGGGTAGGCTAAGAGTCGTACAGTGTCTTGCTTTCCTCGGCAGAAATAGTGTCCCTATGTTCCCTCCTCCCTTTTTTTTTTAAGTCCTAATTATCCTACAGCTGCAATGTGAATTTCAAAACCAGACCCAACAATTAAACAACAATGAATCATACAATCAGATTTGGATGAATTCTGTGCTCTGATACAAAGCATGTATTATTGAGGCCAAGAAACCAAATTCGTTCAACAGGCCAAGCCGCAAATTCTAGTGCGGATCGCAAAGAATACAAAAGAAGGGGCTAATGGGCCTTCTACATCAACTGGACAATTTCAAAACTAAGTCAAAAACTAATGGGTGGACCACCATAATTATTATTCTCCTGATTATCCTAACGATCACATACACTGCATTTATGCATGAGGGCATTCTGCCAAATAGCTCCGTAGGCTTGCAATCCATAGCAAGTGGCGCGCGATATATTTTGCGAGACCAGCTCCACTCTCGTGGTGGTGGGCATGATCGTTTCATAGTATCGATACTTTCAATACTCAGTACTGTTACAGACATGTCGGTCCTGACCGATGAAAATTGATTCGATCCGTTGAACCCCCCAAAGTGCCGAACCGCATGTCGGATAGATAAACGTCCACATAATATTACTGACGTCAAACTGTCTTGTCTTTTCAATCAGACATAATCTGCTCTTGTCCAGCAGGACAAAGATGCTTGTCTGATCCAGTCTAAGACAACACCTTGACGGATGTTGACACTGCTGCTATCGGCATAATAACCCTAGCTCTGAAATGTCCATCCCATTTCGAAAAACACTCCAGGTGCACTTAGTGAATCTTTTTTGTTGGAAGACAATACAACGGAAATAAAAGTAAAAGTTAACAAGCGTATTAATTGTAACAAACTTCGCCTGGATTTATACGTTTCCATGCCATGCCTCAATTATGATCTTGCAATCCACCACCTAACACAGCTACAGCTGTCAAGCATCAAAACTGAATCATTAAAGATTTCGATGTTTTTGCCATCTCCAATCCCAGCTCTGCAAAACGATTCCTGGACTCGCCTGGTACTGAGTATCGCGCAATGCGTGACAATTCAGGACTGGTATCAGCCCACCACTGGTTACCTCCCCTGTGACCCAGGGGCTTTGTTTGTAAATACATGTCTTTGGTATGTACACCCATCGCGTGGTGAGTGGGACTATCGATGAACGTGAGTACCGGCCTAATACCACTCACCCCTAGGGGTACAGATCCCGTCTCAAAACTATCCACGATGTTGACTGATTTGCGTACCAAGATAGTCCAGGAAGGTGGGGAACTAATTATCCCGAGGGGGGCCATATGATGGGTATGAAAAATACGTGCCTTACCTTACAAACGTGCATTACTGTTAGTGAAAGTTAGGAAGTAAACACATTCTCTAAGAGAGAGAGAGAGAGAGAAAGAGAAAGAGAGAGAGAGAAAAAAAAGAGAGACAGAAACAGAGAGAGAGAGAGAGAGGGGTGGGGAGGGTTGGCTTCAGCTGTTATGCTGTGCAAATTAAAACTACACTAGTCAGGGAAACTGGGATAACGAATGTGCCAGTATTTTCAAATACCTTACAATGTCGACTGTTAGAAGCGAAAATTCGCCGGGTATTTCGAACTGAAATGAATACAGTATATCCATAGTCATACCAAGTCTACCTTCGTCGCTTCATGAAGAGGAGTGTAATTAATGAACCTCAATTATTATATACTTACAATAGCTGCTGAGCCACGATATAATTATGACTACAGACTATCGCTACTCTAAATAAGAGCGCAGCAAATAAGACGACGAGATATAAATATGCTCCCTATTGTATTGTCCTCTTCGACATAACTACTGGCATACGGAAACGTGTTACCAGACCTGGAGCCCTCTGACTCTGAGACCGTTTTCGGAGAAAGGTATAAATGGTATGGATAAATAGAGCGCTTATTTGAATTCTTCGCACAGACAACTATGATACTAGAGTCTAAACTGACTGCTCGCGAGGACTGAGGGGAGGGGGGTAATTAAGTTCTGCCCGGGTGGAAAGACAACTCCGATANGTCATTCCAAGTCTACCTTCGTCGCTTCATGAAAAGGAGTATAATTAATGAACCTCAATTATTATATATGTACTTACAACAGCTGCAGAGACACGATATAATTATGACTACAGACTATCGCTACTCTAAATAAGAGCGCTGCAAATAAGACGACGAGATATAAAAATGCTCCCTATTGTATTGTTCTCTTCGACATAACTACTGGCATACGGAAACGTGTTACCAGACCTGGAGCCCTCTGACTCTGAGACCGTTTTCGGAGAAAGGTATAAATGGTATGGATAAATGGAGCGCTTATTTGAATTCTTCGCACAGACAACTATGATACTAGAGTCTAAACTGACTGTTCGCGAGGTCTGAGGGGAGGGGGGTAATTTAGTTCTGCCCGGGTGGAAAGACAACTCCGATATTAAAAAGACATCTTCAAAAGACATATTGATAGTTTACGTGCTTGAAGAGCCGGGTAGCGATTAGCGAATCTACTATCTAAGTATACTTGTGACAGGGACGGTTAAAAATAGCAGTGGTAAAGTTACTCACTATTCGCCACGCAGTATTGTCCAGGTTGATGGCGCCGTGACCTCCGACGGCTTGATAGTTTAAAAGTGAGAATATAGGGCTTGAGACACAAAGGTTCGGTGTTCGATCCTCACTGCAAGTTTTTGTTTTTTTGTAATAAAAGAGGAACATAATGAATAATCTATCCACGAACTTTTCAATATTATCCACATGTCCCCTCTTGTTCCGGCTTCATTAGATGAAAAATTTTCCTTATAAGAGCATAAAAGACACAACTGTATTGTAGATAGCAGATTCGCAGCCGGGATATGGAATTCATTCTTACTGAATCACAACCAGCATGTTCATTAAAACTGTTAACTGTCAGTGTTCCAAGATGGTTCAAGAAGGTGGGATCTGCAAGGAGTCCGTGGGGGAAAAATGTGTTTTAAGAGTTAACAAAGATCAGCTAACTAAAGGGAGAAACAATGCCACTGATTTAGTGATGCGACGATGGATTCAAGACATGACTAAAAATGCCGTCTTTCTAAGCAGTCAGCGATGAGCGAAGAGTCTGAGCAAGTGACATGCAAATCATAACAATTCTGATGTGCAGTGTAAAGCCAACGCGCTGGATCTAAAACTAGATACAGTACTAGAAAGTATATTGTTCCAATCAGGATGCCACAAATGAAAAGCTATCTAAATAACGCCGGAAAGTTTAACGTCATGATAGGTCTACGTTCTCTAATGAGAAAACCTAAACCTATTATTAGGCTCTCTCATGAGCAAGTCAGGAAACACTGAACTATTGAAGGCCTGCCATGAAAAACTTGATCCAGGGCATGCAAAATGGATATTGTATTATTGTTAAATAGACATGTTTGTTCACTGTGCCAATGACAAAAGAAGAAATAAGACCACATAGAGTGAGAAAGCAAGCCACTGCTACACAGCAGAGGGAAATGCGAAAGATCAGATCTATTTATAGATCGGAACAGAACCACGACCTACGATTATTTTAGGTTATTTCGTTAGAGAACGCTGACACTACCTTAAACCCATACCATCCAGAATGATCAAAAATAAACAGTCTTGCCCTGAGAACAGTCTAAACTGCGATCGCTTATTGGGGTACGCGACATGATGTCGAGCAGAAAAACTCCTCCAGGAATCTACACTCACTCTTACAAGCATGGGGCGCACATGGTGTGTGTGAGCATGGATTTAGATACAAAATGAAAAAAAAGGAAAACCCGAACAAATATTAGCGGCAGCTTCGACAAACATCAGACCACTGTGGACGGATATCTGTTTAGAAAACACACATGCTTCTCATGTACATAACCGCTATACAACGTAAGCAATTTACAAGGATCTTCTCACGCCAAAGTTTAAAAAATGGCCCCTGTTGGCCTAAATATATAACCCGTAGTATTCTGTGGAATCCGCTTAATCGCACCTCCTTAGGAACAGACATGCTTAATGTAAAAGCTGCGAACAAACACTACCTCTTAATTGCACCCGTCCTTAGCTTTTCCATGCTTCCGAAGGATCTGCGGTTAAGAGATATCAACTGCATACCATGAATTTATTTTTTTTTTGGCTTCTACAATTCAGCTGCAAGGGGTCGCGAAACAGTGTTTTAAGAGTCAATAGGGATCAGCTAACTAAAAGGAGAAACAATGCGAACCGATGATTTAATGACGCGACGATGGGTTCAAGACATTCGACTAAAAATGCCGTCTTCTCGGCAATCAGTGATAAGCGAAGAGTCTGAGCAAGTGGCATGCAAATCATATTAGCTCTGAGGCTGAGCAACAAAGCATAAAAACAACAACAATAACAACAAAAAACTGACAAGCCACATGTCGTCCGTGTGGAGGTACACTGTCGTATGTGGTAAAAAAGACGTTTGGTAGTTTTCCTGGAGCATGAAGAGTTTTCTATTATATCATCATTCACCACAAAAGTATACACCCACGAGGTTTTCAGCTCCTACATCATTTTAGAGATTGTCAACCGACTTAGATTACAGTTCTGAACACACTGATACCAGTATCTGGATATGAGCTAAATTATGAGTTACGACCATAGTCAACACAGATGACAAATTTTATGCTCCAAATTAGATGCCCTGTGGACGACACGTATTTCGGGTCTACATTCGATGGCCTGGAATGTCATATTCTCCAAAATGACAACGCAAAGGGCGCATATTCGCTTTCTTCCAGTATTGTGATTCACTTTAAGAAGGTATCTAAAGATCGACAATAGATTTATTAGGATATTCAGTTATGTGTGCCCCCTTCAGCGCAAGAGCGCGATGAACGAGAAGGCAAAACATAAAGGTATGCAGATTATATTGGCCCTAACGTTGAGCAACAAAGCATATCAATAACAGTTAATTGAGCTAAACATTCAAACGCTGGAAGCCACGAACTTCATGACATGGCGCGCGATACAGTTTCAGTTTTTGTTTATTATAGGCATATGCCAATACATTTTTTTAATAACGCAAGTGCCGCATACTTATTTGTTGATATTTTTTATTTCTTTATATCATTTCTACCGCAGTCTTGTGAATATGATCAAACAAGCCAAGAAGACAGAGATTCCATGAATAAGGCAAATATTGTATCAAGCAGCACGATACCAAGAAACATTATCTGCATTCCCCCACACCAAACGCAAACAAGCCGCTTAAGCAAAAAAGGAAGAAGAGAGGTAAAACACCCGAGCTAAATTAAGATGCGTTTCCAATTTTCACGCCGAATGATCTGGCATTTATGTCTGTTGATTCAGATAAAGAGTGACGGCACGGGTGCTCTCAGGCATCGAGTTCTTTCACTTTACTTAAGACAAGACAGAGGTGGAAAGAGAAGTACTGTTTGGTTAATCTACGTGTGCCAACTTCAGGAAGAATATGAGTTGCACTGGTAAAGGCAAAAAAACCACAAAAAAATGCACCAGAAGTATTTATAGTATAGTGACCCAATTATCTTTAGTGATGTAAGAAAAAGGTGTTGTTTGCTTAATCACCGTCTGATTCATGTTGCGCTCCGCTAGATCTGCCAACGAACCAAGAAATATTATTACAGTATGCCCTGATAAAATAAATGTCCAGACTGTATCGTACTTCCATGACTCATTCATTCATCTTTGAAGTTACACCTCTTCATCTAAGATAGACTAATAAAGCTAACGGCCAGGTAACCCATATTTCTAAATTTATCTCTTAGAGCAATTACGTAGAGTTTACTTCGTATTTTCGAAAAAAAAAAAAAAAAACAACAAGAAAGGTTTTAAAAAGTCTTCCTAGTGTGAAGAACTTTTAGTCCATTTTAATGTAGATGAGATTAAATCTCCGGAGTCAAATCTCGCGTCCTACCGCGAGGCTAACCTCACATGCGTCAAAAAGAGGTTGCTTTACAACTCTTAGTCTTATCATATCAAGCCTAATATATATTATTTGCATACGACTGGAAGAAACTTCTCTGCGGTGCTAAGATCTCTGCCTCAACACAGGTAGCGTCAAAACCCACACACCATTAGGCGATCTACCTTTGTATTTCATAGGGTATATTGTCGATTTTTTGGTATAAGGTCCCGATTTTGCCACTACTGACAGCAGGAAAATGTTATTTCACAAAATTACTCACAAATGACCCAGGTTAAGTCTCCAGTAAAACACTGAGAAACTTAAAGAAACTTAAGTTTAATGCAATTAGACGATCCCCCTAGGAGCGCAATTTCCCGACATTATCTAAACTCAACAGGCGATGTTTGTCTCGGATTATTTCCTCCTCTTTCCCTGTGTATTATTGATGTTACGTTTGCGTAAATTTCCCCCAATACCCTGGTAACGTTTGTGTAAAGCATGATAACCTGGTTTTGTGATTAAATTACGCCCGTATGGCACGACTTTAACAGCAGCACAGCGTTCGGGCCACGTAAACATATCTCGCTACAGTGACGTCTTCATTGTGTGCTCATTCACGTGCTATTAACCAACCTTAATTCTAGCCTTATCCTAATGATACATTTATCCCTGATCTCTGTCATTAATCCTAAACTCTGTCCCTCACTATTTAATACTGTACTAGGCATATGGAATATAGGTTGCCCGAATAGTTACAACAGGGGTTGGTCTCCCTCCTTTGAAGGGTCCTCTACTTACCTGCAATAAGTGTAAAAATAATCATTTTTAGGATTTCAATATTTTAATCACTGCAATGTCCTGTGGTGATTTTCTCCTTAGGCTTATTCTTCCAACACTGCCGTAACGTAAAACTTACTGATAACGTGTCCCTGATTAAAAGAAGATCAATTTACGCAAATGTGCCATCCACTGCTTACGTAAATGAAACTTTTTTTTTCCTTTCTTTTTTTGTATTTCAAAACGCATAAGCGTTTCTACCTGAAGCTACTATCGAACCCGTCTTATCCACCAAGCTACAGGAGCACTGCTTGTATTTTAATCATTGACGTGCTCTATATAGAAACTGGTGATGATGTTATGGTTCACATACTGGCTGCACCCATGATCAAAAGCTTACAGCAGAAAACTCTTTGTGCATGCCCCTCCATCTCTGTCTGGTTATGCCGTTCATCGTTTTCTAAGCCCCTTGTACTTAAAGACAAGACAACTTTTACCTTAAACTAACGTTAACTGCGTCTTTTGCTCACTGAGCAAAGCCCAGAGCCTTGCTTGCATTTTAAATCAATGATACTATCAGGTAACAGCGCACCCGCATACTTCAGGGAACAAAAAAAAAAAAAAGTTTACAGCTGAACTGTGCTGTGGAACGTCTACCTAAGACAAGAGGGCAAAAATAACTGACAACAGTTCCTAACTCTGAAATAAAAAGCCAACTCAGTAACGTAGTTCTGCCATGATTCTACCTTCCCAGCATGTTGCTCAGTAATGAGCTTGTTTATTTGCTTGCTTTGTTCATGATCAAGAGCAAGCATCTCTAAGGCAAAAGATGTACAGTTACCAATGCTGTAGATCAACGACAGAGGTGCGCTAGATATAACAAGGCCGAATTGCCAAGCAAATTGAAAACAATGCCAAAAAAAAAATGATTGTTTTTACTTTCCACCCACTCCGAACCAGAAACACACAGTTCTTTTCAAGAAACCTGAGCCAAAATCAGAAACGTCATATTCGTGTAATCACTCATCCACTCGCATGGCTAGTGGAGTATGTTATGTCTGCTTTGCTCACAGGCAGATGATCAAGAGAATGAGTCTCTTAAAAATGGGCAAAATAAACAAACAAACAATCAAACAAAAAACCACACATACACTCTCTCTCTCTCTCTCTCTCTCTCTCACTCCCTCCCTCTCTGCCTCTCCCCTCCCCTAAATAATATACATTATGCGAGACGATCCAATTGTTTTGAGAGTGCTTCTAAGCTATCTTGTCTCGAAAAAAGAGGGATCGTTCTCCTTAATCACGTAATAATTAGAATCTCAATAACAAAGTCAGTTATCAAGAATCACTGTTTTGGTAATCATCTTTTTGTGCCAGAAATGCAGCAATTAAAAAAAAAAACACCTCGCTGAGGCTGCGGATTCCCAGTAATTATTATTTACATGGTCCTCACAGTCAAAGATTTAATTTCAACTCATTCATCCTGAAAATACTGTGTCAAAGGACCAGTGTTTTCTTCAGGTCATATCAGGAAGGGGGGATATTCTCCTTTGTCAAAAATACGAGGCAGAATTTGTAAAGTTTTCAAGAGATTTTCGCTTTTTTCCTTAAGCAATACAAACTTTGGAGACGGGGAGATCGGCAAGCATTAAATATATTTCTGAGGGGGATTTTAAAGTTTAAGGGGCGAAGCTCGAGATCGCGCGGTCTGGAGAAAACACATAAAGGTGGAAGGGAGAAAGATAATGTGGATATCAAATTTTATCATATAACGCCATTTTCTCTTTAGCAGAGATGAGACCTTTCAAATATTCAGAATACTGGGTGTCTCTGCCCCATGCAGAACTCCGGTCAATGATCGTTTCCTGTTCGATCCAGGTTTACGGTCGTACCACATAGTCTACGTCTGATACGCATTGTTGTGAGTCGCTCAGTGCCGAGTACACCTGTGGCGGTTTACATTAGGTTACAGACCTGTAATTGTACTTTCACTTTGTGGTCCTCCCCTTTTCCCTCTTTTGGCATGCCCTGCTTCCAGTAATAGGGGTTTCAGGGGGGAAATTTTGATATCATGGAAATCTGTGTCCATTTTACTTTATTTTACCAGGCACTATTTAGTCCTGGGCTGGAACTGCCAGGTCAAGGGTGTGCTCAGGCGGAAGAGGAGGGGTTTGGCATTGACCAGTGAAAAATGTAGGGTCTGTTTACAAATAGCAACCAAGCTCAAAATTTCAATGGGCTTGCTAGGGTTGGGTAAGTCTTAAAATTTGCGCCACAGCATGGGCTTCAATCTGGTATGGGTCTGGGTGAAAGCTAAAACTTTGGGTTCAGAGGGCAGCTCAAAATGTTAATATAACCCATAGAGGAAAAAAAGGTCCAATCCTATTACAGGTCTGTAACCTTAAGAAGCCAACTTAGATCAACTTTTCTTTAGAGTTACAGCCCTTGACTTCCGGTTCGCTATTGTGTTAATGGTCATAGTGAAACTTACCCGGCTTCAAGTCAGAAAGGGATTAGTATATTTATTCTTAATCATGTTCTTGACTCCACAAAGCAAGAACGTTATCTCTTGCATGTTTCTGAGTATATTGGCATTATCTGTTCTATACGTTTCTAAAGAAGAAAATGTCTTGGAGTTTCGATAACGCTCTGTAGCCCCCCAGACATGGTCCTTGTTTCAATGGCATAAAAAATCCACAATCAAACGTGTGTATGAAGTAAGGGAAGGGTGTAGGACGGATGAATGAAAGGAAAGGCCGAAAGAAGGTTAAAACAGCTGAGAAGATAGGGCAACATAACCCTGAGCCCCTGAGCCATAGAAGCAACAAAAGGGGCCCACCTGATAATGCATGTCTGTATTTATACAAGCCACATCAAAGCGGCCTGTTAATGTGGGATCTATCTCTGGGATCAACAGCAGAGCCTACCCCCAACAGCAATGACATAGTATCAAGATGCCGGGTTGCGCATTAGCAGCATGCAGGACCGTCGGAAACCAGGCAACCTCTCCCTTTCCCTCACCCCCTTCCGCCGACCCCACCCCCCGCCCTTTCCAGGGGTTTGGCAGACTACTGTCTTCCCCTTATCCCCTTTCCTCAAGTTACTAATTGGCCAACAGCAACCAAATGCACCCCTCCGACATTTCGTCAGCGCAATGAAACCACAGTCATGCAACCCACATCAAACTTCCTAATCCTTGCGGGCCACGATCCAATAATTAGTTAAATCGCCCTTCGAAGTCCCTCTAAATCGAAGTGCAAGTGTAACTTCTTTTGAAAAGTGCAAGCACAAAAAAAAAGTGAGAAACTACAAAATACGCCACTCTTTGTGAGTTTTTGCTATGTATCTATTTTTATATATATACATATATTTGTGTATTTCTTTTTCAAACTCCTCAAAAATCATTTTTTCTCACTCAAATGATATTTTTTGGAGCAGCTGATCCTCTCACTGTAAATAACACCTCTTTCCCATTACATAAATGTATAGATTCACGTGCCTTTACCTGAATTTGCATCTGTCATAAATGTTTCTAGTAGATCTACGCCTAATAATTTTTTGGAATGTCCGATTTTTTGCGTGCACCTTTCAGGAGAGCACGTGTCAATTTCACCCTTTTGCTTCAGGGCCTTTGTTACCATTATCATTATATTACCCGAGAGAGAGAAAGAAACAAAGAGAGACAGAGAGAGAGAGAGAGATGGGGGGGGTGCTATGNGAGGGGAGGGGGAGAGAAAGAGGATAAACAGAGAGACAGAAAAAGATTCCGCTTGCATACTGCATAATATCTCATAAATGACACTACCATCCAGTTTTTTCTCCAGGTCATCTGAGTTCAGAGACATTTCCCTTTTGTCATAAGTTTGAAGGGGGATTTGTAACTTTTTATACGGATTTTAGTTTTTTCTCAAGTAACGCAATTTGGTGTGCAGTGAAAATGGGGAGATCGGCGCGCGTTCAATGCCTTTTTAGATAGGATTTTGAAAGTTAAGGAACGAATCGGGCGATCGCGCAGTCTGGAAAAAAAAACAACCTCTGATCATCACCAGAGAAAGAGAGAGAGAGAGAGAGAGAGAGAGAGAGAGAGAGAGAGAGAGAGAGAGATTTTGCGGGAGGACCCCTGGACATATAGGAGGGAAAAAGCTGCACCTCACACTTACTCCTACACTTGTAAACGATGCTACCATTATATTTACAACACAGGCGATGGGGTGAAGGAACTGTATTGAATGGAAGACAAGGAGGAACGCTGAACGTTTGCCGTGTAGCTCTGTCACTTTGCCAAAGGCTGCCAGACACGGCGGTTATAATAATGCTACTGAGTGCGTCAGCAGACACACGCACGTGGAAAGTGGGACACGAGCTGTAGATTGAAGTTTGTGTGTGTGCCTGAGAGGGTGACTGGTGAGTGTGTGTAAGAGACAGCGATAGAGTGAGCACGTGAGAGAGAGAGAGAGAGAGAGAGAGAGAGAGAGAGAGACAGAGACAGAGAGAAAGAGAGAGAGTGACTATGAGTCTAAGAGCCACAGAAGCTTCATCCAGTCGATTCTGCTTAATCGCAATTTTAATGACAGTACGGAACAAGCTGCGTTTAAACGCAAGGCACCATTAGTCGATGGTTTATGTCTGTAACTTTTGAATACAATATTATTATCAAATTACGAAGAGAAAAATCATCTGACCATGCACAAACTGCGATTATCCAAATTGCGATTTAAATGCAGTGGACAGCCCTGTGACAGGACTCACATGATTTCAGACTTTCCACAAGTACATGACAGCAAAAGGATAAGAAGGATCGATAGACTGAAAGGCAGACAGAGGAACAGACACAGACCGACCGACAGATGGATGAATGGGCGAACATTCATACATGTATTCATATAAACAGAAAAACTGACAGACATAGAAA
This sequence comes from Ellobium chinense, assembly GCA_033807755.1. Lineage (NCBI taxonomy): Eukaryota > Metazoa > Mollusca > Gastropoda > Ellobiida > Ellobiidae > Ellobium > Ellobium chinense. The sequence goes on from JAWQUT010000004.1 coordinate 3,002,015, forward strand.
GACAGACATGAAGACAAGCAGGCTCGCGTCAGAAGCATGTAAGGACAGTGTGTCTAAGCCTAGTTAAGCCCCACAGTGGAACAATCACGTCTTTAATTAGGAGAAAAAAAAATTAAAAAGAAGGCATCTGTTAGCTCAACGTTGAGCTACATTGTGTGCACACAAATCTTTTTCCAAGATCATTACATTCAATAATTACGCACCTATTCTTGGCTCGTTTGGGCAAACAAAGCTTTAGTCACTTAAGCGATGGAATAAGGAAGTTGTAGCTTCTCATTCTACGATACGCGCAAGATCTGCATGCTCAACACTCAGGCCGTCTTCACTCTTAGTGACTTCTTTTAATGACAAAATCGATGGAGGATATATTATACAGCGCTGCGTTAACTGTCTGTCCAGATTTGTAAAAATAAACTAGAATAAAATATGACAAAATCAAATAAAATAGAATAATATACAATGCAACAGACAAAATTATATTTAAATAGACCCCCAAAAAATAATGAAATAAACAGGATCCCTTCTATATGTTTGTCAGTACAAACATATGCTGTTATGACGCAACCACCTTTCGAAATTTTGATTTCTAAAGCACTGGAGTTAAAATAAGGACATCAAAGTAGAAGAAAAAAAAATATCTGACTAGAAGAAGAAATGTATCTTAACAGATAACACTGCATCTTTGAAGGCTTCGGCGTAAACTTTTTTATTGCTTAGCCATAAGCGTGATTTCTTTGAAGGTTCATGACCGAAATATCGGTACTAGTCTCCCGCACAACAGCCTACTATAGTATAAGTTCGGCCTCCATCAGCCAGCCTCAAAAAGACTGTCCCTGAAAACGAGTCACAGTCCTGACCCAGCCAAATCACCTCATTACAGTACGCACTGTAACTCTAGAAGACTCGTCATTGCATCCAGTCATCCGCGATTGATTGATTGATTGATTGATTGATTGATTGATAAACTGGCTGCTCGACTGACTTACATACTGACTTCTTTCCGTTGTTTTTTTTTCATCCGACACGTCATATGCAATCATACTGTGATCTGTATTTGTCTTGAATAAACTTCGAAATTTGATTTAAAACAAACAAAATAAAAACAACAAAAAAAACCAACTATTTTGATCATATGCTGCGGCAGCACTATCGCTACACTCTCCTGGTCTGTACTTGCTGTTATCAATTCTCAGCTCGTTTAAGTAAATATCGCAAACTCAACAACAACGACAACATAAAAAGTGTTTATTACTTGCATTTTAAGGAAATGGAACTGTCAAAAAAAATTAAGATGGCATTAATCAAACCAACAATTTTTTTTTTTTTGGTGGGGCCTCTTCTGTCTGCTGGGTATAATTTCTTCCACACCTCTTCCTCCTACATGGTTACACTTGAAAATGGATAACAAAAAACAACTAACAAAAATGGAATCGAAAACGGCTGCGATATCATCATTTCTTGCTCTCCCCCGCAGAAATATTTTGAAGTAAAAAGAATGCATTTAAAAATGTTAGGCAAATTGCACATTTTGACAGACAAGTCACCATTTGCTGCACGCCTTCCCCGGCCGCGCTGCAACCTTCCTACTCCACACTGGATCGCACCTCTGCATCTACCTTGCCAGCGCCGTTAAGCCTAGGAACTAAACTGTGGAAACACATTCTCCTTTGTTTTGAAGATCGTTATCTGGGGATTTCCTTGGGCTTCCTGTCCGTCGCTGACTTGTGACATAACAGTAAATCACCACTGTACATTTTCTTCACTTCACGCAAGTGCCTTCAGCATCTTCGCACACCACTGTTCCACTCCCACACTTCACCTGACCCATCTTGGTAAACAAACTCCCGACTAGCACAACCGAGTGAAACACACAGGGGAAGGATGAACAAAGAATATTTGCTCTAATTAGTTAACTGGGACAGTTCAGTCTGATATTGAAAACCCCAAAGGACGGCCTTGAAACTCTTAACTCATTCGCCAACAGCTGTAAATCGCTATGCATCTCGGACCCATATTTTCACACAGCTAATTATTACCAAAACATTTTGTTTTTAGGTAAAGTGATGAGTAACAGTAGTTATCTGACTCATGTAAAGAGGTCAAAGTCACACAGAGTCTGGATTTCCCCCATCCTGGGGGAGGCTTATTCCTGTCTGGCCTTATTCTGAGTTAGCCCATCATGTCACGGGAGCGACCTCAATGAATGAAGCCCTCCTTCTCCCCCCCCCCCCCCCCCCCCCCCCCCCCNCACACCCCCCTTTCTGACACTACATACGATGATCCACCTCCCTCTGATTTTAATTAGCTGGGTCACAATGATGTAACAAGCCCGATCAACACTCCACTCCTTACCTTACCTTTCCCTTGACTCCCCTAAAACAGGTGATTCAAATACAGGTCACAGTTGAGTTAAGGGAAACATATGAATCATGCGAGGGAGATGAGCAGGTAGTGAGCATTACCAGTGGTGTGAGACAAGGGTGGAAAATTGTTCCAATTGTGTGTGGTGTTGTTTTTTTTTC
>JAWQUT010000004.1:3014851-3028988 GCA_033807755.1 Ellobium chinense
CCCCCCCGAACCACCCGGCCAACCTCCCACCATCAAGCTACAACAACATGGGTATGCTCTCCTTTTTTCCTTCACTTTTTTTTTTTTTAAAATTTCTGTGGGAATGTGACCGACACTCATCATAAACCCTCCTCCAGCCTCTGCTCATGAGCTTTTCGTTATATCAGTAATCCTTCCCTCCATCTCCACTCAGCTGTGCAGACACGTAGATTACAGAAATTCCCAACTTCATTGCTGCTCCACATGTCAGAGTTATCATCATCACAGCAGAGTCACTATCAGCATGGTGTCATCACTGTTATAGTCATGTACAGTCAACTCCACATGATAGCAGTGCTCTTGTATCATTGAGAATGTTTCTGTTATATGGGTATTGCAGTTAAGCAGTACTTTTTTCATACACCTTTTGTGATGTGCTAGCTTCTTTTTTCTTTTTTCATTAGGGTTAAAGAATTGTGTTTAAAGGCAAAATGCAGTAAAAGAGACTGTGATTAGCGGAGTGGATTGTACTAATTTTTAATGTCATTTCTCTCTCTCTTCCCTTACCCTCCCCCTCCCCACCACCAGGATTAGTTTTTTTTTGACAAAAATTATGTCACCGTCCTTTCAAACCAATACAACTTTTCAGATTTTTTTTTCCAGTTCACTTAACTGTAATCTGTTGACTCGCATTTTTTACGTCATGGCAACATTTTCCACCAAACAGTATTTATATTTTCTTCCTGTAAAAGATGGAAATATATGATGCCACTTAATCACATCACCACTTGTCAGATACTCCCAGCTTGTTGCTATTAAATGAAATCAAATGTGTTATCATGGTTTTAAGAAAAAACAGAAAAAAACATAGCATCCAAATCTCAGACATTTGTATAAGTCATGAAAAGAGTTCAAAAACATGCAGATGAAAGTCCTGTTTCCCATGACATTCATCATCTTTCAAGGGTGATAAATCTTTACCATCCTCCTTTTAATTTTCATTGTTTTGTCATCAACTTCATTTGTATCACCAGCCCCACTAACAAAATCAGTCCTACCATAATTCATCACATGAATAATTAGTTGTAATTGGAAACAAAACTGTAAAGGATGAATCATTGCATGAGGCTTAAAATTTGTATCAGGTCACAATCACTTGGCTTGTTTGTAACTCAATAATCTGCTTTGTCAAGTATGCCTAGTTCAAAAGCTTGAATGCATCACTGAAAAGCTGAATAAACTGGCTTTCTTTCTTCTCTGAGCTTTCACTCAGTATAATAATATATCAATACAAACAATAAAATCTCATAAACAGGAATTTCAAGGGATGGGCTTAAAAGTTTCAATTCAGATACATTTGATTCAGAATGAGGGACTATAACTCTGGAACATGAAAGCATGGAATAGGAGGTATGGATGGTCTACTATAGTATTAGTAAGAATCCAAATGCAAGTCCTGTATATTAATTTCATCAAATTCTACACATACATAATAAGAGTTTTGAAGATACAAGCCATTAGGACTTAATGTTTCAGTAAATTTATTAATCCTGAGGCAATGTAGACAAAAATTCCATCCAATGAACCCAAATACTATGCAATAAATGAGTCAGGTATATTATTATTATTATGCTTGATCACCCTTTTCAATAATAATAATAATAATAAATTGTACTTGTATAGCGCCCAATCCCTGATGTGCGCTCTAGGCGCTTTGACATTTTAACATTCCCTCAGATATGCATGCAAGCTCACTTCAGTATAATAATTATGAGAGAACACTCGTACCTAGACATATACACAAACACACACACACACACACACACACACACAGAGACATACGCACACACATACATATGCGTGCATGCACACACGCACGCATATCTGCGCATAAATATTCATACACAATTATATAGATCTATTCAAAATTTGGTTGTGACAGAATCAGCTATGTTTAACTAAGAACCAAAATGCTTACTGACTAGATGTGTTTTAAGTGACCCTTTGAATGCCGCCAATGAGTCGGAATTCCGAATATTATGGGACAGGTTATTAAACAGAGATGGTCCTGTAAAACTAAATGCTCGTTTCCCTAATTTCTTCAAGTTTATCCTGGGCTTTAAAAGAATAAGAGCATTTTCAGAACGTAAGGATCTAACTGGCTTGCATTTTTCCAATAACTCTAATAGGGGAATACCATTCAGAGCTTATAACAAAGTAGAAGAATTTTGTATTCTGTTCTTGCTCTCACTGGCAACCAGTGTAGGGTTTTCAGAAGAGGTTCACTAGATTCGAGCCTTCGTTTTTTTAAGGATTACATGTGCCGCATTATTTTGTACCCTTTGCAATTTATCTAAACTAATTTCTCTTCAGTTACACTGGCCAGAGAGAATTACAATAATACAAGCGTGATAAAATAGATGATGCTATCAACCTTTTTGCGGCTGATTCAGTCAAGTATGGTCTTAAGGCACTTATTCTTCTGAGTTCAAAATACATGTTTTTTACAAGTTGATTTACGTGAAATGACATAGATAGTGTGTTGCCAAAGATCACTCCGAGGTCTCTAGCTTTTTCATTTAGCTTTACCTCACTGCCCCCTATTTTGATGGATGACTTATTGAGAGATTTGATTTTTGCATTTATTGCTAAGTTTTTCAGAAAACAAAATACTTCTTCTTCCTCTATTTTAATGTTGAGCACAAACAATGTCTCTTAATCACATTCTCATAATAACAAACATCAATTGTTTCATGTGCCCATGTATATGTAGCTATTGCAGTTAAACAGAGTTGACAGTAATAACTCAGAAATAAGAAGAAAGGAATGCAGACACAACAGGTACTCACCCAGAGATTTGTAGACCTCACAGATGCTAACAAAACAGGCACTCCCCCAGAGATTTGTAGACCTCACAGATGCCAACAAAACTGTTAGCAAAGATAATATACAGTACCTTAATACGGTCATCATCACTATCAAGTTCTCATTCATTTTTTCACTTGCTCTTTCCTCCCATTCTCCCTCCCCCCTCCTCCTTAATCCCCTCTGCCCATCCCTTCCTGATTTGCAGTATGCTCACATTCTTCTGTCCACTATTCTTCTGCCTCTGCATCTCAATATCAGAGCCATCAGATTGTATAAAGTACTAAAGAAATACCACGAATCAAGCGATGTTGGAAATAATGTCATAATATGGAAAACAATCTTTTAATGGAGATGAATTTTCTTGTTTCACTGTGATCATCATTAGTTAAGCAGAAGTAATTTGAAGATACTTAAAGGAAAGTTGCATCATCCTACTGACCATGTTAAATCATATTATACCCTGTTATTCCAATAAAACAGTCTTTCAAGTGTCTGTTAACATGATATAATATAATGCCTCTGTCTGCCCCAGACAACCTCAGGATTATGTTATGCAAAGTCCAAATTCTTATACCCACCACGCACGTGGCGACCATAATCTGACGTCAGATACGTTCTACGCGCACAGCCAAGCTGTCTAGCCAGTGCTCTGCGGACAGGTGATAACACCTGTATGAATCTTTTAATTCCACTGTAAACGGCAACTGTGTCAGACAAAAATCATGTTGAGGCAATAAAAATACAGAATACTTTACCTGGCTTACACAGTCAAACTTTACTTTAAATTTGGATGATGAAAATCTTAATTGAAAGGTGAATAATACATTGTCAGACAGTTTAGATAGTTAGATAGTTGCTGGAACTTCAGTGACGTCATCATTTTTTGCCACAAGCCGCTGCTGTTCAAGGAAGGGGAATAATTATAGACGCAAGGGCAAATCCCGGTCACTCCAGTTGCTTTTTTTGTGTCATATTACACATGCAGGTGGTAACAGAACGATGCTCTTTTTTCGCCAGATTGTTTCGGTATGGACCAAGGGAAAAAATTATGGAAAACATAAAATTATTTTTGATATGCTTGTCCACGTTTAAACTTTGAAAATGGAGGATCTACTTAAGATTTTCTGAAAGCTGCAGTTTGAGTAACATATATACACATGCAGATATCCATTCCAGTTTCCTAAGTGTTAAAGTATCTTGTCTCATTAGTATTTTCATTTCTGGATATTTTCCCATACAGATGAACATTTTTTGTTATTTGATATTCACAACAAAATGACCAGTAGATTCTCAGGAAGTGCATGGTTGTGAATATAATTTATCTGCACATATTGATATATTTTGTGATTAAATCACAACAGTAACATATTAATACAGAGTATAAGTCATGCATATATATTTACTCATGTTGTGAAATGTCTTATGTGTTATTTTCTTTGTTCCCCTGTGGCTGCGGAATTTGATGACAAATACTGAACACATGTATTTAATATGTAGGTATGAGTATGCTGAGGATAGATCATTGAAAACATGTGGTATACAGAACCTTTCGGAAGCTTATTTTCTGTGAAACAGCCCCTGGTTTCCCCTCAGGTAGTCGCAACATATGGTGATATTACGTGTGGGCACAGCCATTATTTTTACGTACATGTAAATAAGAGATAATAATTCATTGCTTGGTTTGGCATTAGAGTGAGATATGTATTTTTTTGTTTTTTATCATGCCCATATGTGAAAAGGTGTTGGTTTGTCATGAACATGTTTTTAGATGTTATGGGAAAGATGGATGGGATAGTGAGGGAATGAAAAAAAAACAAAGCATAGCATTAGTGGGCTGGCCCACATTAAATACAGCCAGTTGTTGGAACAAAGACACCACCGCTCATAAATGTTGGCAGTATAACCCACTATCTCAGCAGTGGAGAAAGGGCATGTTAGTTCGGAACTTTCTAAAGAAAGATAGCATTTGCTATTCAGTCTATGTTGAATTGTCATTGATCTCTTGAAATATAAGTTTTATAGAAAGCAGAGCTCAAAATCCTCACATCCATGGAGTGACAAAAATATTCATCAAATAACCCTGAGTCTCTGTTTTGATAAGCAACCAGCAATGTTAATGAAGTGGGATGAACAGTGGATAACTGGAGGGAGACATATTATTTTATATGTATGACATTAATAAGCTTATTAATAAAACTCAAAATTATAATTATTAGGTATATTAGTCTCAAATATTATCTAATGCCGTCTTTTGCAACTTATTATTATTATTATTATTGTCCCAGGAGACTAGATTGCTCCGGGCTTTTCTCAGCTCACTGGTGAGCATAATGCACCTTATCGTTTACATATTATTATGGTGAATACTACCATTCAAACAATATCTTTCACTGCCTGAAAATGTGCCATTTGTGTAAACTTGCCCTCAGTGGAGAGATGTGATAAAACTTTATTGATTTTCCCATATTTTTCTAGTTATTTAGTGATAGTGAGAGTAATGGATAATGAAAATAATCTGAGAGATACAATCAAATGTTTTGAGGGGGCGATGCAATCCAAAAGTCGTACTATTGATCTGAGTGATGGGGATGGATGAAAGGTGGTCTGGTGGAAAAAGAGGTGGGTTGATGTGTACATTTTCTTATTTAAGAGAACAGAAACAGCAAACGTAAGTGCTTCTGGAAAGTGGCTACAATAATAGCAACAATAAGAACAATGTTAGGCAGAGCAGCCTTTGGTGTAATTAACTAATGCATCCAGATTGCAATTCAAGTTCTGCAGATCTTAAACTGTATTAGTGATATCAGTTCTGTTGTCTGCTATGGCCCTAATATTTCTTATTTTGCTCCCAGCTGCATAAATAGTAAACTCGTAAAACAATTACAGGTGTTACAAAGGAATGTGGCAGATGAATGATGAAAATAGACAATAAGGATAAAGAGGGGTTGAAAAAGTGAACAGCGTCAGTTTGCAAGCATAGTATAGTCTGAGCTCCTAAGCACTTTCATTTTGTTTAGCGTGAGTTTGAGGCTATCATCTATCAGCATAAAGCCTGAGCTGGAGTTTTGAAAGTTTTGAAAGTATATAATGCTTCAGTGTTCAATAAAACTATAGGTCCTCATTGCGGGAGAGAGAATAAATTCTTTCCATAGGACCAAACTATTACAGAGGCAAATTTAACAAGTTAATTCTGCAGCACTTGGGTTAATGTTTTACACATCTGTGATCTTTTCTCTATTTTTTGGTCGGTTTTCCCTCGCTGTTTAAGGTTAGATTGGATGTGAACATGTGGCTGTAAATGACAAATGAAGTTTTATATCATACTGGAGCTCACTCCACCAGCTCCACAAATGAGTTACCTGCTTACCTCTGAATGGATTAATAATGAAGAAACGGTAAAGCAAGAAAAAAAAAATCACAAGATTTAGTAAACCAGAAGGGCACTCAGTGAAGAGCAGACATTTGCCAAGGCAAAACTGTTGCTTGTACATAGGGAGTGGGAGGTAACCAGTTACCAACAACAAACTAAAGAAAACAAATGCTAATCCCTTAACAAACAAATACGCGCTTGCAGGTAAACATGTGACCTCCTTATTAGAGGAAGCAACAAATTTGCACAATTATTCATGTTGAGGTATGAAATTAAGTTCCATATATCTTGCATATGAATTAGGAACTTATTTATCAACACTGGTGAAATTTAGACGGTGATCCTGATGCCATAAACAGAAAAGAAAGTGAAGTTCAAGTGAGCAGGGAAACATCTCTGAAAAGCAATCAAGCATTGAGCACCCACCCCTTAGTTCAAGAGACCTGACTGCATTTCATTAAGCCCAATGTTTTGCCTTGTGTTTCTTGTCTGTAACCGGCTTAACTGTTTTTGACTGTTTTTTGAAACTGTGGCAGAAGACAGCATGGAGCCATTTAGCCTACACCTCCACTTTTTAAGTGTTTCATGGTCCTTAATGTAAAGCTCTTTTCTAATTGAAAGACTTCTGGGAGAGTCAGAAATAGAAACCTTCAGCACCTTTTTGAAAGGGGTGGTGGGGAGAGGGTGGAATGGAGGGACAGGGAGTCTGACAAATGGGTTTTTTGAAAAAGCGGTTATTCAGTGCACAACCACAGATGCCACAGGCAACAAACGTAGGGGGAGGAAAATTCTGTCAGACATTGATTTTATTAACTATTTAAAGTTAGCCACAGGGGCTGGCTCCGCTTCCCCAGTTCAGCACTTTATGTGTTTTGCTTGTCTGGGAGCCTTGTCTGAAGTTGGGTTGAAGTGGGTTTAGGGCTGGAGGTTGCTCTGCTTAGAGGATCCATAGGGAACTCTACAAAATGGAAGAAATACAAACTATTACCCATTATGAGTTATCTGCTCTCCTGCCTCCATCAGCAACCCCACATTTAACAATAACAGATTTAAGAGTCTGACTGGTCCTCTTAGTGAGGTTTTCCCAAAGCTACAGTCTTATGTACTATGACAGCATCATGGTTCTAATGATGAGGACATCAGGGTACAAATAAGCGCATCATTTTTAATAACTAGTGTATCTTGTTTATTTATTGAATCAGCCACAGGGAAGCAAATAATAAGCTCATCAGTGTCTGTATATGGTTGTTCTAATTGAGAGAGTTTGTTTCAAGTTAAATATCCAATCACGTATGTCTTAACAAAGTTTCTTATGCTAACAACAGTATCCATTTTAACAGCAGTACCCATTCCTTGAATGTGGTTACCATGCTTAAGCAGCATTCTCATGACTGCAAATGACTGTGACAACTACGTTTAACATAATGTCACACTCATGAGATACTTGCCTAAGTCATTTTTTTTGGGCTGAAGAAGCTGTTACCATTGGTGCAGGGATCTCAGTCAGTGGCATCATTAAGTTATGTGTGATATTTACTAAATGCATTTTAAACTGCTTGGCTGCGGAATAACACTTTTGCTAATAGTATTTGTGACTTTCAGTAATCAAAACAAACAGTTTTTTTTTTCTTTGCTCAAAATAGCAAAAAATGACTGAGGCGATTATCTTATGAGCGTGACGATAAACACATTGAAATGCTCCTCAACTGAACTGATGCAGAGCCAATGGCATTGGAAGTAACTTCCAATTCACTGAATAAAAAAAATAAAACAGTCAGTTTATGTCCAGGCATAGAGCAATGATTATTTAAAGATATATAGCCTTTTAAAATTTAAATAAAAAAATTAAGGCCATCAGACACCTGGACATTGGGGAAAATACTGATATGTCACACGTAATGGATATAGATGCCTTCACAATGTTCATAAAGTACAGAGACCTTACACAAAAGCATATGTCAACTCTGCACACAGTCATCACAGTATTATTGATAATCTTGTTTATTTCTTCTAACTTTATTGAGGTCCACAGCCGTTTAGCATTGTGACTGCTAAGTGCACTTACAGAAAGCTGCATTTAACAATCATTTTGTCAATGTTCATATATGTTATGCTTTTGCACTGTGCTACTTATTTGCTGCAAGGAATGAAAGACTGGAACAGAGCTGAGAATAGAAGTACATTTAGGCTTTGTTAATGAATCATAGAACTTGGACCATGCCACATCACTGAAAAACAAAACTCTTGATTTCATTCACTAAAGATAAAATTATTCCCTTAATGAAATTTTGCCCTTCATGATGCACCTCACTGAAATTAAGTTTGCAGGGGATATTATCACTAACATGCTTTGCAAACTGGAGCCTTATTCTTTCTAAGTAAGCAGACAGCCATGAGATCACAAATGCAACTCTGGAATTGCTGTTGTTACTAGCTGCATTGATTGCTGCCAGCATTGTCATAACTGCCACACCCACTGCTGCAACTCTGCTTGCATCCCAGCCACCATGGCCGCTGCTAACACCCATCTTGACAACCACAATCATTGCTACCATTACAGTCTCTCACAGTTAACATCTTCATCATCATTTTCAGACACATTCAATGCCACAGTATCATTGCCAACATGCAGAATAATAAACCTGTAAATCATAGTATTTCAAACCTGACATGCATGACTGACATTCTTTTTTTAAATGTATTAAACAGATGACAATAGGACCTCTGTTTACCTAGTAGAGAGGGCCATTACCGTGCATAGCCTACAGTATCACATATCTCATCTATAATACATACATAGAACAATACCCATCATACTTTTAAACACATGCACATTATTACAAATATGTATTGCTAAGCTATATGTTGTCTGAGAATTTCACTGCATGGTTGATTTGTTCTGATAAGATAATGCATGTACACAATCAGCGTTTCAGCTCTCAGACACATACAAGAAGCACATTAAAACTGGAATTTGTCATCTACATCTACTGCTTTGGTCTCTGTAACCAAATTCATGTCACTTCATTGTATACCGATTATGAGGACATTCATCTTTGTTTAGATGGTGTTGGACAGCAAGAGCTTGTTAAAGCACGCATGCAAATGTGGCTTAGCCAGAACCCAATCGTTTCGTCCACGTGAAAGCATACTTGGCCTCTATGATATGCATTTGACTCTAATGTTGTGTTGTATGTGTAAATATCATTTACTGTAAACATATTTGCATAGACTATTCTTTCTGATCTGTAAAATCATTATTGTATTTTGAGACAAAAATTCGATCATGTTTGGGGACGCTAGGGAAGCCAAGGCTTCAGTTTTCATAGTAACAGTAAAACTAATATTATGATCCAGACCATTGGCATAACATGTTTTCCTGATCTCATTCACAGGGGTCCACTATGACCAGCCTGCTGGTCACAGTCGGGAGACTGGAGGAGGAGGAGGAGGGGGACAGAACCCAGGAGGAGCTCTCAACTCACCTTCTCGGGCAGGCGGAGGAGGTCGAGGAGGAGAGGATCCAGGCGGAGGGGGTGGAGTTGGAGGAGGAGGCGTCAAACCTGCATCATTACCTGCAGGCCCCCAGAACACTGCGGCGATAGCATCCGTGGTTGGAGGCCTTACACTTAACACAACAGACTCTGGTAGGGCATTAAGCTCAGGTTGGAGTACTGCACTAGCGGCCGCGCAGGGAGCAGCCACTGTCAGGAAGCGTGCCAACATGAGGAAGCAACAAAACCAAAACGTGCGCCCGCAACGGGCTCTCTTTTGCCTGACATTAAAAAACCCCATCCGCAAATTTTGTATACAAGTTGCGGAGTACAAATATCCTTTTTTTAAATAACAGTCTGCTCATGATATCATGATTTATTGCTTCATTTGCGTCATCATACCTATCATGATCACATCATTTTTATGAAACCATGATAAGACATGGTAAGACATTCCCAGCTCCCCACTCAGTTCATTTGCATAACACTTCATGAAAACTCAGGAAATATCCCCAAAGTATAAAGTGTGAGCATGAATATCTAATTTGTCTTCTTTCACTAACCTTACAATGTCTGATGGGTGTTAACCATTTCATAGTGTTACAGAAATTACACAATTCAGTTTGTAGCCAGCAGATTTGTGTATTCCCAGCAACAAAGTGGGGCAAGCTAGGCTTACTGAGAATTAGAATGAGCCGCCTACAGTTTGATCTCACACTGGGTAGAGCATTAGGCCTAACACTCGAACAGTCAGTCATAAGATCCTCAGTGCTGTCATGGGCGCACAGACAATTAATTTTTTTTTATTGGAAAGCATTTAGAGCCATTGTAAAGTGTAAAAATAGTTGTTGGGAGTTACAGTTGGTAACATCCATACAGAGTTTAATAATTAGTTTTAATTAGGCATAATGGGAAATTTTGTTTGTCCACAACGAAACACCTTTTTTCCATCATCATCATCATCATCATCATCACAGTGAGTCCTCTTCACCATCATTATTAGCAATCCTTTTAGATGTAATTGTATTTTGTTTTGTGAACACCAAGCTTGTTATCATGATTTTGACTATCAACATTATCATCATTACCTCAGGCTTCAGAAGCATAAGTTCTAGATTGATAACTTGCTGTCTGGTATTCTCAAGAGTGGGTATTCGTAATTAATACAATAATTAAAAGTGAATGTTTGTCTCATATCAGTGCATATTATTATTATTATTATTACTACCAAAGGGAGTAAACATGACAAACCATGATCACTAGCCCTTGGACAATATCTTTCACATACGGTAGCCACAGCCAGTCACATTTAGTAGATGGATGGACTGAGGAAAATTTAAAGGAAATGCTTCTCCAAGGCACTAATAACATAGTCATTTCAGAAATTGAACTGTTGATCTTAAATACGCTTTTGAATCCAAGGCCTTTACAATCTGATTACCTGATTACACTGTTCATGAAATGATTGAGTACAATGCTATTGAAAGACCTTGAATTTAGCCACATTTTTTGTTTAGACAAAGGGTAGAGGGGGAAATTTGAAAAATTCTAGGGAGAGTGTTGAGATGGAGAAAAGTGATTAAGCTGAGAGTGATAGAATGATAGAGAACAAGAGATGCTGTTCTAACTTATCAGGTTGTTTTTAATAGATACAGTGAACTCTGTTAACCATTGCTCAGTAGGCCTACAATTTCCCCGATAGCACATTCCCATTCAACAATTCCAACTGCCTTGTTTCTTATAGGTAACAGAAAATTCCTGATAACCCACTCTCAGTATTTTAGTCCAAAGGATGGATGTGTTTTCAGAGGTCATTGTATTTTAAAGGGGGGGAGGGCGAACATTTATAGGGTCTTCTGTTTGTGGCAGAGTACAAGTTCTCTTAACCAGCTTATTTTTGCGCCTATTTTATGTTGTCTGGGACTCACAGTAGTCTAATGGATGGCACAATTGTTTTTAAGCTCCTTATTTTCAGTAATGTGACATGCCACATGTTTTGGCAAGGGTCCGGAATATTTTGCCTTGCCTTCGTGGCGTATCTGATTCATTACTTGATTGAAAAGGTGCAGGATAAAGTCTGATGTATGTGTGAATCATGCAGTAAAATCTTCTGAAGCCCTCGGGGAAAAGAAATGGGTTAATGTGATTAACTCTTTTTCACAAGATGAATTGGAATACGTGTGCATTCCATGGAGTAATCTGTAATAGACTATTAAAGAAGTGCAGAATTAGGTCAGTTGAAGCTCAGAGTGGATTCTATTCCATCTGTAACAGCGATGATCTGTTTGATGGTCTAAACTTTTAGCACGCATCTAAAAACTTTGAAGACTGTACATGTTCCATAATGTGCAACAATCAATGGACCTTGTTACCAAACATTAACATTTAGCATTATATTTGATTGTCATATTCTGATTTGGGGACTGACATGTCTTCTTCTGTGACTTGTGGTTACTCTCCAGTCCTGGTCCTCAGATACAAATCAAATAAGTCAAACGAGTCAAATAAATCATTGCTGGTCCAGTCATTCTGTTGTTGATCTTGTTGCCTTAAGAAATAATGCCATCTACACTCTCCTTAGTTCACCAACTTGTTATATGGGTATCCGGCTATGGGAAATGAAGGGTACTGATATGTGCCCTGTGAAAGTATTATGGCACCGTATGCTTCCCAGGAAGTTTTTGAGTGATCTACGATGTGACTGCTGAGGTAATAACTGAGTGAAGGTGGCATTGCCTGGATATGAGACTTACATATCACGTTCTTACTGTTATTATTAGTATAGTACATATGATACCATTGATTTCATCAAGTAGATCTATATTAAGCAGTTGTTTCCTTAACCATTGGCACAGCATTTGAATTTTTGATACTGATCACTATTTTTGCTAACTGCATTACCCTCGCTATTTATACACCATATCCAAACTCGGACTCCAACGATGTGAACGCGGCTGTGGTAAGTATCCATTTTTTTCGTTCTTTGAAAACGTGTGTCAGGATCCATAATGGTCTTTCCGAGTCCTTAAAAATGCTTTTGTTTGTTCAGGAAGTTGTTAAGGCTTTAAAAAAAAATTAATGAAGTGGAAATATTGGTCCTTAATTAAGTGGTTCATATGGGGATCTACTTCTATTCCACTGAATTAGAGAAGGGCGAGTTATAGTATACTATAACTNTAGTATACTATAACTCGCCCTTCTCTAATTCAGTACATTTTAAATGCAAAACTGGGCACCTGTATCAAAGATACAGTTCCGTTGTGGATGAATTATCTTATCTTACCTTATCTTATCTTACCTTATCTTATCTTATCTTTGTGGTAAACTGTGTCGTTTTCTGTGTGGGTGGCGATCCTACCAAAACATTGTAACAAAATACAGTTGTTTCTTCGTCACCAAATTTCACAGATAGGGCAGATTAATCCATATATGTACAGGAGTATTTAATATTTATGTCTCAAGAATAAAACATATCTAACGAAGGAAAGGGCTGTCTCTACTCTCAGTGTAGTATATGGAGAATTAAACATAGTAAAAGATAAAATATTTCTGTACAAATATGTGTTTGTGTAAAATCTGGTGGTGAGATAACAGCTATTTTGAAATAATGTTTTCGTAAGATCATCACCCACACCAGAAAAAAGAACTTCAGTGCGCAGTTTTGCATGCAGGATGTACTGAATCAAAAGGCACTGGGCACCACAGTAGGGCGCTGTAATCTACAGTGGAAGATAAGTAGATCCTTTTTAAAACATGTTTGCTAAGCCCTGAATAACTTTTCCAGCGTCCAGAATTGATAACTACCAGTTTCTGTTACGTGGATGAAACAGGAAATTTTATGAAGTTAAATTAGCTGCATATATATATTTTTTTTTTTGAGTCTGTATGTTTTCTGAAAAGAAGAAGTCTTTTAAGTGTCCTTGGAATGTCCTTAGTTTTTGTGCTGAAAATTATGTATAAACCATGTGGTTTAATGTTGAAAGCTTGATTAGAGTAGACGAGTGTTTGGAGGTTTCCAAAACGTGATTCTGTTTACAATGTTATGTAACCAAATTGTTGTCTCTGACAGCAAGTACATAAGTAAGAAAAGCCGAAGGTATTTTGACACAAGTACATGATCGCATTTATTTGATCAGTAATACTAATAGCAAACACATATGATTGTGTGCATGAGGATGTCAGTACATCAACTGTGATTTGAAGGCTTACAGTCAACTTCACTCTACTGCATCTGCTCAGAAGCATGGAAACAATGACTATGAAAGGGGATTGTAACGAAGACTTTACTCAGGAATCTTGGATGTTGGTTGTTTAAATTCATCCAGGTCTTAAAATTTTATTCTTTGGCAATGACTTCCTTAGCATGTACTTAATATTTAATGCTTTGCTGATCTCTGTCCTGCATCATTTAGCTGTGGGGGGTGGG